>OY723390.1:13597939-13682939 GCA_963210295.1 Ophion ellenae | reverse complement strand
TCTGGCAGTCAGTTACTCTCGAACTGGCGTGCGAGACAAATCGGAGCAGGACGAAAACGATCCCTGTTCATAAATAACGTGAGTAAAATTGGCGGTTCTTTATTTTTTTTGTTTTTTTTTCTTCATATTTTGATGTTTTGAACGGTAAACAATCAAGGTAACGTAAATATTTCAGTTAAAAAAAATATATGGCGGTCAGAAGGGCCGAGCAGATTTATTACTTATGGTCTAATAACATAAATAAAACATGAATATGGTCTAATTACATAACCAAATGTTACTTATGGTCTAATAACATAAATAAAATAAGAAACAAATAATATCTTGGCCATTGAGTATTTTTCCCTCGTTTTAACCTCCCAAAAATATGCCTATGTTCCCGGTGGAAAATAGGGTATTTGGTTTATTCCTACGATACTGTAGTATTTTTTCCTTAAACAACAACATTTTTCATTTGAATAACCGTTCATTAAACTTTTTTCCCATAATTTTTACGCCCGCTGCATTAAAAACAAACGTTTTTCGCGTGCATTGCTTCACATTTGTTGAAGAAGAAAAAATATTAAAATTAAAAAAAAAATTCTGTGTTTTCGCTTTAAAAGGAAAGTATAAAGATAAACTATGATTTTTTTCAGATTTTTTTGACAAAAATTGTAAGTGTGACAGTGCCCAGCCGAAAACGACCCCGGTTTACGAAATAAGGGTGCCGAAAAAACCGTCACGGATTGAGGGTTAAGTTGGCCTAGGCTGTCCGGGGTAACCTGCATCGACGGCATCACGTTCACCTGTGCAGGTTAGCCCGGACAGCGTAGGCCAACCAAACAATGGCAAGTTGACGGCGTAGTACAGTTCAGTGAATGCAATGTCCACTCGAAATGCATTCTCGGGATGTTCTGATTATTTACTACTCAAGTCTTTTTTCCATGCTGCCCCGATTGATTATAGTTCTCAATGCTGGAACATACATTTTAGCCGAAAAAACGCAAGTTCGCTTATTTAATCAGTTCCTATAATGAGGGGGAGCATGATCAGGGGCTGCGCACGAAAAAGTTGTGAAAACATGCCTCATGCATAAAAAAGACAAAAAATGCCATGTTCCCCCGACTGATTATTGTTTTCGATGGCAAAATATTCTTGGTAAAAAAATGTTAAGTACGCAAATTCGGAAGAGGAATGAATATACATATTTACCGTTCCGACACCTCAATATTAGAGAAATTATTCTTGTTTACTGGTTTTCTGAGTGTTTCGAAAATTTCTCATTTTAGTAAACCCTTCACCGAAAAAATGTTTCTCACTTTTTGCACTGACCTTTGAATCACATTTGAATAAATCGCATCAGAAAAGGAAAACTTGGTATTGAATTGAGGATTAAATTCTAAGATATTATGTGTCATATCCGTCAAGTAAAAGTTAATTTTATAGGAATTTAAAAGCCAAAAATATGAAAATATATGAGAATATTTGTTCAACAAACTTCATGTGTTTTTAGAGATTATGATCACACAGGGTGACAATTATAAAGTGGCCACCCATTTTTAAAAATTCTTGCGCGGCTATTTTGGGACGGCATAGGTGCGCTTTTGAAATGGTTTTTCGAGAACTCTTCGAAAAAAATATAGTGCCTATGTGGGAAAAGTATATTCCACCAAAAAAAAATATTTTTTTCTGGGTAAAAATAAAAATGGCATTCCGCGCTTACAGAAGCAAAGTGGGCTTGATTCTAAACACGTAGGACCCGGTTGAGGGCTTCAAAAAAATGGTACCATTGAGAAAAAGAACGTTAAAAAATCAATATCGAACGATAGTTCAAACTGAACTCTGAGGAACTGCGGAGTTGGAATGGCCGGGAACGGAATGGGCGTTGGAGCATTCGCCGCTATCTTCTTGACGTGGCTGTCATGAGGTTGAAGAAGTCACCGAAAGATGTCGGGTCGGATCGAACGGGTTTCATTTGTTTGCAGGACCCGTGGAATCGGCGAAGAAAAAAATCGAAAGCACCTAAAAGCCCTGGCCATGAGTCAATAATTAAACGCGCGATTGTTGTGAGACACTCGACGAGTGGCCTAACGATTCGAGCCGCGCTAAGTGGATGTACCGGTTGGGACCGTAAAGAAAGCGGTCTTCCCGAAATCTGGTTAAGGGGTCAATGAAGATAACAAAGAATGCGTGACGATTGAAACTGAATGCGGTTTTAAAGATTATGAGGAAGTAAGTTCACCTTTAAGGCAAGAGGAGGCAGAAAACGGATCAGAGGACTTCCTTCAAACAAAAACGTTCGTTTTTGGGTGCACGAAAGTTCCATAGCGAGATGTTGATTATCGACAAAAAAATGTTAAGAGGTTCACGCTGAAGAAGCGTACGCGCGAATCATTTTTTGAGTCGAAGTAGATAATTTTTACGGGATACGATACATTCATCGACTTGTGTGGTGGCAGTTGAAACTTCAACGAAAACTCGACTTTGGGAAACCGCATTTAAGGGACAACACCACTGTGACGGCTTCAAAAAATCGATTTTTTGAAAACGATCTATAAAAATCTAAAATACATTTAAGATTAAGATGCCGTTGGACCCAGGTCGAAAAAATAATTATTTTCGGAGATATTGAATATTTTGTGGAACGGTGCAGCGCTCCTTGACGCTCGGGGTCCCGCGCAGCTGCGCGCCTCAGGGTCGGCAGGTCCTGCGGGTCTTTCCCAGGTATTCTTTTGTCTCCCTTCACAAAAACCGGCTATTGTTATAAATATAGTTTCGAAAAAAAGCCATAGGTGGCGATAATTGAAAAATTTTCAAGGCAGGTATAGGGATAGCGTCATAGCGTCATTTTGCGAATAGAAGCGACGCTACTCGTATCTAAACGGTCCGAATTGTTTTGTTTATAAATATCGAACGCTCAGAATTATTCTTTGCACATCGAAATGGATAATCCGAAAGTGTACGCGGGGAAAAAGGGAAGAAAACGGAGCTGTGTGACGAGGAGTCGAACGAAAATTTCCAATCGAAAACCTCCGAACCGTTATAGCTCCGAAAATAGTTCTGCAGAGTATGTGAGCACGTCGGCGAAAACGTTAAAATCGTCGGACGATTTCGAGGTCGGTGTTATTAACGATTTCGGTTATCGTGTAGTACACCTCGTCAATGCATTAAACATTATATCGACGTTAGTGAAGTGCAAAGTGTGTGATCGCGATATAAAGTTTACTGAAAAAAGTTTGCGCGGACTCGGATTCAAAATCGAGGTCGATTGCGGCCATTGTGAAAAAGTGCAAATCAATTCGTGTCCTATGATTGACAATGCATACGAAATAAATCGACGGATCGTATTGAGTATGCGTCTTCTTGGCGTCGGTTTGAATGGCCTGATGAAGTTTTGTGCATTTATGGACCTACCGCGCCCCATATTTCAGTCTTTCTACGATCGAATCTTAAATTTGATTTCGATTGCCACTAAAGCTGTGAGCACAGTGAGCAAACAAAAGGCTGCACTTGAGGAGGAGACAATTTCATTGGAAAATGGGGTGGAGGACGGAATTATCGTTTCAGGCGACGGATCGTGGCGTAAGCGCGGTTTCAGCTCGCTTTTCGGCATAACATCGCTAATCGGCTGGTACACTAAAAAAGTGATCGACGTTATGGTGAAATCGAAATATTGCAAAGCTTGCGAGCATTGGGAAAAAAAAGAAAGCACCGCGGAATACTGGGAATGGAAAAGTATCCATGACGATGAGTGCCAGGCGAACCATAGCGGCTCCTCCGGAAAAATGGAAGTCGACTCAGCTGTCGAAATGTTTCAACGGTCTGAAGAGCTCTATAGCATAAAATATAAATATTATATTGGTTACGGCGATTCTAAAACGTTTCTGGGCATATCGAATAGCGATCCATACGACGGTTTCGAGATAAAAAAAAAAGAATGCATCGATCATGTCCAAAAACGTATGGGGACGCGCCTCCGCGAAATCGTGAAAAAACAAAAGGATCGTCTGGCAGAGGAAAACTCACCGGAAAATTGATTGACGAGTTCAGCACATATTACGGCTTGGCTATTCGGAGAAACAGCGATGATGTTGAAAAAATGAGGAAGGCAATTTGGGCAACTATCAAACATAAAATATCCACAGATAGTGAGCCACAACATGACGGTTGCCCAGAGGGAGCCGTGTCGTGGTGTTCGGGGCAGCGAACGGTCGCAAGCGGTAATATTTCTGAATATCGCCATAAGCCGCCTCTTCCTGAGGAAGTATTGAAGGCAATTACGCCAGTCTTCGAAAATTTGAGCAGAGACGATTTGCTGCAGCGTTATTTGGACGGCTTCACGCAAAACTACAACGAAAGCTACAACAAATCAGTTTGGGCAATAGCCCCTAAGTGTCAGTCCGGGAGCAAAAAAATCGTCGATATTGCAGCTGATATCACGGTATTCTTATTCAATGATGGCCTGATAAGCCTCATGAAAGTTTTGGAGACGTTGGGGATAACTATCGGCCCAAATTGTTTCAATTTTTGCGTTGAAACCGACGCAGCGCGGATCGAACTGGCGGAGCGCTCGCTCACAGACGCTGCAAAAGAGGCCAGAAGAGCCTCGACAAGTTCGAGAAAATATGCTAGGGACAATGATTTGCTTCTTGAAGGCCAGCTATATGGTGCCGGCATCGCTGATTGAAGGTAAAATTTTTTTTTTCCAATTTATCGCATAAATTAACAAACCTAAAACTTTTAACGCGTTTTTCTCAAAACCACTTTTTTGAGTGCGGCACGCAGCAGAACTCGAGCAATTTTTATCCGATCGACTTCAAATTTGGACTGCATCAATAAAACTAGATTATCTAAAGAAGTACATAGGATTTTTTCGATGTCTCAATACTAAAAAAAGTTATAGCCAATTTTCGACGAGAAATTTTGCTCGAAAATCGTCCTTTAATTTCAAAAGCGTGCCTTTTTTTTTTAATCAATATTTTTTCAAATCCCTGTGTACTTCTCTTCAAAATATCATATTATTAACGAAAACACTCGGTATTTTTTTTCAGATATACTTTGAAGAGAGTTCTGCTGCGTGCCGCGAACCACTGCAGAGGCAACAATACCTGACGCGGGAGCTTCCCCAGCGTCACCATGGGGCGTGAAAAATTTGAACATTTTTTTTTATATATCTTCAATAAACAACGAACGAACAAAAAATTTTTTTTCGAATATCTTTTTTTTTCCCTACAAAAAAAAATTCTTGAAAAATGGCAAAAAAAACAGGGGGTCACATTGGTGTTCTGCCTTAAGGGGCAAAATTAAGAAGAAATACGGCATTCGCGATTTATCGTGGAACGGGATTGTGAAAATATGGAATAGAATCAATCTACTCTTCAGATGCAAAATAGCGACTCAACTTTGCCTCGAGTCCGGAACCTCATTGAAGGTGTCACACAGTCACAAATCCCAAAAGGCCGTCCAAAAGTCAAAAACGTATTCAATTCGAATGGAGGTCTGGACTCGGGGGTTTTCCGGGTCGCTGATTACGAATTCGAAGTCAAAATTTATAAAAACAAAATGGCGGATCCAATACGGCGGAAAATTTCTTCAGACGTATTCAATTCGGGTGAAAGTCTGGACTCGGGCGTTTTCGGGGTCGCTGATTACGAATTCGGAGTTAAAATTCATAAAAACATAATCGCGGATAAAATGCGGCGGAAAATTCCTTCGGAAACGTACTCAAATCGGGTGGAAGTCTGGACACGGGGGTTTTCGGGGTCGCTGATTACGAATTCGAAGTCAAAATTTAGAAAAACAAAATGTCCGATAAAATATGGCGGAAAATTTCTCCGGAAACGCATTCAATTCGGATGACAGTCTGGACTCGGGGCATTTTCGGCGTCGCTGATTACGAATTCGAAGTCAAATTAAAATAAAAACAAAATGGCGGATAAAATACGGCGGACAATGTCTTCAAAAACGTATTCAATTCGGGTGAACGTCTGGACTCGGGGGTTTTCGGGGTGGCTGATTACGAATTCGTAGTCAACATTGAGAAAAACAAAACGGCGGATAAAATACGGCGGATAATTTCTTCAAAAACATATTCAATTCAGGTGAAAGTCTGTACTCGGGGACTTTTGGGGTCGCTGACGACGAATTCAAAGTCAAATTTCGAACGAAAATGAATCGCAGCTCCAGTATGGCTAAAAAATGGCGCCGCGGCAAGTATTCATTAAATTTCTTTTGAATTTCCTGCATAGAGATTTTCGAGGTCACTGATTACGAATAAGTGAAAAGCTGACGTTATCTAAAAAAGTTCATCTGACGTCAGTAAAAGTCTGCAAAAAATGTCTTCCATATTTTTGATGCAGTCACATTTTTGTCAAAAATCTTCTCGGAATCTTTCAATATACTTGTTACATGATTCCTGAGCTTTTTCAGACATTTGTCCGACAGGAAGTAACGAAGATTCCATAATTCCGTGACGGTGAATAAGAATTTTATGTACTGTTGTTGACATGAAGTACCACGAATAGAATTCGACTAATTTTTGTGCAGTATCTTCAGTGTATTCGCGAAATGAGTATATTGTTTTCGAAACCACAAGAAATTACCTGAAATACAACATGACATCGCTTTATCCATTCTTCATCAATTCCCGTTATCAAGGCGAAAATTTCAGAATTTTCTAAAAAACTCCGTGCTGTATTCTCGTCGTTATCATTAATTTATTTGGACGTAGGACCGCAAAGACAGCAACGCATAGTTGTCGATGTTTTCGTAATAGAATTACAAACGTTACCATCTATCACAACACAAGTTTGAAATTGATGTTAATTTCCTTGCCGCCCACTACAGTTTGAAAGGGCACGAGGTTTCTCTCTAGCGCTTCGATGCAATCAATTTCTGCCCTAGTTGCTTCGGTAGTTTCGTGCAAGAATTAAATTTTAACTGGGCTACAAAATCTTGGCGACGAAGGACGTGAATTTTTCAAAATAATCACGCGTGGGATTGACTCTATCAAAGATTGGGAAGGAAAGAAGTGAAATACAGATAATGTTGGCATCCGATTTATTGTCGTCTCTATCGGTAAATTTTTGTTTTGTGAGTACTTCGACCAGACGTGCCATCGCATCCCCACTTGCATATCAATTCTAAATCACCAACTTTATTTGGAGAATACTTCCAATAACGTCCGATTGTACCATTAATATTATTTCAGCTGTATGATGTAGCAATGCTTGAA
This sequence comes from Ophion ellenae, assembly GCA_963210295.1. NCBI lineage: Eukaryota > Metazoa > Arthropoda > Insecta > Hymenoptera > Ichneumonidae > Ophion > Ophion ellenae. The sequence continues at coordinate 13,675,726 of OY723390.1, read as the reverse complement.
GTCCAACTCTGGCTCCACTTTAGTTACAGAAATGACTGACTTTACAGGGCAACACTTTGTTAAGAATCGAAAATAAATTTATAAGGCGGGTATAGTTTACAATTTTTTTCCCGCTTACAGAACGTATTAATTGGTATTGAGTTTTGGTAATTTTACCTTCTACTACAAGTGATAATGCTTCGTTGCCTAACAGCACATCTTCCGGAACGCGTTTCATAGATTTCCAGTACTGTGATGCTTTTGATGAACTGCCTTCTGTGACATCCCTAATTACGTTTGAAGCATGTAAGTTTCCAGAAGCCCGGAGATCCATTTGTGTAGCATAGGCCAATTCGTGGACGGTACGTTCTTTTTTAACCTTTCCTGTCCTCCTACGTTTTGACCGATCACTCAAATCGTCCCAGCTTGTGGAAGGACGCCCCATTGTGTCTTCCGTGGAAGTCTTTGAACCTTCATTTTCATTTGTGAAAGACACAGGAACGTTGAGCTTCTCATCGAATAATAGGAAGAATTTGATTTCGTCCCTGCTCACTTGTTGCCACCTATTTTTGAATTCTTATACCAACCTACGCATGGCATCTTTCAGTCTTTTCGGCAAAATGTATGAATGCTTCAATCTTTTTAACACTTGCATTTCAACAATGTCGGTGACGACGTTGATATTTCTGTTCAATACCGATTTCACAAATTTGAAAGTTTCCTTTCTCGTGAAAGAAATTTCTTCAGTGTTATCCAGAGGTTCTGTAGAAAATGGAAAAATAACATTAATAGAATAATTATCTTTATCAATATTCTATAAACAATTTTTCAGTCGCAAAAATCATGAAGAACTGCGAAAAGTATACACATCATCGCATAAAAATTATAACCGAAACCGAAGTCGCATCTAGTTGCAGCAAATTTTTGGATATGTTTTGAAACAATGTCTAAGGAACAATTTCCATTTGGTATAAGAGCCGGGATCGACAAGGGTTTCCACTTATTGCTTTTTTTTAACACGATTTTTCAGAACGTGACCAAGAAAAATACCACTAATTTTGATAATGACATACTATTTCATACATCGTTAATAATAATAATTTCGAGCAAATCGATGTGTTGGTCTAGGGGTTAGCGTGCTTGCCTCTGAAATCGACACATCGGGAGGTCGCGGGTTCGAATCACCGTCTCGTAGTTTCGGAGAGAAATCAAAAAACAGGCGTGACGTAGCTCCAGTTCTACACAAATGTCGCGCACACGGACCGGTACGTATGTGTGTCAGGTGTGTATGGCTGTAGCATGTGAGCTATTTCTCGACGAGACGCGACTAGCTCCGAGGCTGGGAAGCGTACTCGTGACCGGCTGTATTGGTATAGGTTTTCCGCAGTTTCCCTGTACCCATGACCGAAAACGTCATGGTGAATGCGATACAGAGAGGGAAGTCGGCTGCGGCCGCAAGGTCGGGATCGATCAGGGATGTGTATTGGAGAAAATGGTGGGAAATGTAAAAAGGCGAAATCCCTGTACATGGAAACTACAATTAGCGAAGCGTTCGCCGTAGCAGATATAATAAAAATAATAATAATAATAATTTCGAGCAACACATTCAAATTGTATTTACTTTCTGGGGAAGAACCCATTTTGCAGAATCCAAATCCGTAAACTTTTTGCGATTCTACACGCGCCTGACCTCTGGGTTATTTTAGACATACAACGAGTAAACAACGCAGCAATCCAACCCCTAAAAGTCCCTAGACAGTTTTTTTTACGTTTGGCTGGCTATTCGGGATTTGGGCCCACTGTGCTTCGGTCCAACAGACGGGGGTCTACCGCATCTGAAGAGGTGCAGACCGCCAGAAGAGAAGCGAGTGCGGGTCAATTTTTTTTAAGCTGAGGAATGTGGTCTGTATGGTCCCGGTACAACTAATTAAGAATAACTTACTCAAATCAGTTGTTATCCACCGTAAATTCAGCCGTATCAGTGCTAAATGTATGGCAAACTTTTAACGCGTTTTTCTCGAAACGACAGTTTTTTTAGTGGTTTGCACGTTTTTCTCAAAAACTATTGGACCGATTGACATCGGGTTTTGCACACATTTCGAGGGAACCTTCACCTAGAGAATGGCTTTCATAAGGTGGCCAGGTGCGTTTAAGGGTCTCACGCGATGATTCTGCGACTGAAAAATATATGATTTTTAAAGGTCTTTCAAACACTCTTTGAAAAAAAATATATCGTAAATTTGACATAAATAGCATTTGCCAGAAGAAAAAGCGTACTCTGGACAAAAATGAAAATTCGGAATACGGAAGAATCTATTATGCCAAATAAATCATTAGACATCAATCAGTCAACGAGGGATGAAAGGGCAGTTGGTGTCCCGTTATGTGATACACCTCCGATCACAAAAAATATTCTGTGCGTCTGAAGTTTCTGGCTCCTTTTGATATCTGTTCTTTCCTGTTGTAAAATTCTCTAGTGATTGAATAAAGATATTGGTCCCTATAAATCACGGGGAAGAGCAAGATAGAACAAGAATCGAATGTTGGTGGGTACAGGTTTAATGAAAAAAAGCGATTCCCCTTGTCTGAAGCATCTAATTACTTCTCACATATGTTTTTATATGTACGAGAGGTTCCTCGTACTGTAAGATAAATATTAGACAACGACAAATCATCAAGGGATGACAGGTGACACTGGTCGATTGTTCCACCGTACATCGTACATGAAAAAAATTCTTTCGCGCCTCTCACGCTTACGGCTACGTCTCCGCCATCTATCTGTTTGTACTGTAACTCTCCAGTACTGTAAATAAGTGCTAGACAACGAGAAGTAATGAAGGGAAGGAAGGTACAACTGCTCGATTGTTGTGTGGAATACTTTCCAGAAAAAAATCATTCTCTATTTCCGAAGCTTCTGGCTACTTCTGTCATGTGTCTTCATGTGTACTGAAACTCTCTAGTACGCTAAATGAATCATTACACAACAATCAGTCAACAAGGGATGAGAGGTCAGACTGCTCTACCGTCGTGTGATACACTTCCGATCAAAACAATTATTTCGTGCGTCCGAAGTTTTTGGCTCCTTCGGAAAACGGTTCTTTCGTGTTCTCAAAGTCTCTGGAGATGAAACAAGAATCGAATGTTGTATGGTACAGGTTTAATAAAACAAATTCGATTTTCCGTGTCTGAAGCTTCGAGTTACTTCTTACATATGTTTTATATGTACGAGAACTTTGTGGTACAGTACAAAAAATATTAGACAACAATAGGTCATCAAGGGATGACAGGCGACACCGCTCCATTATTCTATCGTACAACTTTCATGAAAAAAATTATTTCGCGCCTCTCAAGCTTATGGCCACTATTCAGCCATCTTTCTGTGTGTAGTGTTACGCTCCAGTACTGTAAAGAAGTGCTACACAACAAGAAGTGATCGGGGGAGGCAAGATCCCACCTGCTCCACTGTTGTGTGGTGGAGTTTGGATAAAACAAATTGTTTCTTGTGTTTGAAGCTTTTGGCTACTTTTCATATACGTCTTTATGTGTAGGAGAATCGCCAGTATTTCAAAAACGAATATTGGACAACAAGGAATCGGCGAGGGATGAGAAACCACACTACTCGAATGTTTTATGGAAAACTTCCAGACAAAAATCATTCTCGATTTCTGAGGCTTCTGGCTACTTCTTCCATTTGTATTTATGTGTACTGAAACTCTCTAGTACGCTAAATAAATAATTTGAACAAAACCAGTCATCAATGGATGAGAGGTCGGGCTGCTGTATCGTCGGATGGTATACTTTCGATCAAAAATATTTTTTCGTGCGTCCGAAGTTTCTGGCTCCTTCTGACGTAAGGTCTTCCATGTACCAAAAGTCGCTAGCAGTTGGCAAAAAAAAATATTAGTCTCCATAAATCGGCTGAGAAAGAGGTAAATCAAAAATCAAATGATGTAACGTATCCCCGGCTCGAGAACTCGGGATAGGTATTTTTGGGATCGTAGCGAAATTAAGAATTGGAACACAAGTTCTTTGAATAGAAATATAAGTTTATCACTGGGCTGGTCTCATAATTGAATTTACAATGTGTCGTTCGTACCTTAGGACCGAACCGTTCAAAAGCCAACCAAGGACTGTCTGTTCGTTGGTGTCTTCTCTTAATTGTCGACTCTGATTGTCGTAATTTTCCCCAGATCAAGCATCATAAGATGCTTGGTTAGAACGTGTCGCAAAGTGTCTTTTTGGCGTTTGCATTTTGGCGAAAGTGTAACTCTCGCAAGGAGGGCAATAAAGTGTCACAGATCGCAAAGAGGGCAACAAAGTGGAACTCTCGCATTTGCGCAAACACTTTTGAATTGCACAAGTTTGCGGATACAACATCCCTCCCCCTTAAAAGATCAAATCCCTCCTGGGATTTGTTTTGCATCAATGGTCGGTCCTTCGGTTTACAAATCTCCATATCCATTTTCCTGTGTGATTATCCCATATACAGGGTATTTCATATTAAGTGACCCATCGGGAACTGGCGGGTTTAGGGGGGTACCCCGAGCAAATCTGTCAAGGCGTTTTTTTCCGTCAAATAGTTTTCAAATGAGAGCGATTAGAATTTTGGCGTTCGACTGATTGTTGTAGGACTTGAAGCCTGCCCTTAGCGACGACGCCACTCGAGTGCCGAGTCTGAGCGCGAGACGCGTAGCAGGCAGCGAGCAAGGTAGCTAGGCATCTGTCTCGGTTGCCCGGCCAGTTTGACGTTTCTTGTATCGTCTGCTATTATTTTCTGTCATCTTGGGTACGCAAGTTCAGAGCGTGCGTTTGACAGGTAACGCGCGCTCTGAACGTGCACGGCTTGAGGAACGCACCGTTTGACAAATGACGGCACGGATGATTTGACGTTTTGCGTATCATTCGCGTCGGCGTGACAGGCCGACGGATGTGACATTTGCCGCTTCGTCTTCTGCCGCTCCGTGAGTCCGGGCCGAGGCGTGAAGGTTGCCGGCATTCAGAAGACTTGTAATTCTACCCGCGAGCGATGATGATAGGAAATAAGATTGTTCGATGCATTCGAAATCTTTATTTTGGAGAGAAATAAAGCACAGAACGGTAAATAATTTAGTGTTTTTCAAATTTGGAGGCAACGAGCGAATGTTTTTTTTTTCGTATTGCCGTTATCGTAAAGACTCGACGCGGACGTTTCCATATCGAATCGCGGATAAATTGATCAATTGTCATAACGACTTTGATCAAATTGTCTATTCTTAGATGTTACGGCAGTGATAACAATTATCACGCCCGATGATATTATTCAATGACAGTTTCTGTTATGATTGTTATCTCAATAAATAAAAATTAACAGATTCGGAACCAACCCAATATGTCTGGAGTTTCAAGTACCGAGGTACAGTACGTTTTTTTTTGTTTAGTTTTCCACAAGGTTTTATTTAACTTGACTTGGTGTTGATGCGAAACGGAAAATCGATATTACATCCACTTCCCAACTACTTAGAGCTCTGAAATTTTGCAAACATACAGTTGTCACGTACGACGTTTTTCTTTGATTTCTTTTTGACCGGCACACCCATAATTGTACACGTGCGAGAAGCAATAGTCAGCTATTGCTACTTTTCACCGCAACCAAAAATATAAGCGTTTGAGATACATATCACAATTGTATTGCTTCTCACACACTATAGACGCGTGCATCACAGACCATAGCAAAGATATACGCTTTCCTTGTTCATCAACTGGGCACAATACCTAATGCATGTATTTTCGTGTAGCGAGCCGCTCTGCTATTTTTTCCCGCTCTGCATGAGAGCAGTAATAAAAGTTTTCCGGCCGGAGCCTCAAGCCCTATGATAGGGATCGGCAATGCGACATGGTAGAGATCCAAAATATCCAACTTTTATTGCTTCTCAGAGGAGGTCGAACTCTCGGATATTAGACGAAAAATAGTTCTTCTCTGTGCCCAAATTAAGAGAGTAGCCCTTCTGGCAAAGTCATCTCCCCCTTATAAAACCTCCTTGTCTCGACGACAAGAGCGCAGTATAGCCGAAGTTTTTAACGCCGATACACTGTTCGTAATCCAGGTCTTCCGTAGAAGAGAGTGATCCGGCAGTAGTATCGGACGTATATTATAGACTGTTAGTCTTCAACCATAATTTTCACGCGTCATTACGCTGTCCGAAATCCGGGTCTTCTGTAGAAGAGTGTGATTCGGCGTAATTATTAAAGTCAATTTATATTGTTTTATAATCAAAAGGGTCAAACGACCAAATATTTCAAGTACAAGTTATTGTTAATCCGCGACCAGATCTCTAGAAGATTGCGAGAGTACGCGTGTGTGTTTAAAGAAATATTCAACGAAAGCAAGAATACGTTATTGTTAAGCGACGACACCGCTCCTGATTGTAAAAGGTATTTATCACATTATAAATTTACTTGGAATGTACCAAATTATTATTTCACCGAGTGTTTATTAAACTATTGTGTGACTCAAGACATTGAAGTCCCTTTATTACCAATTTCCTAAATCCATAAAAGAAACAAGATCTCTCGAGGTCTCACAGCAAACGTTCCCACATAATTATTATCCCGAAGAGCACTCGTGACTCATTAGGGTAGTAATCGGAGTAAAGCGTTTACCGCTCGACGCTTCTAACTCTAGAAATATATATCTTTTCTAAACGGCTTCGGACGTAACAGAAAATATTGGTGACAGCGGTGGGATATGCTGAACGTTTCTCTTAATTTGTGAAATTTATTTGAAAAAAATAAAATAATAATAACATAAAAATAAAAATAAATGCAAAATAAATGAATAAAATAAATAAATAATCGAATCTTCAATTACATTTATATGTTTAAAAGAAACAAAAAAAAATAAGAAGGAAAAATGGCAAACGCCGAAATAATTGCAAATCTCACTCATCATCAAAACATCACTGATGCAATGTTAACAAGTATGGGTGAATTTATGGCACTCCAACAAGCACTGCTTCACGTGCCAAATTTTAATGGCAAAAATATGCCTTTAAAAGCTTTTATTCAAGATGTTGAAAATGGTCTTACGTTTGTGCCTGATGGGTTACGTAACGCCTTCTTCAAAGCTGTTTGTTCGAAATTGAAAGAAACTGCTCGCGATGCAATCGCTGATAAAGAAATTAATTCGATTCAAAGTCTATCGGACGCCTTAAAAGAATATTTTTCGCCAAAAAAATCATACCCCTTCTATTGTGCGGAAATTCAAGCTGTCAGACTAAGACGCGATGAAACAGTCCTCGACTATTACACAAGAATCAAACAATTGCGAACGAGTGCGATAGCTGCTCTGAAGGATAAATGTACTGAAGAACAATAAAATCAAATGTTGCCTATGCTCGACGGATTGGCCTTAGAATCTTTTAAACGAGGGTTACCCGACGATCTGTTATACGCAATTAGCGTTCAAGATCCACAAACACTAGAAGAAGCTTTTCGAGTAGTCCAACGCATTGAACGAGATATGCAGGGCGCGAATGCAAGAAATTCAAATTCATTACGCTTCACCCAAACTCAGCCGTCATATCAGAGCCCTCGAAACGTAGAATCACGTCATGTATCTTTTTACCCTCGGGAAGAAAGAGATCCTAACGATAAAAATCCCAATTTTCGAGGTAACTTCCAACCAAACTTTCTGTTTCCAAATAATCGAACATTCGAAAAGAATTCAGATCACTTCCAACAGCGGCCATTCATAAGAAGGCCTTTACACAGAAATTTTCCGAACTTCCCCCAGAATCATTTCTACGCACCACAAGCGTACCCCCCTATGCCTTACATGCCGCCTATGTATTCACCTTGGCCGGGCTATCCTCCTAATCATTATCCACCTTACTACCCTATGTACCAAAATCAGCCTCTTAAAGACGAAAGATTCTCTCGCGGAGAATTCGGGGAAACGAAGACAACCTCTTTCCAACGCTCTAATTCAAGCGAGAATTTAAACTTGAAACCCGCCCGTCGAATGGACGCATCGACGAGCGAATCACAAACTCAGCGTCCCTCGACTGTGAAATTCCTTACGGTAGACGATACGTTAGATGGACCGACGGACAAAGACGGTCACCAATAATAACGCTACGTGCCCCCGAACTCGAAAATGGTTACGGCCGTTTCCTTATTGATACTGGCGCCGATATAAATATAATTAAACTGAGATCGCTAAAACGACGGTGCATAATTGCAACACACGAATTGCTTACGCTATCAGGTATAACACCCGATAAAATATACACGCTAGGGTCGACTGAAATAACCTCTTTCGAAAAACCAGAAAAATTTCAAGTTCTTGATGAAAATTCTGCTATTCCCGCAGACGGAACAATTGGGATCGATTTCCTTCAAAATGAAGAAGCAGAAATATCTTTTCATCATAACGCACTTGTTACTTCTTCAAAGCCTATTCCTTTTGAAAGGGTCGAGGAGAATCAACCTCGAATTTATCATCCACCACGCGAGTTACCTAAGGAAAATAATAATACCATTCTTAACCTCAAGGCCCGCAGTCGTACCCAAGTGTCGATAAAACTATTAAAAACAGATTTGAAAACAGGTTTTCTACCCCGAGTACCGACATTAGATCACGTTTTTATTGGAAATGCCGTTGTTTCAAATAACAATGACACATGCTATGTGTATGCAATCAATGCATACGAAGACGATTTACAGATTGAGCTACCGCCACAAGAGATATTGCCATTTGATTATTACGAAAGTGAAGAAGACTTTTTCGACCACGACATTAACGATGATATTGACGCTCATACGCATAAAACGTACGATGAAAGAATTAAAATCATTCAAGAATCTCTTCGCTTGGATCATCTTAATACAGAAGAACGACAGCACGTTTTCGATCTTGTAAACGATTTTTCACACCTATTTTATCTGCCTGGTGATAAACTACCGGCCACGTCAGAGATCAAACATAGCATACCTACGACGGACGAATTACCTGTGACAATTCGACAATACCGATACCCTCCGGTACATAAAGAAGAAATTAATAAACAAGTGAAGAAAGTTATCGAAAATAATATAATTATCGACTCGGTTTCTCCGTATAATTCGCCTCTATGGATTGTTCCCAAGAAACCAGATTCAAAGGGGAATAAACGATGGAGGATGGTTATCGATTTTCGGGCATTAAATGAAAAAACAATAAGCGATGCTTACCCTTTGCCTAACATCGTTGAAATCCTTGACCGGCTCGGTGGAGCAAAATATTTCTCGACCTTTGATTTAGCCTCAGGTTTTCACCAAATAGAAATGGATCCCAAGGACCGACAGAAAACAGCCTTTAGCACCCCTAACGGACACTACGAGTATATTAGAATGCCTTTTGGTCTTAAGAACGCACCTGCTACTTTTCAAAGATTAATGGACAGAGTATTACTTGGTTTACAAGACACTGAACTATTTGTTTACCTCGATGACATTGTAGTTTTCGCTTCTTCCCTAGAGGAACACGGTATAAAGGTCCGCAGACTTTTTGCTAAACTCAGTAACGCCAATCTTTCATTACAACCCGATAAATGCGAATTTCTTAATACAGAAGTTATCTATCTCGGACACGTGATCAGTGACGAAGGCGTTCGTCCTGATCCTAAAAAGACCGAAGCGGTCGATAAATTCCCAATCCCTAGGACAGTAACGAACATCAGACAATTCCTTGGCCTAGCGGGTTATTACAGAAGATTTATAGAGAATTTCTCGGGACAAGCTAAGCCGTTGACAGATTTATTGAAAAAAGGCGTAGAATTTAAATGGGGACCAGAACAACAGAAAAGTTTCGACTACTTGAAAAGAGCTTTATGCTCCACTCCAATTTTGCAATATCCGAATTTTGAAGAACCTTTCATTTTAACGACTGACGCATCAAATTATGCAATCGGTGCAGTATTGAGTCAAGGAAAAATCGGGGACGATAAACCAATCGCATACATGTCGAGACTTTTAAATCCAGCCGAGAAAAATTACGGAACAACTGAAAAAGAATGTCTAGCCGTGGTATACGCAATATTACACTTCAGACCTTACTTGTACGGACGAAACTTTACGCTCGTAAGTGATCACGAACCGTTGAGATGGACTGATTCAGTAAAATTGCCAGTTCAGCGATTGATCCGCTGGAGAATAAGATTACGCGAATACGAATACACATTTGTATACAAACCAGGGCGACTTAATTCAAACGCCGATGCCCTTTCCCGAAATCCCGTTACCACCGACACGATTATATTACCAATTTCATCTTCCGCTAAGAAAACATCAATGACAGTAACCCCACGGATTGCAACTTCTTCTAATCCAATAATTAAGCGTGGCCGACCATTGGGCAGTAAAAACAAACCGTTACCCACCCTTTTTGAGGAACCAAGCATTTCTGGTGCAACAATCGGAGAAAGAGTACGGAATCGTAAAACTACCCCCAATGTTCCAGCAGTACCTATCAGAACCTCGCGAACCACGCAAAAACAACATTTCTCTGCAATCCCATCAAACACTGAAAGGGCACCTCCTACCGCACGGGCCCGACACAGCGCATTACCCGACACTAGCCTTGCCCCTAAACGGACATTGCCACAAGTACGTTCAAACGAGCCATCATCCCGACCGATGAAACGGATTACAGACGTTTTAAAATTTGCTTTTGACATCGACGAAAGCCTTCAGACTGACGAACCTTCCGAAAACGAAAACTTACCCAAGGTCTCAAAGAATAAAAATATAGTTGAAATAAATGACAATGAAAGCCCGAATTCAGACAATAGGGATAAATATTGGTGGGATCATACCCACGGAAATTCAGACGCGAATAAAACATGTGCCACCCAAACCGACGAACATACTGACTCCGATGACGCTGACGATGAAATAGCGAACTTAGGTGAATCCGCAATTACGTTTCGACATCCCACGGGTAGATCGACTCCCGCAATAAATAATAACATACAAACCAGTACCGATGAAGACGAATCTAATTCACCAAGACGACCTCACTTCAATAAATTAATATCGAATCCCGATTCTGCAGATAGTGATAGCGAAATCGAAATTGAAAACGCGGAAATTGACGAACCTCCAGATACAAGGCTCAACAAAACGGTTTCAAGTACGATTCCACCTGCATTGTTTTACCCTAATATGGAAAAGGATGAAAAGAAAATACAAATAAGTATTACTAATGAAAACTTAACTTATCACAAAGGAAATTATTTGCACTTTATTTCGGCCGATTGTGAATTTACAACTATGATTGCACGATTGCTTATTGAAACGGATAAAATTTGCCCACAAGACATCAAATGGAAAAAGCCTAAATGCAATCAAGTCTTAGTTACGACAAAAGGCAACAACAAAATTTTTAGTGCTGTACTGAAAAGTAAACACTTTGAAACTTTTTCAATCCAAGACCTGAAAAACGTGCTCCATACTGTAAAAGACGTGATAACCGAGTATCAAATCAAATCATTACGGATATCAAAACCGGGAGACATGCTGGAAACTTACAGTCACGCTTTTATAACGGAAATACTCGAAGAATGTTTAAACGATTGCGATTGTTCTATTGTCCTTTGCCAAGGTAACGTTGTAATACCAGACGAAGAAATAAGACGCGAAATAATTTCCGAGTATCACGAGAGTTTAGTAGGCGGACATAAAGGAGTAACAAAAACTTATCGACGTATTCGAGAACGATTTTATTGGCCTAAGCTCAAAGCTGAAGTAACGGAATACGTGAGAACTTGCCCCAGTTGTCAAGAACAAAAACTGACTCGGATTAAAACACGCGAGCCTATGATAATTACTGATACGCCAGCAGAACCCTTTGACAAAATTTCGATCGACACAGTGGGACCATTGCCCATAACGCCAAACGGAAATCGACATATTCTCACTATACAGGACAATCTTACTAAATATTGCATTGCTGTACCCATACCCGATATAAAAGCTGAAACAATTGCTGACGCTCTAGCTCGTAACGTCATAATTCATTTTGGAACTCCAAGAATCATTCTGAGCGATCAAGGCAGATCCTTTGTGGGACAGGTGTTTCACCACCTTGCCAAACTATTTAAAATCAAACACGTTACAACTTCAGGTTACCATCCCCAATCTAATGGATCTTTAGAACGAAGCCACATTGTCTTGACTGAATTTATTAAGCATTACATTGACAAATACGAAGACTGGGACAAACTCATCCCTTTTGCAATGTTCTCCTATAACACCTCAATTCACGAATCTACTAATTTCACTCCTTTCGAACTCGTATACGGTAAACCTGCCCGTATCCCAAGTTCTTTTCCTTCCGCTGAGAAAATCGAAACTTATGGCGATTACTTGTGCGACCTTACATCCCGATTGGATGAAATGCGACAACTCGCTTCCAAATCGTTATTAAAATCGAAATATCGCTCCAAACGGTACTACGATAGGCAAATACACGAAGTTAACTTCAAACCGGGAGATATGGCCTACGTAATAAAAGAACCGCGAAGAGGAAAATTCGACTGTCATTACACCGGACCTTATTTGATAACTGAAATCCTCAACAATCATAATGCTGTACTAGAAACAGAAACTGGAAAACGTATAATTAAACATTTAGACAAACTAAAACCTTGTATACGATGACAATTTATCTTACTACTTTGAGTGACTTACTAATACTTTATAGTTGAATATCACTTATGTTATATTTTTGTATGTGTGCATCAATAACACGTTTTTCTTATTTTTCAAAGGATTTCCAAAGGAACAAAACAGATGTATACAAAATAATTACAATTCTCTCCTCGCTTCCACTCGGAAATTGTGTTTCACCCGCTCATGAAGACCAACCAATTGACAGCATTACCGGCTCTACCACGAACCTAAGGCTAAACCTCGCCTCACGTCGACTGAATGACACTTCATCATTTCCAACAAAACTTAAGGCCGACGAACAACAAGCAAGCCACATCCATCGACGCATTGGGTGCTGTCCAACAAAGACAATATCGCTGACGGCGCTCAAACATTAAGAACTGCAAAAATGCCCACGGAAGCGTTGGCTGCGAAAATGCCGAACTGATCTGCTATACTGAAGTACCAAACCGTCTTTCATGTCGTTCGAGACGGAAAACCGTAATAACCATACGATAACCGTATGCCCATTAAAACAAACAAATATTGTCAATATAGAAAACTGTAGACAGAACGTTGAAACACCTATGATACATAGTAATACATTACCGCCATTAACTAATAACTATAATGATAACGATACCGAACGCAAATTAATGCATATTAAATTTCAAGAAAGAATGATATCGTGATTAGAAGTCAGAATATTGAAACTTTCTACTATATACCAATGGATTCAACTCCGCTATCACAGTCATCACCTACCCTCTGTTCCAATCCTTATATCCGGAAACACCGCAGAATGTCAAATCAGTTTCCAACATATTTCGATGCGTATTCAAGAACATCGAATGGAGAGTATCGGTTTAAAAAAAACGTATATAACCATACATATATATATACACGTTCGAGCATTTATTTATATGTCCGTCCCTGGTCGAAACATTGACGGCCACATACAACCTCGGTTTGTAATCCGCTGAACAATCGCAATGTCTAGATGTATCTTCCACGAGGAGAGCATTGTCAGAAGATATATATGCACATCAAATGGAATTTACAAACCAATACCGATCGATCAATAACCGAACTCATTATCAAAACCCTCGTCAGATGTCGAAACGCACGAAATATATTGTCACCCACACCAAGGATGACGAGTCTATGGAGAAACGCTATCAGAACGACATTCATAATCCACATCCCCTTTGAAAAACTTATTACCCTACTCCTTACGACCCTGAATTTTACAACCAGATGTTGAAACCATATTTCAAACTTAGAGTCAATGATTCTTGTACCATTTATACATATTCCAATACAACCATATTTTAATATGCATAAATTTGAAGTCACCGAGGACGATGACTAGTCTAAGTGGGGAGGTGTCACGTACGACGTTTTTCTTTGATTTCTTTTTGACCGGCACACCCATAATTGTACACGTGCGAGAAGCAATAGTCAGCTATTGCCATTTTTCACCGCAACCAAAAATATAAGCGTTTGAGATACCTATCACAATTGTATTGCTTCTCACACACTATAGACGCGTGCATCACAGACCATAGCAAAGATATACGCTTTCCTTGTTCATCAACTGGGCACAATACCTAATGCATGTATTTTCGTGTAGCGAGCCGCTCTGCTATTTTTTCCCGCTCTGCATGAGAGCAGTAATAAAAGCCCTATGATAGGGATCGGCAATGCGACATGGTAGAGATCCAAAATATCCAACTTTTAATGCTTCTCAGAGGAGGTCGAACTCTCGGATATTAGACGAAAAATAGTTCTTCTCTGTGCCCAAATTAAGAGAGTAGCCCTTCTGGCAAAGTCATCTCCCCCTTATAAAACCTCCTTGTCTCGACGACAAGAGCGCAGTATAGCCGAAGTTTTTAACGCCGATACACTGTTCGTAATCCAGGTCTTCCGTAGAAGAGAGTGATCCGGCAGTAGTATCGGACGTATATTATAGACTGTTAGTCTTCAACCATAATTTTCTCGCGTCATTACGCTGTCCGAAATCCGGGTCTTCTGTAGAAGAGTGTGATTCGGCGTAATTATTAAAGTCAATTTATATTGTTTTATAATCAAAAGGGTCAAACGACCAAATATTTCAAGTACAAGTTATTGTTAATCCGCGACCAGATCTCTAGAAGATTGCGAGAGTACGCGTGTGTGTTTAAAGAAATATTCAACGAAAGCAAGAATACGTTATTGTTAAGCGACGACACCGCTCCTGATTGTCAAAGGTATTTATCACATTATAAATTTACTCGGAATGTACCAAATTATTATTTCACCGAGTGTTTATTAAACTATTGTGTGACTCAAGACATTGAAGTCCCTTTATTACCAATTTCCTAAATCCATAAAAGAAACAAGATCTCTCGAGGTCTCACAGCAAACGTTCCCACATAATTATTATCCCGAAGAGCACTCGTGACTCATTAGGGTAGTAATCGGAGTAAAGCGTTTACCGCTCGACGCTTATAACTCTAGAAATATATATCTTTTCTAAACGGCTTCGGACGTAACACAGTTGAGGGGTGAAAATGCACGATTCAACGTTTAAAAAATGAATAAATAAATAAATAAAAAACGACTTTGTGTGAGATGCAAAATGAATAATTGATATTTCGTCCACTTCCCGATTACGTAGAGCTCTGAAATTTTGCAAACATGGATCCCAGACGTGACAGCGCATGATTCGACATAAAAAAATACATTTCTTTTTTAAATGACGAGTTTTTGTTGAATGCAAAATGGAAAATCGGTACTTTATCCACTTTTCAACTTTTTGAGGCTCTGAAATTTTGCAAACATGAGACTAAGATGTGACACAAGCTTTCATTTATAGTCGCATATGGGTGACTTGGTAAAAATAATATTTTCTCCTTTTTAGCATATTGAGTGAAAGCTCGTTAAAAATTGTTCTCTCACATATAAATGATTTCTAATCATGTCACCGGTATTCTGAATATCCGAATTATCCAGCTGACGAGAACCCTAATTTTGGGAAAAAACGGTATTTCAAACTTATACAAATAACAAAGATTAAATGCAAGTAGCGACAGCTGGTTCATCCGGCTGCGAGCTTTTAAGTGAGCAAAATAGCAAACAGCGCGCCGTATGATCCCTGAACCCTCGGTCGAACATTTCTGAAATCATTCGTCGGTTTATACATTCCTGAAATCATCTTTTTGCGATATTATCGGAATGGAGATGAAATCAATCGCGAACTCGTTGTGACCTTGTCGAGTGTATCGTATGGATAATGCACGAATCGTTGTCCGAATTGATTTCATCTCCTATGGCGATCGGAAACGAGATGAATTTATCTCGTTTCAATATCATCGGAAAGGAGATGAAATCAATGGCGAACTCGTTGTGACGGCTTCGAATATGTCCTACGTACACTAGAAGAATCATTGACAGAATTGATTTCATCTCCGTTCGCGATTGGGAACGAGATGAAATCATCTCTTTGCGATATTATCGGAATGGAGAGGAAATTAACCGCGAACTCGTTGTGACGTTTTCGAGTGTGTCCTATGGATAATGCACGAATCGTTGTCCGAATTGATTTCACCTCCTATCGCGATTGGGAACGAGATGGATTTATCTCGTTTCAATATCATCGGAAAGGAGATGAAATCAACCGCAAACTCGTTGTGACCTTGTCGAGTATGTCCGATGGATAATGCACGAATCGTTGTCCGAATGGATTTCATCTCCTATCGCGATCGGGAACGAGATGAATTTATTTCGTTTCAATATCATCGGAAAGGAGATGAAATCAATGGCGAACTCGTCGTGACGTTGTTGAGTGTATCCTATGGATACTGCACGAATCACTGACAGAATTGATTTCATCTCCGTTCGCGATCGGGAATGACATGAAACCATTTCTTTGCGATATTATCGGAATGGAGATGAAATTAACCGCGAACTCGTTGTGACGTTGTCAAGTATGTCGCATGGAAAATGCACGATTCGTTGTCCGAATGGATTTCAGCTCCTATCGCGATCGGGAACTAGATGGATTCATCTCGTCGCGATATTGTCGAAAAGGAGATGAAATAAATGGCGAACTCGTCGTGACGTTGTCGAGTGTATCCTATGGATACTCCATGAATCACTGACAGAATTGATTTTATCTCCGTTCACGATCGGGAACTAGATGGATTCATCTCGTTTCCGATTATATCGGAACGCGATGAATCAAAGGCAAACTCGTCGTGACGGCTTCGAGTATGTCCTACAGACACTAGAAGAACCAATGACAGAATTGATGCCATCTCCGTTCGCGATTGGGAACGAGATGAAATCATCTCTTTGCAATATTATGGGGATGGAGATAAAATCAACCACGAACTTGTTGTGACCTTGTCGAGAATGTCGTATGGATAATGCACGAATCGTTGTCCGAATTTATTTCATCTCCTATCGCGATCGGGTCGTCGCCATAACCCCGTCATACTCGTTATGAGGTGCATCGATTTCATCTCCGGTTTAGTAAACGATGCCGAAGACGTGGATGGTCTGTCGCCGAAACGGAGCTCGGACGATTGCCACTCAGTTCCTAGCGAACAGAGGTGAAATCGATTCTCTCAATCATTTTTCTAGTATCCATATAACATTCTCGAAACGATCCCGTCGAGTTTGTCGGTGATTTCATCTCGTCCTTGATCGGGAGAGCGGATCATGTAAGCAGAGGTATAAGCTGCGAATGCAATAGCTCCTTTGCGTACGAGTAAAAAATGACATGAACGGATCGATTGGTACATTCGGATAGTTGTCACCATAACCCCGTCATACTTATCATAAACTGCATCGATTTAATCTCTGGTTCAGTAAACGATGCCGAAGACATGGATGATCTGTCGCTGAAACGGAGCTCGGATGATTGCCACTTAGTTCCTAGCGAACAGAGGTGAAATCGATTCAATCATTTTTCTCGTATCCATATCACATTCTCGAAACCATCCCGTCGAGTTTGTCGTTAATTTCATCTCGATCTCGATCGGGAGAGTGGATCATGTAAGCAGAGGTAAGAGCTACGAATGCAACGGTAGCTCCTTTGAATACGCGTTAAGGATGAAATTAAGGGCTCGGTTGGTACATTCGGCTAGTTTTCACTATAAGCCCGTCATCCTCGTCATAAACTGCATCGATTTCATCTCTGAGTCAGTAAACGATGCCGAGGACGTGGATAGTCTATCGCCGAAACGGAGCTCGGACGATTGCCACTCAGTTCATAGCGAACAGAGGTTAAATCGATTCCCTCAATAATTTTTTTAATACAACGATTGCTCCTTTCAGTACGTGATGACTGGCGTGTCAATGACGACATGGGGCGATTGATACTTTCAAATAGTTTTCCACATAATCTCGTCATACACTCTATTAATTTCATGTCTGGTTCAGTAAGCGATCTTCAAAACATGGATGAAACCATCACTGAAACGGAAATCGGACGATTGCCACACAGTGCCTAGCGAACGAAGTCGAGCTCACGTGTGTGCTTAATAACGATTACTTTCGAAACAACCCTGTTCTTCTTTTTTACGCATAAAATGCATTCAAAAAGATTGCGAAAAAATATGAGTTCTTTCCGGAACATTTGATCCTGAAAGTTTCGCTCTTTTCGAGATGGTTGAGAAAAAAATTTAATATTTTTCCACTCAATCATCGACATCTCCAGAACAAACCGTGCCAATACAAAAATCAAATTAAAGTTATTCAATCAGTTTTTCTGGCCCTGGTATTGACAACTTTGAAAAAAATGTCAATTCCGTGCACTCGTTCAAAATAATATTAAAAAATGTCGTACTTTTTGTTTTTGGCATATTTCGTTTGTCTGCTCCTTGAAGAAAGCTTGAAAAAAAATTGACTGCAAGGCTTGATAACTAGAGACTCGAAGCTTGAAAATGCTATGTTTCCATTTCAATAAGACCATTTGTCCACGTTGTGGATGGCGAGTCAGAATCCGAAAACACACCCACACACATCCACATTTTTATCCGACGTTCTTTTTTTCAGAACAAGCTAAATCGTGAAAACAATTTTTTTTAAGAGAAAGAAAAATTGGACATAATAATTATTCCCTCTCTTTTTCAAAGCAATGCATCGTTTCGATACTGACATATCGTTATTCTGCTGTTTGGAAGTCCGTCTTGAAGGTGGTGACATTTGCTATCTTCAGTACTGACACATCTGTCGTTGCAGTACAATGCCTTCGCGCGCGGCTTCGTATGCCCGAAAAAGCATAAAGAATTTCCCGAAGAACATTCTGACGAATGAGGAAATCTTAGGTCGCATTGTAATTGCCTTCGCTCACAGCATTGATTTTGCTGCAAAAGGCATTTCGGTCG
The DNA here is from genome assembly GCA_963210295.1 of Ophion ellenae. Classification (NCBI taxonomy): domain Eukaryota; kingdom Metazoa; phylum Arthropoda; class Insecta; order Hymenoptera; family Ichneumonidae; genus Ophion; species Ophion ellenae. The sequence goes on along the minus strand of OY723390.1, from coordinate 13,656,704 downwards.
AAATACAAAAAAAATTGCAGTGAAACATACGCGATTTCGGCAAACAAAAACGAGTACAATATATTCGAAATTTTTTGAACCAACATCGTCGCACCATCACCTATTTTATTGGCGTGCACAAGATTCGGCGAGAAACTTCAGACGGGTCAAACTTGTAAGTACAATTAACACTTCGTCTGTAAACGTTTTTCCGGTACTTTCCGTAGTTGGTGAACCTGGGTATTTCAAGCCCTGTCGTGTTTTATATCGCCCCTTAATACATTAAGTTTTTTCTTTAACCATGCTACTTCCAAAAACAGTCATTTTGCGGTTCCAATCATAACATCATAGAAAAATGTATTCTTTATACATTTGTTTTGGTATAAACGAAGAAAGAAGGGAACAAAATTTAGATGATTTTGAATGACGACGAAAAGTTCTTTATAGTTGCAGTTTCGAAGAAGTCGGACGGGCAATGCGTCGCGTCATTTTGGATGGCCCGGAAACAGATCGTGTGTCAGAAAAATATTTATTTATTTGTTGGCGATTTTATGATAAGAATTCATGTGTACATATAATACACTGACACAAAAAATTAAGGAACAAGAAAAGTTGAACATTTTTTTCATGTTTTTCGAAAGGCTTTAACTTCGTCAAAAATGGTCGTACAAAAAAAAAGGATTTTGAAGCCTGAAGTTTCTAGTTTTCAGTTCTGACAATGATTTTTTTTTAGAATCACTAATAGCGCGGTCGGAAGAAATATCACGACAAAAAAAATTTTGCAATTTTTACGTTTTTCAAAGTTCTGCACAGGTTTCGGAGATTTTTTTCGGACTTAAGGGGTTACCCCCACTTCCGATTTTGAAAAATCGATTTTTTTTATTTCTTTTTTTTGAAGTATAAGGATTCGAGAATATGTCCTGAAAAGTTCAAGTCGATCCGAACAAAGTTGACTGAGATATGAGCGTTGAAAGAGAAGAATCCGCGTTGAAAGAGCGTTGAAAGAGAAACTTTAAACGCGTTTTTCTCAAAATGGCATTTCTGAAGTCGGTGACCAAGATTACTCGAACACTAATGAACCGATCATCTTTAAATTTTGCAGGCTTATTTAATACATAAAAATGCAGTCCTCAATCGGTTCGATTTTTTTTTCGAAAGAAAAATGACCGTTTTATAGCCAAACAACGGCCGTTTTTTTCGTTAAAATCGAACAATTAACTTTGACTGTCCGCCATTTTGTGAAAAATGAATATTTTTTAAAATTCTTTGATTAAAGCATAGTTTATACTTATATTTGACTAAATCCATCCGCATTTTTTTTTCAGATGATCCACTTCGCCGCAATGTTGGTCACCGCAAACCGTGTATATAAAAACATGATTTCATTGACGGCCATTTGCCACTAAACAGTGTAATATTTTTAAATAAAAAAAAGTACTGAAAGTTCTTCAAGATGTGTTCTTTGAGATGGTATATTGATCGATTCAAAAAGTTTTGTAGTTTTCTTTAAAAAAATTCATGAACAAAGCCTTTTTTGCGCTACAAATGGAGGTAACGCCTTAACCTATATCAAGGCCATTGAGCCCATTCAATTCACGTCAATTTGCTTTTTTTATCTCCGTACGACCATTCTTCGCTGAGATATTGCCTTTGAATGAAACAACGTCCTGATGAGTCTTCAGTCATCGATATCTCAGGAACTAATGGTCGTACGGGAATTCGACCGGTAGTTTTGGAAACGTGAATACATACTCTACAAGCTCTGAATATTATTGTAGTGAACATTTTTATTTTTTGTTTTTGCCATCAGTTTTAAAAAAGTACAAAAAAACGATGTTTTCTTGGTTTTTATAAAATCCACCGCCACTTTTCAAATATTGCGATAAACACTAATGTTTAAGGACGGTCATTCAGCTCAATATGTCCCCAAGAGCCATGCAACATTCAAAATTGATGCGTTCATCGGTCTTTCTTGCCCGATTGACCAAAATTTGAAAAAAAAATTGAAGGAGCAAGTTTCCTCCCTCTCAGACATCATTTTATGATTATTAAGAGGAAAAAAATTCATTACTTTTCGTACAATTGGGTATTGAGTACGCATCCAATGTTGGAAAAAAAACCCTGAAAATCATATTGTCTAAAAATGTTCAAAAAGAGAAAATTTCAATAAAAAAAAAATTTTGAGATTTTTTTTTTAATAACTAAATTGACTTCGAATAGAATTTTATTTTAATGTTGACATTTTTTTTCGAATCAACATTGTACCGCCAGCATTAGAAATACCCAAAGCGTACCACTCTCGCAACTTGAGCTTCAGTTGAATATTGTCTTCATCGTTTTTGTATCATAATCATTACAATTTACAGATACTAATTATTCGTTCTTCGACAGTTTTGAAACGTCTAAACAGTCAAAGCTACTACTCATTTTCCAAACAACCCAAACAAACCCAAATAACGTTGATTTGAAAAAATGTCAACATTAAAAACAAATATAAATTGATTTTTTTATTTAAAAAAATCGATATTGATTTTTTTATTCACAAATTTTTTTTTCGAAATTTTTTGGGCCGCATGATTTTTAGGGGTTTTCTCCAACATTTAATTTGTACTCAATACCCAATTGTGCAAAAAGTAATGAAAAGTTTTTTCATTACTTTTCAAATACTTTTTTAAAACTGATTGCGAAAATAATATCTTTTTCACTACAATAATAATCACAGCTTGTAGAGTATGTATTCACGTTTCCAAAACTCCCGGTCGAATTCCTGTACGACCAGTAGTTCCTGAGATATCGATGACTGAAACAAAAGGACGTTTTTTCATTCAAAGGCCGATCTCTCAGCGAAAAAGGGTCGTGGAGAGATTTAAAAAAAAATCAATTCGGAGTGAATTTTATGGGTTCAATGGCCTTGATATAGGTTAAGTCCGGTTAAAATCTCCGAAACCCGTGCAGAACTTTGAAAAACGTAAAAATTTGCAAAATTTTTTTTGTCCTGATATTTCTTCCGACCGCGCTATTAGTGATGTGATTCTAAAAAAAATCATTGTCAGAACTGAAAACTAGAAACTTCAAGCTGCAAAATCCTTTTTTTTGTACGACCATTTTTGTTACAACCTTTCGAAAAACACGAAAAAATGGTCAACTTTTCTTGCTCCTTCATTTTTTTGTGGCAGTGTATAACTAAGAAATACTTACACTTGTCTCTCGTACCTGTGATTTCAGTCACAATGGGATAGCTGTTCGTTGCACCGAAGCGGGACGGTTGGGGATAGGATCGGAGATTGATGGCGAACTGGCGAGCACACGAAACGTAATTTGCCCTAGAGCGATTAGGGCATCTGACCACCTCGGCCGATCGAAAAATGGGTATATTCGAAAAAAAATAATAAACTCAAAAGTATGGGCCGAAATATTTTTATTTTTTTACACAACGTCAGAAAGCGCTTTAATAATAACGTTAATAAATTTGCGTTCAAAATATCAAAAAATGGCGCCGTTATGCACATTGCCGCGGACGCCCTCTGCACGATACGCGCGGTCGTTGTCCCAGCTGTTACCCGGCCATGTCACATCTGAAAAAAAGTCAGCTCATTCGTGAGTAGTGTCGCTACAATGTGGCGTAGCGGTTTTTTTTCGACCATTAAAAAAGTTATGGTGGGCCATAATTTCGGTGAAAAATACAATTTTTTTTCTTCGGCTCACAATAATTTTTTTAATGGTCGAAAAAAAACCGCTACGCTACATTGTAACGACACTACTCACGAATGAGCTGATTTTTTTTCAGATGTGACATGACCGGGTAACATCTGGGACAACGACCGCGCGTATTGTTGCCTCTGCGGCAATGTGCATAACGGAGCCAATTTTAAATATTTTAAACCGAAGTTTATTAACGTTATTCTTAAAGCCCGTTCTGACGTTATGTAAAAAAATAAAAATATTCCGGCCCATACTTTCGAGTTTATTAATATTTTTTTTAATCTACCCATTTTTCGATCGGCCAAGGTGGCCAGACGCCTTACACGAATCTGTGGTCGGGGATCATGACTTCGAATTCCTACGTATCGCTACGAAAAAAAAATTCTCTTTCAGTTCGCAGGTTTTTCTGAAACGGTGCGCAGCGCTGGAGGGGCTGAAAAAATTATTAGAAAAAGAGGAAAAGTGAAACACGAAGACAATAAAATGCACATAAAATGTTGAGAATAAAGAGCCTCCAGTACGCTTTATTCGGCGGGCCCGATTATGTGATTTTTTCCTATCGATTTTGTTTGGGGCATTTTTTGATCCGTCTACTCAATCTCGAGATCTTGTAATATTCAGCCAAATTTCTGAGGGACAATTTCGCACGAAAATTCTTCAACACTTCAGAACATTCCACACTCGTAACCGGTGTAAGGTAGTCCCGAATCCGCCGTTTCTTTTATGTGGAAATAATCAGGAACGTGCATGTGAATAAGCGGCAAATGATCAGCAAGGTTGTTGGGAAGTTGATCGGGAAATAACCAGGTACAAACGAGGAAATAAAAAATGACGAATTTCAGCTTTTTGCAATCCTCAAGGGGGTAAAATCAGAAGGTTATTCAATTTTGTATTTCGAGAACATCCTCCATTATATCGATATTCTCAATATAGAAAATCGAATTGATGTCAAAATAATGTAACATCAGCATATCATTTTCATCGACCATCATAATTTATTCTTTATGATAGCATTCTCAGGCGTCGATTATTGTTGAAGAATATCATATGATTACAAAACGGAGCATACAATTGCAATAAACGCAATCATATTATTACATTCAATTATTAATAGAACGATGCATAGTTATGATCAACCATAGTGTTTGAGACGTGTTAAATGTACAACAAAAATTCAATAAATGTCAAATTAAAAAAAAAAGTAATGTCATAGTGGGTACCATACGAAGTCCGCATCGGTATTGTACGATTATATTTGTGCATGCGTAAATGGCCGGTGCGTGCGGATCTGTTTTATAAAAATTAAAAGAGACTTCAGTTGTACGTTTTTCAAGGGGTACATCAAATATGACGTATAAATGAGAATAACGTAGAAGAGTATATACTAATGTATCTTTATGAACGGAATATTCCGGGGCTAGAGAATTGAGACATCAAGACATGATGATGACGTCGCGTTCCTGACCGTGGAAGCTATCGACGGGGTTGACTTCACAGACTACCATTGTCTTGATGTTTTCCGACGAAGAGTTGATACTGGAAAAAAAAATCAAAATTCCTTCCGTCATTACTTTCCTATTCCAAGACCCTTATAATTTGGTACCGCGAAACTTCAGATATACGTTTTTCAATGGGTACATCAGTTTATGACGCATACATGAGAATAACGTAGAAGTGAATGTACTATCTGTATGAACGGAATCTCCCGGGGCTACAGAAACTTGACGTATAAGTGAGAAAAACGTATAAGAGAAAAACGTATAATCGAGGTTTCACTGTATTTTTTTCCGCTATTTCTTCGAACAAAGAACTGTACCGATCCCGAATTTTGCATTTCATTGGTGTTTCTTTCGGCGAGGCGTTACTATGCCGACCCGATCGGGTGATTGGGCTTTGCCCAGCTTCGAACGTGCCGATATCGTGTAGAAGACATTGGCCAAGGATTTTGCTTCATCCGTGTTGGAAAATTTCTCGTCGTCCTGGGTGAAATCGAGATTGATGACCTTGTAAAAGTAAAACGGATTATTTTGAAAATTTGCAGCGTTCTTCAACGCTCCGCCGTAGAAAAATCGATTCGGCCATTGAGCTACCGGCCAGGACAATACATACTGCATATCCAATCGAATTATCGGACTCTTTTCTTCTTCTTTTTAACGACGGCGTTGTGTATCCGAGCGAAGAGCGATTGATCGAACCCGTACTTCTCCACTTTCTGTTGATAAATACGGTTCAATGCAGGATGACACAAGTTCGTCGATATTGCAAAGCGTTGGCCAATGATGCAAAGATCAAAACATTTGTCCACTGGCCTGCAAACTGATAGGCGGTTCATTCATTCGCAATGAGATTTCAGCACCCTGTTGTCGTGTTGTTGATGGAAGTGCAAAAAATGTGGCAAAGGAATCCAATATTTTTTTTACCATTTTAATGTCTAGACTCACCCAAGATATTATCGTAGCAGGTAGCTGATTCGTATCCCTGACAACGACCATGGTTCTCACGCCCAGAATCAAAGGTATGAGACTGTCAGCTTCGGCAGACCGAGTTGCCTCGTTGACTATGCTGACGGACATCGCCTGGCCGCTTTCGCTAATGGAAATCTCACAGATGAATTTCAGTGATTTTTGATGATCCCTCTGAAGGAACGTTTTTTTTAACTGAATGGACGGCAGAGCTGCGGAAATGGATTTTAATTAATTGGATGCATGATTGGGGTAAACCTTACGCAAAAATCGATTCCATCAAATCTGTATTTCAAGATGACAGGGTGCACATGATTATGTCCATGACGCCATCAATAGCGCGGCGTCGGCACCTCTCTCCAGCTCCGCAAACTCTTTCCGATCAATTCTCTCCAGCTGCGCATACGAATCGCAAACTTTTAATCGACACGATACTCTTGAATACTCAACTGTCATTTCCTTTCCGAATAGGACTTTCACCAACCGGACATGTTACACATGTCCTTGAAAATCTCTAATGCTATGAAAATATAATTGGCGGTCGTCGATTCGCCAGTAAACCAAATCTGGATCGGCGTTCATCAATGACCGTCGATAAGTAGTTTGCGGCTAGGATGTTCCTGGTTTTCGGCGGCCATAAAGGCGAAGTAGAAGCCGTACCTCGTGGCATGTGAGTGAGAAGGAGATACACCTAGATAAAAAATAAAAATAAATATAAATAATAGATACGGATCTCCGAATCGTTTACGAATATTCGAAGTTTACGCGTACCCAAAATTTGAGAGTACCCGATGACCCAATTCGGGTACCCGATGGAGGCGGATAATGCAAAAACGTTACCCGTCGGACGCCTGACCCTACCCGAACATTGGGTATCCGAGTAAATCGAGTACCCAATGTACACCCCTACTATTTCCCCTTGTAGTACAGTCGTGCTGTATATTCGAATCGGAAAAAAATGGAAGACGGCTAGTTTTTGGACGGATGATTTTGTAGGTGCGGCGGGTGCTAAATCCGAGTTTGCCTAAAAATCGGGGTGTACGGTTTTTTAGGGAATGAAGGGGGATGCAGGTCGGCTAATGCCGAACTGCAACCCCCACGAGGTCGGCGCGGGAGACGAAATGTTCAGACAAATCCGGGCCTTATTTTTGTCCGCAGCGCCGAAGTCGTGGAACTCCATTTTGGGGGTAAAAACGTGGAGTGGTATTTCGAAAAATCATTGTTAATTCGATAACTCTTTTGGAAAAATGTATACAATCTTTGTTTAAGGGGGGATTGTCTTTTTTTTCGCAAACTTCATTTCATCAAAAAATCCGCCTCCCACCCCCCTCGACGCGCGATGGTCTTTTTTTGATGGTGTGCACGATTTCTCAAAAACTATTCAACCGATTGCCTTCAAATTTGGACAGAATGCTCAGCTGACATCCTTTTATCGTTTGATGAAGCAAAAAAGCAATACGTTTAATAGTTTTTTATTTATAACAAAAAATCGATCAATTTTTTTCGAAAAATCGATACTTCAAGTTCAAAACGTCACCAAATCGTCAATTTTTTTTTCCCCTCCATCGAACGATAGCTATATGTGTCTAAAGTAAAATACTTTTTGGGTTTTTGTTGCAGGATGAACGTGAAGGCTGTAATCGTGCACACCATCAAAAAAGGACCATCGCGCGTCGAGGGGGGTGGGAGGCGGATTTTTTGATGAAATTGTTTAAAATTTTTTTTGTATGTAGTAAACAGATCAATAAAACTATATGCCAAGTTTCACAAGTTTTCCGTTGTATACTTTCTTCACAAAAAAATTCCCAAAAAGCGGTAAATTTTGCGAAAAAAAAAGACAATCCCCCCTTAAATGGGAACATTTCAGCTCTTGACAAGACTCGTCGTTCGAGTATTTGATCATCACTCTCCGACAATACCTTCACCTGCAAAAAAATTGTTGAAGTCTCAAAGAAAAATTGTTTATTGAATAACTCAAGAACAATCGCTTTTTCGGTGAAGGTTTAAGGGTACGAAATTTCGAGAATAATTTTCTATATATTTTTGTTTCTATGGACCACCCTTGCATTTTGCTGTTTCCAATCCCTCTTGGGGGTTTAAAATTCAAAATATAAGTCTGGCAAGACTATTGACCGAAAATAAAGGGATACGAGTTTGACGCTCTTCAAGCTACAAATTGTCCCATGGCGGCAAATTCGGGCGATCAATAGTTTTCCCAGAATTTCTTTTTTTATTTACAATCCCCGAGAGGGGTTGGAAAATCTAAATTCAAGGGTGGTCCGTAGAAACGAAAATATAGAAAAAATTCTTTTCTTCATTTCGCACATCTAAATTATACGCGGAATATCGATGTTTTTCAGTTATTTAATAAACATTTTTTTCTGGTCGTGCAACCATTTTTTGACGGGTGAAGATATTATCGCAGAGTGATGATCAAATACTCGATCGACGCGTCTTTTCAAGGGCAAGAACGTTTCCATTTGAACAAGAAGTGTACGAATTTTTCCTAAAGAGTTATTGAATCAAAACTGGTTTTCAAAATTTCACCGCACTTTTTCACCCCAAAAATGAACTTTCACGACTTCGACGACGTGGACAAAAATAAAGTCCGGAATTTTTCGAACATTTTGTCTCACGGCGCCGACCTCGTAGGGGTTGTAGTTTGGCATCAAACAACTCCCATACCCCTTCAACTAAAAAAAAAACCCCTGCATCCCGATTTTTAGGCAAACTTGGATTTAGCACCCGCGGCACCTACAGGATCACCTGTCAAAAAACTGGCTGTCTTCTACTTTTTTCCAATTACGGGGTTTTTTAGCGACAGCACAACTGTACTATTTACAGGTTCGGCCTTAATATTTACCATGATTTTTTTTAGATTTTTTTCATAGCCAATTGTTGGTTTGGTAGTGCAAAAACGAAAACGACCCAGATTCGGGGGATTAAGGTGCCTCAAATACCTTCACGGATTGGGGGTTAATATAGTTTGTTAACAACTAAGAACCTTACCAAATGCCCTCCCATCATTCCAGCCCACACATTTAAGGGAGGAAAGCGATGTTGATGTCGGGCTTCGATGGCAAGGTGTGGATTCGCGTCCTTCGGGGCCCAGTAGTGGGAATTCTTTGTGTTCCAGGACCCGTTTCGTCCGAACGAACTTTCATCCGTGATGATGATCGTCCTCAAAAAATTATCGTCCACCTCGTACGAATTTATAAGCCAACGGCAAAATTCTAGCGGTCTCTCATAATCGTTCCCGATCAGTCCTTGCACATGCGTGTAGTGGAAAGGGTGCATTTCCGCGGATTTGAGCGTGCGATGCACCGTCGATGCACTCGTAGAAAGCGCTCGGGCAACGGCGCGCGTGCTTGTCGTCGGATCTTGCTCAACCCCTCGCATGATGTTCTCCTCCCGTCGGAGGGTACGGGCCGTCCGCGGCCGACCCGCACCACTGCGGTTCGGCATTACGCTTCCGGTTTCGCGCAATCGGTTGAACGCTGCCGAAATTATTTTGTGGCTTGGGTGCCGGCGTCTTGGAAACTTTTCCGCGTACGAAATTGTCGCTGCCCGTCCACTGAAACCGCTTTCTCCATAACACCCGATCATATATGGGAGTGGGTTGATGCCAAACTACAACCCCTCCGAGGTCGGCGCCGTGAGACAAAATGTTCGAAAAATTCCGGACTTTATTTTTGTCCACCGCGTCGGAGTCGTGAAAGTTCATTTTTGGGGTGAAAAAGTGCGGTGAAATTTTGAAAACCAGTTTTGATTCAATAACTCTTTGGGAAAAATTCGTACACTTCTTGTTCAAATGGAAACGTTGTGGCCCTTGAAAAGACGCGTCGATCGAGTATTTGATCATCATTCTGCGATAATATCTTCACCCGTCAAAAAATGGTTGCACTAACAGAAAAAAATGTTTATTAAATAACTGAAAAACATCGATATTCCGCGTATAATTTAGATGTGCGAAATGAAGAAAATAATTTTTTCTATATTTTCGTTTCTACGGACCACCCTTGAATTTAGATTTTCCAACCCCTCTCGGGGATTGAAAATAAAAAAAGAAATTCTGGGAAAACTATTGATCGCCCGAATTTGCCGCCGTGGGACAATTTGTAGATTGAAGAGCCTCAAACTCGTATCCCTTTATTTTCGGTCAATAGTTTTGCCAGACTTATATTTTGAATTTTAAACGCCCGAGAAGGATTGGAAACAGCAAAATGCAAGGGTGGTCCATAGAAACAAAAATATATAGAAAATTAGTCTTGAAATTTCGTACCCTTAAACCTTCACCGAAAAAACGATTGTTCTTGAGTTATTAAATAAACAATTTTTCTTTGAGACTTCAACAATTTGTTTGCGGGTGAAGGTATTGTCGGAGAGGGATGATCAAATACTCGAACGACGAGTCTTGTCAAGAGCTGAAATGTTCCCATTTAAACAAAGATTGCATACATTTTTCCAAAAGAGTTATCGAATTAACACTGACTTTTCGAAATACCACTCCACTTTTTCACCCCCAAAATGAAGTTCCACGACTTCGGCGCTGCGGACAAAAATAAGGCCCGGATTTTTCTGAACATTTCGTCTCCCGGCGCCGACCTCGTGGGGGTTCCAGTTCGGCATTAGCCGACCTCCATCCCCCTTGATTCCCTAAAAAACCCTACACCCCGATTTTTAGGCAAACTCGGATTTAGCACCCGCCGCACCTACAAAATCATCTGTCCAAAAACTAGCCGTCTTCTATTTTTTTCCGATTCGAATATACAGCACGACTGTACTACAAGGGGAAATAGTAGGGGTGTACATTGGGTACTCGATTTACTCGGATACCCAATGTACGGGTAGGGTCATGCGTCCGACGAGTAACGTTTTTGCATTATCCGCCTCCATCGGGTACCCGAATTGGGTCATCGGATACTCTTAAATTTTGGGTACGCCTAAACTTCGAATATTCGTAAACGATTCGGAGAGCCGTATCTATTATTTATATTTATTTTTATTTTTTATCTAGGTGTATCTCCTTCGCACTCACATGCCACGAGGTACGGCTTCTACTTCGCCTTTATGGCCGCCGAAAACCTGGAACATCCTAGCCACAAACTATTTATCGATGGTCATTGATGAACGCCGATCCAGATTTGGTTTACTGGCGAATCGACGACCGGTAATTATTTTTTCATAGCATTAGAGATTTTCAAGGACATGTTTAACATGTCCGGTTGGTGAAAGTCCTATTCGGAAAGGAAATGACAGTTGAGTATTCAAGAGTATCGTGTCGATTAATGCGTGTATCGATCAAGTAATGGAAGAAAAAAAAACTCGTAGAAGGCCATAAAACGAATGAATGATAATACTGTAAACATCTTTTTTCGTCTCACTCTTCTATTATGTGTGTGTGTGTGTGTGCGCGCGCGGGCGCGCTTGTGTGTGTGTGTGTGTTTGTGTTTGTGTGTGTGTGTGTGCGTGCGTGTGTGTGTGTGTGTCCGTTAAGGCGGAGTGAAAAACGGTCAATTTTCGCAGATCGTATCGTAATCGCGCGGGAAAGTTGCGTTTTGTCATTACTAAAAAGTGTGCGAAAGGAAAAAATGTACAATGAATATCTACTGTTCCGGCAAACGCCTTGAAGTTTTAAATTCTTAAACGTGGGTTTTAAATGGAGAAAAATCCCAAAAAGACCAAGATTCAACGCCCTGCGTTTATTCGAAGCGAGAAGAATGTAGCTTCCAATCGACGTTTTAAAATTGAAAATATCTTCATTAGTTTCAGAGATATAAGCGATGGAAAAACACGTTTTTTTCTGGGGAAAAATTGAGAAATTAAAAAAAACTAAGTTAAGAAGCATGAATGGCCGAAATTACCAGCTAGCACTAGAAAGAATTAATGAAAATTCAACGAAGAATCTTGCTTTTATTAAGTTTTTCGACATTCAAATATCTTGATATTTCCTGAAATGCGAATGTCCTAAAAGAAATTTGCCGGGAAAAATGGTAACTATACACATACCAAAAATACTAAAATTATTAAGTCAATTTATTAAATCAATTCATCAATTTTAAATCAATAATTAAAGCAACTATAAATAAAAGATCGCGGCGGTCAACTTTGGAAACGTTTAATCCATTTGTCAATTCAGTTTCATGAATGGTATTTTATGTCGGTAGATTCTAAATTTTTAGCGCCCCAATCTTTTATTTATAGCCACATATAGGTGATTTGGTAAGCACGCGGTTAGCTGTAGTATTGTTTAAAAAAAAGGGATTTGCAAATTTTCTTCTGAAGAGTTGTCAGGTTTTTCTTGGAAAACGGCCGGTTTACGAAAACCCAGCATCGTACGGCGTAACTTGAAAACTATGTAATTTGGTAAATTTAGTTTACGGAGTGAGGAGTTTTATCATCTTACTTCAGGGAAACTAAATTTTTTTCGAGCTTTTTTCCGAAATCTGAAGGCAACGGCATTAACATTCTCAAAATTAACATTCTCAAAAAATTTTAAATTAGTATTTCGTTATTTTGGTGTCACTAAAACATTTTTAGATTTTTTCCACCATTCCTCCGTATCGCTATTTTTGGTTAATAGCCCGCGATTTTTCTCATGAATTTATTGCCATTACATTGAAACAAATATGTTCTAATGCAAATAACAAGAGGGAAAAAAGTACATGATTTAATTTTTAACGCATTCGAATTGAATTAAAACACATTATTTAAATTAAAAAAAGTAATCATGGGAGAGGTGTAAATATGGAATCATCACGGTTGATATTACTTTTCAATAAAGAATAATTTCGAATAAGAATTGTGATAAAATTCTAATGCGTTCAAAATCCAATTGTCTACCTTTTCTCCTCTTGATACTTTCACGAAAACATTTTTGTTTCAAAGTAACTAATGGCAGTTAATTAATGAGACAAATCGTCGACTATTAACCAAAAAAAGCGATACAAAGAAATTGCGGAAATAAATATTTAAAAAATGTCCTCCAAAATAACAAAATACAACTTTTAACATATTTGAGAATGAGAATACATACTACAGGCTTGGCCAAAGGTATTAGCCACCCCGTCATTTTTCTCTCTGGACAAAAAATTGAATATATCGGCGAAAAAAAATCGCTAACTAATTAACCGAACGGCTTTTCGAAGAGGACAAAGCCAAGTTCCGTTTGCTTTTTCATTTTTGCGATTTTCTTTGTAGTCATTTTGAAAATGCCGTTTTTTGACTATTTTCGCGATCAGCAAGATCGCGTGCTGGACTCTGAAAAGTAGTAATCTCACCATTTAATGACAAGATCTTTGAAAAGGACATCATTTCCTTTAGTTTCGTTTGAAAAAAAAATTGCAATGCTTTTTTCGCCGTGTTATCGGGGGTTCTTTTTTTAATGCAGGTTTCCGAGAAGCCGGCATCGTGGGGCGTAACTTGACAACAATGAGATTTGGAATATTTAGTCTGAGAAGTAAAAAGTTGTATTTCGTGATTTTGGAGTCACTGAATTTCTTTGCATCGCTATTTTTTCAAATTAATAGTTGACAAAAATAGCGATACAAAGAATCTTTGAAAAAAAAATCTACAAAAAATGTAGTGGCTCCAAAATAACAAAGTACAACTTTTTACTTCTTCGACTGAGTACTTTAAACCTCCATGTTTTCAAGAAACGCCGCACGATGCCGGATGTCCGAGAACCGGCCATTTATTTAAGAAAAAACTAAATAGCTGTGCGGAAAAAACTGGGAAAATGAAGAGAAAGAATGGATTTAAAGCTAACAGGCAAATGGAGGCCATTTCGAACATTTGCTGTAATTAAGTTGGCGGTAAGCTTTCAATGATGTACATGTAGCCGTTGGCAAAAAATAAACAAAAACTTTATTAATGATTAGCGACGATTCTTGTTGTAAATGCGTTCAGTTGGCTCCGATGGTATGATGGCGGCACCAGCTTCCGGAAATGGCTCCTGACCTAAAAAATAAACGCTCAAATTAAGGACATGTAGAAGATCCACATAACCTCACGAATTTTCGGACCCAGCTTTTTCATCTACATTAAAATTTTGTTGTTGAACCAAGCATCGGAATCTGTAGAATTGGTAGACGCGGAGCTTGGTTGTTTTATTTAACCTTAAAAATGTTTCATCTTTAAGAAATCGCGATCAAACAATTGCAGCTATCTCCCTCGCACTCACATGCCACGAGGTACGGCTTCTACTTCGCCTTTATGGCCGCCGAAAACCAGGAACATCCTAGACGCAAACTATTTATCGACGGTCATTGATGAACGCCGATCCAGATTTGGTTTACCGGCGAATCGACGACCGGTAATTATATTTTCATAGCATTAGAGATTTCCAAAGGCAGGTGTAACACGTCCGGTTGGTGAGAGTCCTATTCGGAAAGGAAATTACAGTTGAGTATTCAAGAGTATCGTGTCGATTAAAAGTTTGCGATTCGTATGCGCAGCTGGAGAGAATTGATCGAAAAGTGTTTGCGGCGCTGGAGAGAGGTGCCGACGCCGCGCTATTGATGGCAGCTGACATAATCATGTGCACCCTGTCATCTTGATATACGGATTTGATGGAATCGATTTTTGGGTAAGGTTTACCCCAATCATGCACCCAATTAATTAAAATGCATTTCCGCAACTCTGCCGTCCATTCAGTAAAAAAAACGTTCCTGCAGAGGGATCATGAAAAATCACTGAAATTAATCTGTGAGATTTCCATTAGCGAAAGCGGCCAGGCGATGTCCGTCTGCATAGTCGATGAGGCAACTCGGTCTGCCGAAGCTGACAGTCTCATACATTTGATTCTGGGCGTGAGAACCATGGTCGTTGTCAGGGATACGAATCAGCTACCTGCTACGATAATATCTCGGGTGAGTCTAGACATTATAATGGTAAAAAAAATATTGGATTCCTTTGCCACATTTTTTGCACTCCCATCAACAACACGACAACAGGGCGCTGAAATCTCATTGCGAATGAATAAACCGCCTATCAGTTTGCAGGCCAGTTGATCATTGGTCAACGCTTTGCAATATCGACGAACTTTTCTTATCCTACATTGAACCGTCTTTATCAACAGAAAGTGGAGAAGTACGGGTTCGATCAATCGCTCTTCGCTCGGATACACAACGCCGTCGTTAACAAGAAGAAGAAAAGAGTCCGATAATTCGATTGGAAATGCAGTATGGATTGTCCTGGACGGTAGTTCAATGGCCGAATCGATTTTTCTACAGCGGAGCGTTGAAGAACGCTGCAAATTATCAAAAATTATCCGTTTTACTTTTACAAGGTCATCAATCTCGATTTCACCCAGGATGACGAGAAATATTCCAACACGGATGAAGCAAAATCCTTGGCCAATGTCTTCTACACGATATCGGCACGTTCGAAGCTGGGCAAAGCCCAATCACCCGTTCGGGTCGGCATAGTAACGCCTCGCCAAAGGAAACACCAATGAAAAGCAAAATTCGGGATCGGTAAGGTTCTTTGTTTGAAGAAATAGCAGAAAAAAATACAGTGAAACCTCGATTATACGTTTTTCTCTTATACGTTTTTCTCACTTATACGTCAAGTTTCTGTAGCCCCGGGAGATTCCGTTCATAAAGATAGTACATTCACTTCTACGTTATTCTCATGTATGCGTCATAAACTGATGTACCCATTGAAAAACGTATATCTGAAGTTTCACGGTACCAAATTATAAGGATCTTGGAATAGGAAAGTAATGACGGAAGGAATTTTGATTTTTTTTCCAGTATCAACCCTTCGCCGGAAAACGTCAAGACAAAGGTAGTCTGTGAAGTCAACGTCGTCGATAGCTTCCAGGGTCAGGAACGCGACGTCATGTCTCAATTCTCTAGCCCCGGCATATTCCGTTCATAAAGATACATTCGTATATACTCTTCTACGTTATTCTCATTTATACGTCATATTTGATGTACCCCTTGAAAATCGTACAACTGAAGTCCCTTTTAATTTTTATATAACAGATGCGCGCGCACCGGCCATTTACGCACGCACAAATATAATCGTACAATACCGATGCGGACTTCGTATGTTACCCACTATGACCGTACGTTTTTTTTAAATTTGACATTTATTGCATTTTTTTACATTTAAAACGTCTCAAACATTATGGTTGACCGTAACTATGCATCGTTCTATTAATCATTGGATGTAATAATATGATTGCGTTTATTGTAATTGTATGCTCCCTTTTTCAATCATCTGATATTCTTCAACTATAATCGACGCCTGACAATGCTTTCATAAAGAATAAATCAAGATGGTCGACAAAAATGATATGCTGATGTTATATTATTTTGACATCAATTCGATTTTCAATATTGAGAATATCGATATTATGGAGGATGTTGTCGACATACAAAATTGAATAAACTTCCGACTTTATCCCCTTGAGGATTGCAAAAAGCTGAAATTTGTAATTTTTCATTTCCTCGTTTGTTCCTGGTTATTTCCCGATCAACTTCCCAACAACCTTGCTGATCATTTGCCGCTTATTCACATGGACGTTCCTGATTATTTCCACATAAAAGAAACGGCGGATTTGGCACTACGCTTACACCGGTTACGAGTATGGAATGTTCTGAAGTGTTGAAGAATTTTCGTGGGAAAATGTCCCTCAGAAATTCGGCCGAATATTACAAGATCTCAAGATTGAGTCGACGGATCGAAAAATGCTCCAAACAAAATCGATAGGAAAAAATCACATCATCGGGCCCGCCGAATAAAGCGTACCGGAGGCTCTTTATTCTTAACATTTTATGTACGTTTTATTGTCTTCGTGTTTTACTTTTCCTCTTTTTCTAATAAATTTTTCAGCCCCTGCAGCGCTGCGCACCTTCCCGTTTCAGAAAAACCTGCGAACTGAAAGAGAATTTTTTTTCGTAGCGATACGTAGAAATTCGAAGTCATGATCACAGATTCGTGTGAGGCGTCTGGCCATTTTGGCCAATCGATAAATGGGTAGATAAAAAAAATAATAATAAACTCGAAAGTATGGGCCGGAATATTTTTATTTTTTCACATAACGTCAGAAAGGGCCTTAAGAATAACGTTAATAAACTTCCGTTCAAAATATTTAAAAATGGCTCCGTTATGCACATTGCCGCGGAGGCAACAATACGCGCGGTCCTTCTCCCAGATGTTACCCGGTCATGTCACGTCTGAAAAAAAATCAGCTCATTCGTGAGTAGTGTCGGTACAATGTAGCGTAGCGGTTTTTGTTCGACCATTAAAAAAATTATTGTGAGCCAAAAAAAATGTATTTTTTACCGAAATTATGGCCCACCATAATCTTTTTAATGGTCGAAAGAAAAACCTACGCCACACTACTAGCGACACTACTCACGAATGAGCTGATTTTTTTCAGATGTGACATGACCGGGTCACAGCTGGGACCACGACCGCGCGTATCGTGCGGAGGGCCTCCGCGGCAAAGTGCATAACGGCGCCATTTTTAAATATTTTGAACGGAAATTTATTAACGTTATTAGTAAGCCCTTTCTGACGTTGTGTAAAAAAATAAAAATATTCCGGCCCATATTTATGAGTTTATTTTTTTTCGAATATACCCATTTTTTTATCGGCCAAGGTGGTCAGACGCCCTAATCGCTCTAGGGCAAATTACGTTTCGTGTGCTCACCAGTCCGTCATCAATCTCCGATCCTTTCCCCAACTGTCCCTCTTCGTTGCAACGAACAGCTATCCCATTGTGACTAAAATCACAGGTCCGAGAGAAAAGTGTAAGTATTTCTTAGTTATACACTGACACAAAAAAAATAAAGGAGCAAGAAAAGTTGACCAATTTTTCGTGTTTTTCGAAAGGTTGTAACAAAAACGGTCGTACAAAAAAAAAAGGATTTTGCAGCTTGAAGTTTCTAGTATTCAGTTCTGACAATGATTTTTTTTTAGAATCACTGATTGCACGGTCGGAAGAAATATCACGACAAAAAAAATTTTGCAAATTTTTACGTTTTTCAAGGTTCTGCACGGGTTTCGGAGATTTTAACCGGACTTAACCTATATCAAGGCCATTGACCCATTAAATTCACTCCGATTTGGTTTTTTTTTTAAAATCTCCCCACGACCATTTTTCGCTGAGATATCGGCCTTTGAATGAAAAAACGTCCTTTTGTCTTCAGTCATCGGTATCTCAGGACCTAATGGTCGTACAGGACTTCGACCGGCAGTTTTGGAAACGTGAATACATACTCTACAAGCTCTGATTATTATTGTAGTGAAAGAAAAATTATTTTCGCCATCAGTTTTAAAAAAGTATTTGAAAATTAATGAAAAAACTTTTCATTACTTTTCGCCCAATTGGGTATTGAGTACGAATTAAATGTTTGAGAAATACCCTAAAAATCATGCTGCCTAAAAAAATTTCGAAAAAAAAATTTTTTAATAAAAAAATCAATATCGATTTTTTTTAAATAAAAAAATCAATTCATATATTTTTTTTTAATGTTGACATTTTTTCAAATCAACGATATACGGGTTTCTTTGGGTTGTTTGGAAAGTAAGTAGTATTTTTACTGTTTAGACGTTTCAAAACTGTCGAAGAAAGAATATTTAGTATCTGTAAATTGTATTGATTATGATACGAAAACGATGAAGACGATATTTGACTGAAGCTCAAGTTGCGAGAGTGGTACGCTTTGGGTAATTCTAATGCTGCCGGTACAATGTTGATTCGAAAAAAAATGTCAACATTAAAAAAAAATTTAATCGAAATGGATTTTGTTATAAAAAAAATTCAAAATTTTTTTTTATTGAAATTTTCTCTTTTTGAACATTTTTAGTGAATATGTTTTTAAGGGTTTTTTTCCAACAT
Source organism: Ophion ellenae (assembly GCA_963210295.1). Lineage (NCBI taxonomy): Eukaryota > Metazoa > Arthropoda > Insecta > Hymenoptera > Ichneumonidae > Ophion > Ophion ellenae. Next base: position 13,637,705 of record OY723390.1, on the reverse strand, counting down.
TTGATGCGTACTCAATTCCCAATTGTACGAAAAGTAATGCATTTTTTTCCTCTTAATAATCATAAAATGATGTCTGAGAGGGAGGAAACTTGCTCCTTTAATTTTTTTTCTTCAAATTTTGGTCAATCGGGCAAGAAAGACCGATGAACGGATCAATTTGGAATGTTGCATGGCTCTTGGGGACATATTGAGCTGAATGACCGTCCATAAACATTAGTGTTTATCGCAATATTTGAAGAGTAGCGGTGGATTTTATAAAAACCAAGAAAACATCGATTTTTTGTACTTTTTTAAAACTGTTGGCAAAAACAAAAAATAAAAATTTTCACTACAATAATAATCAGAGCTTGTAGAGTATGTATTCACGTTTCCAAAACTACCGGTCGAATTCTCGTACGACCATTCTGATCCTGAGATATCGATGACTGAAGACTCATCAGGACGTTGTTTCATGCAAAGGCGATATCTCAGCGAAAAATGGTCGTACGGAGATAAAAAAAAAAAGCAAATTGACGTGAATTGAATGGGCTCAATGACCTTGATATAGGTTAAGCCCGAAAAAAATCTCCGAAACCTGTGCAGAACTTTGAAAAACGTAAAAATTGCAAAATTTTTTTTGTCGTGATATTTCTTCCGACCGCGCAATCAGTGATTCTAAAAAAAATCATTGTCAGAACTGAAAACTAGAAACTTCAGGCTTTAAAATCCTTTTTTTTGTACGACCATTTTTGACGAAGTTAAAGCCTTTCGAAAAACACGAAAAAAATGTTCAACTTTGCTTGTTCCTTAATTTTTTTGTGTCAGTGTATTATATGTACACATGAATTCTAATTGTAAAATCGTCAACAAATAAATAAATATCTTTCTGACACACGATCTGTTTCCGGGCCACCCAAAATGACGCGGCGCATTGCCCGTCCGACTTCTTCGAAACTGCAACTGTAAAGAACTTTTCTTCGTCATTCAAGATCATCTTAATTTGTTTCCTTATTTCTTCGTTTATACCAAAACAAATGTAGAAAGAAGACATTTTTCTATGATGTTATGATTGGAACCGCAAAATGAATGTTTTTGGAAGTAGCATGGTTTAAAAAAGAAAATGTAATGTATTAAGGGGCGATATAAAAAACGACAGGGCTTGAAATTCTTTATGCTTTTTCGGGCATACGAAGCCGCGCGCGAAGGCATTGTACTGCAACGACAGATGTGTCAGTACTGAAAATAGCAAATGTCACCGCCTTCAAGATGGACTTCCAAACAGCAGAATAATGATATGTCAGTATCGAAACGATGCATTGCTGTGAAAAAGAGAGGGAATAATTATTATATCCAATTTTTCTTTCTCTTAAAAAAAATTGTTTTCACGATTGGGCTTATTCTTAAAAAAAGAACGTCGGATAAAAATGTGGATGTGTGTGGGTGTGTTTTCGGATTCTGACTCGCCATTCACAACGTGGACAAATGGTCTTATTGAAATGGAAACATAGCATTTTCAAGCTTCACGTCTCTAGTTATCAAGCCTTGCAATAATTTTTTTTTCAAGCTTTCTTCAAGGAGCAGACAAACGAAATATGCCAAAAGCATAAAGTACGACATTTTTTAAATATTATTTTGAACGAGTGCACGGAATTCACATTTTTTTCAAAGTTGTCAATACCAGGGCCAGAAAAGCTGATTGAATGGCTTTAATTTGACTTTTGTATTGGCACGGTTTGTTCTGGAGATGTCGATGATTGAGTGGAAAAAGATTCAATTTTTTTCTCAACCATCTCGAAAAGAGCGAAACTTTCAGGTTTGAATGATCCGGAAAGAACTTATATTTTTTCGCAATGTTTTCAAATGCATTTTATCCGTAAAAAAAAGAAGAACAGGGTTGTTGCGAAAGTAATCGTTAATAAGAACACACGTGAGCTCGACTTTGTTCGCTAGGCACTGTGTGGCAATCGTCCGATTTCCGTTTCAGTGATGGTTTCATCCACGTTTTGAAGATCGTTTACTGAACCAGACATGAAATTAATAGAGTGTATGACGAGATTATGTGGAAAACTATTTGAAAGTATCAATCGCCCCATGTCATCATTGACACGTCAGTCACCACGTACTGAGAGGAGCAATCGTTGTATTAAAAAAATTATTGAGGGAATCGATTTAACCTCAGTTCGCTATGAACTGAGAGGCAATCGTCCAAGTCCACGTCCTCGGCATCGATTACTGACTCAGCGATGAAATCGATGCAGTTTATGACGAGTATGACGGGGTTATAGTGAAAACTAGCCGAATGTACCAACCGAGCCGTTGATTTCATCCTTAACATGTATTCAAAGGAGCTACCGTTGCATTCGTAGCTCTTACCTCTGCTTACATGATCCACTCTCCCGATCGAGAACGAGATGAAATCAACGACAAACTCGACGGGATGGTTTCGAGAATGTGATATGGATACTAGAATAATGATTGAGAGAATCGATTTCACCTCTGTTCGCTAGGAACTGAGTGGTAATCATCCGAACTCCGTTTCGGCGACAGACCATCCATGTCTTCGGCATCGTTTACTGAACCAGAGGTTAAATCGATGCAGTTTATGATGAGTATGACGGGGGTATGGTGACAACTATCCGAATGTACCAATCGATCCGTTCATGTCATTTTTTACATGTACGCAAAGGAGCTATCGCATTCGCAGCTTATCCCTCTGCTTACATGATTCACTCTCCCTGAACGGGACCGAGATGAAATCAACGAAAAACTCGATGGGACGGTTTCAAGGTTGTGTTATGTATACTAGAAAAATGATTGAGAGAATCGATTCCACCTCTGTTCGCTAGGAACTGAGTGGCAATCGTCCGAGCTCCGTTTCGGCGATAGACCATCCACATCTTCGGCATTGTTTACTGAACCAGAGATTAAATCGATGCAGCTTATAACGAGTATGACGGGGTTATGCCGACAACTACCCGAATGTACCAACCGAGCCGTTGATTTAATCTTTAACACGTGCTCAAAGGAGATATCGTTGTATTCGCAGCTTTTACCTCTGCTTACATGATCCACTCTCCGGACCGAGAACGAGATGATATCAACGACAAACTCGACGGGTTGGTTTCGAGACTGTGATATGTATACTAGAAATATAATTCAGAGAATCGATTTCCCCTCTGTTCGCTAGGAACTGAGTGGCACTTGTCCGAGCTCTGTTTCGGCGACAGACCATCCACGTCTTCGGCGTCGTTTACTGAACCGGATATAAAATCGATGCAGTTTATGACCGGCTTAAGGTGAAAATTACCCGAATGTACCAATCGATCCGTTCATGTCATTTTTTACACGTACGCAAATGAGCTATTGCATTCGCAGCTTATACCTCTGCTTACATGATCCACTCTCCCGATCAAGAACGAGATGAAATCACCGACAAACTCGACGGGATCGTTTCGAGAATGTGATATGGATACTAGAAAAATGATTGAGAAAATCGATTTCACCTCGGTTCGCTAGGAACTGAGTGGCAATCGTCCGAGTTCCGTTTCGGCGACAGACCATCCACGTCTTCGGCATCGTTTACTAAACCGGAGATGAAATCGATGCAGCTCATAACGAGTATGACGGGGTTATGGCGACGACCTGATCGCGATAGGAGATGAAATCAATTCGGAAAACGATTCGTGCATTATCCATACGACATACTCGACAAGGTCACAATAAGTTCGCGGTTGATTTCATCTCCATTCCGATAATATCGCAAAAAGATGATTTTATCTCGTTCCCAATCGCGAACGGAGATGGAATCAATTCTGTCAATGATTCTTCTAGTGTCTGTAGGACATACTCGAAGCCGTCACGACGAGTTTGCCTTTGATTTCATCTCGTTTCCGATTATATCGGAACGAAATGAATCCATCTAGTTCCCGATCGCGATCGGAGATGAAATCAATTCGGACAACGATTCGTGCATTATCCATACGACATACTCGACACGGTCACAACGAGTTCGAGGTTGATTTCATCTCCATTCCGATAGTATCGCAAAGAGATGATTTCATCTCGTTCCCAATCGCGAACGGAGATGAAATAAATTCTGTCAATGATTCTTCTAGTGTCCGTAGGACATACTCGAAGCCGTCACGAAGAGTTTGCCTTTGATTTCATCTCGTTTCCGATTATATCGGGACGATATGAATCCATCTAGTTCCCGATTACGAACGCAGATTCAGTGATGCGTGGAGTATCCATAGGATACAATCGACGACGTCACGACGAGTTCGCCCTTCATTTCATCTCCTCTTCCATAATATCGCGACGTGATGAATTCATGTAGTTCCCGATCGCGAACGGAGACGAAATCAATTCTGTCAGTGATTCGTGCAGTATCCATAGGATACACTCGACTACGTCACGACGAGTTCGCCATTGATTTCATCTCCTTTCCGATGATATTGAAACGAGATGATTTCATCTCGTTCCCGATCGCGAACGGAGATGAAATCAATTCTGTCAATGATTTTTCTACAGTCCGTAGGACATACTCCAAGCCGTCACGAAGAGTTTGCCTTTGATTTCATCTCGTTTCCGATTACATCGGAACGAGATAAATCCATCTAGTTCCCGATCGCGAACGGAGATAAAATCAATTCTGTCTGTGATTCGTGGAGTATCCATAGGATACACTCGACAACGTCACGACAAGTTCGCCATTTATTTCATCTCCTTTTGGACAATATCGCGACGAGATGAATTCATCTCGTTCCCCATCGCGAACGGAGACGAAATCAATTCTCTCAGTGATTCGTGCAGTATCCATAGGATACACTCGACAACGTCACGACGAGTTCGCGGTTGATTTCATCTCCATTCTGATAATATCGCAAAGAGATGATTTCATCTCGTTTCCAATCGCGAACGGAGATGAAATCAATTCTGTCAATGATTCTTCTAGTGTACGTAGGACATACTCGAAGCCGTCACGACGAGTTCGCCATTGATTTCATCTCCTTTCCGATGATATTGAACCGAGATAAATTCATCTCTTTCCCGATCACGATAGGAGATGAAATCAATTCGGACACCGATTCGTGCATTATCCATACGATATACTCGACGAGGTCACAACGAGTTCGCGGTTGATTTCATCTCCATTCCGTTAATATCGCAAAGAGATGATTTCATCTCGTTCCCAATCGCGAACGGAGATGAAATCAATTTTGTCAATGATTCTTCTAGTGTACGTAGGACATACTCGAAGCCGTCACGACGAGTTCGCCATTGATTTCATCTCCTTTCCGATGATATTGAAACGAGATAAATTCATCTCGTTCCCGATCGCGATAAGAGATGAAATCAATTTGGACAACGATTCGTGCATTATCCATACGATATACTCGACAAGGTCACGACGAGTTCGCGGTTGATTTCATCTCCATTCCGATAATATGGCAAAGAGATGATTTCAGTAATGTATAAACCCACGAATGATTTCAGAAATGTTCGACCGAGGGTCAAACGGTGCGTTTCTCGAGCCGTGCAAGTTCTGAGCGCGCGTTGCCTGTCAAACGCACGCTCTGATCTTGCGTACCCAAGATGACAGAAAATAATAGCAGACGATACAAGAAACGTCAAACTGGCCGGGCAACCGAGTCAGATGCCTAGCTACCTTGCTCGCTGCCTGCTACGCGTCTCGCGCTCAGAATCGGTACTCGAGTGGCGACGTCGCTAAGGGCAGGCTCAAGTCCTACAACAATCAGTCGAACGCCAAAATTCTAATCGCTTTCATTTGAAAACTATTTGACGGAAAAAAACGCCTTGACAGATTTACTCGGGGTACCCCCCTAAACCCGCCAATTCCCGATGGGTCACTTAATATGAAACACCCTGTATATGTGTTTGTAGATATTTCTTTCTTAAATTAATGCCCGCATAATTATAATCATTTTTTTTTCTCAATAAATTTTTCGTATGTTCATTTCACACAGAACTCGTCGTTGATATGTTTCGCTTGATTTTTAGTCTCAATTTAGGCGCGGGCAGCTCTGACTATTTGCTGACTGTGCTTTGCTTGGTTGCGCCCGCTCGGCGTCATTGTGGTCCTCGTCGTGGACAGGTTTCCTTGCGTGCTTTATGCGGTAATAGCATATACACGCTATTCCAAGTATTATCGGCGCGCTTGTGCTTAGTGAATAGTTACTTATTGTGTCTATATGTAATTGAATCGCTTCGCTCTTTGTTTAACTTAGGTTTTATGTTTTTTAAACGTTCGCTGATCATGCTTAATTATTTCGGATCGTTTATGACTTCGTGCGATAATACTATTTTTGTCGATGTGTGATCGAGTACGTTCATACATGTAGACAAGAATGATAAATTATATTGCGGTAGGAAATCGGCGTATACGTTCTGTCTTATTTGGCCGACGGTTTCTAGTCTAAAACTAGGGGCGGTGACGGAACATTTTCCGTTCAAAGCCGGAGTCCCTGCACCCGTAAGGGACGCGTACGCGGTTGGTTGTTTTCCGCAATGGATGTGAAGCGTTTCGGGCTCCGGTGCAACGTAGAGCCACCTACCATGGCGTTCTAACGCAATAATTAGAGTGCTATTTACCTGAGCAACTCTTTGGTCGCAATTCGCGTATTTATCTTTAGGTGCAATGTACAATGCCACCCCGCACGATGCGCAAGTATGAGCGGGACGCGCTGCTTGCTTTGGCCGGTAATAATATTGTGACGCTATGGCTCTACAATTTTCTCAATCATTTTTTGTTATGTGTAAGCACGATTCTTTTGTGGCTTCGACCGCGACAGAGTCATTTTTTTTTCTACAAATTGATAACTATAATTTTTTATTTTGGCAGGCAGAGGATAGGCTTTGCTGATTTTATATTCCTCGGTGCCAATTAACGGTATTTTTATTACAAGTACAATGTACGTTTTCGTACTATACACGCCTACTTCTGACAACTCCAATAATTTTGGCATTTGCGCGTATTTTATCGCGGTAGGGAACGTAGCCCTATTGGCAAATTGGGTAAAGCGTCAGTCAAATAGTTTGGCAATTGTCTTGGAGATAGTATGCTTGGGCTCACCTTTCCTCTCGTGAGTCCTATTAAAAAATTAACTATTTGTCGTACGTCATTCAGTAATGATTCTAAGATGAGGCTTACAGCCGCTATTCGTTCATCCAATTGTTGCCGGGTGTTTTGGTCGTTGTACTGGTTGACCACCCGTTGTTCGATCTGTTGCACGAGAGCTTGTAGCAACTTCTGATTGTCTTCTAAACGGATTGATGATCGATTAAAAACATCTATTGTTGAGTTCAAAATTTGCACATTTCCCTTTAAGGCGTCGTCTACTGTTTTTTGGTTTTTATTTATGTCGTTTATTTCGTTTCTAATTTCGGATGCGTCTTGTGCATCCATATTTCCTGTAATTGCTTTTATTATTCCCCCCAATCCGTCTATCAAACCTCGTCGATAACGATTTTTTTTCAAATTCCTGTTATGTCGTATGCGGCCTGTAGTTCGTTGTTAATTTTATCGACCATGCGAGTCGTTGTTTTTGTCGCCATATGACAGAGCAAGTTGGCCCGCAGGTCTTGAGTGCATAGGTCTACTATTTTCTTCATGGCTTCGGTGATATGCACTTCCTGTTCCGCTATTCCACTTAGATCCATTTTTACTGGCAGTTTCCACACGTCGCGGGTTTTTGACATGGTCCCGATTTCCTCATAGAAAATTCCGGGTGAAACCGTAGACTTTTCTATCCGGTATGGTTTTTCCGGCCTATCAGCCCCACCTGGGTTCAACCCCTGAGCCAGAGGTAGTATCCTGCGAAAACAATTCGCGTGGTTAAATACTTCGGTTTTGCCGTTTTTTTTAATAGGGCATTTCTATAGATATACATATAGGTCTATCATGTTATCTTTAGAATTTTTTAATTCTTTTCATTCAAGGCTTTTAACTCAGGCTCGTTGCTGAGTCCTAAGTATATTGCCTCTTCTTTGTCTGTGAAGTTTGCGTTTTCGTGCTTCGACCAGGTCGCTCGTTCGGTGCTTGCACGGCGACGTTTTCATTATTACTTCGACTTTCGACGGGAATGAACGATTTATCGGTAAGTTTAATACTTCCCTTTTTTCCTTTGCATAATTTTTTGCACTTTATTATAATTTTATTTTTCTTCCCCTTATTTTTCAGAACATTATAATGGATTACTCGCGGTATGAGGGAGAAACGGTGGTCTTCGGAGCTGAGGAGGATGGCTTCAAGTTTGTTGTAGTAAGTAGAGCTATTCCCCCCTCCTTTTCCGTTCTTCGGAAGAAAATGTGTTCCTATTAATGTATTTTTCTTTTGTTTCTTTTTCCTTTTAGACCGCTCAGACTCGTAAGCGGACGCGCACCTCCTCGAAAGGGTGGTGGCGGCAGCCGTTTATTCAGCAGGCCGTCGGAGTTCGCCGCCATCGCGCCCGGGTCCGGGCCAATTTACTTAAACTTTGGGCCGAGGATCTGAAGGGTATGGAGGCCATGAAGTGGGGCCGGGGGCCAGCCGACTTAGTCGGATTGTGCCGGTTCTTTTACGACAGCCTGGAGGAGGGTTGGTGGCTCACTCGGCCCACGATGTGGTGGCTGCCCGACCTCTTCCCACTCCCGGGGTCGGAACCGGAACCTATTTTGGTGTTCGGTTGACCCTCATAATTTATGATAAAAGACAAAATAATGTACCAATATATCGCACTTCTTTCTTTTAAAAATGTATGTGAGTTGTTCATTTTATTTTTCCCTGCCTCTTTCTAGGGCGCCTTGCGGGAGAGCCTTCGTAGCTTCCCTTAATTATAAAATTAAACCTTTCTTTTATGCGCGTTTTCTTCTTCCGCACTTCGTTTGCGATGTATATATATATATTTTTTCTTTCCATGTTATTTTTCCTCTCTTCTTTCTCTCTCTCTCTCTCTCTCTCTCTCTCTCTCTCTCTCTCTCTCTCTCTCTCTCTCTCTTTTTGATAACGGGGCTTCGTGCGGTCGAGCCCCCCCCCTCCCCTTCCCCGCGCCCATCTGCTGGCCATCGAGACGGCGAGTGGGTGATATATTTTTTTAGGCGATTCGCGTGTACGCGTATTTCCTTGTGTCCGCAGACGATACGGTAGATTTCGCCTGCCTCTCGGCTTCGGATCGTGTAAGGCCCTACCCATTTCTGGGTGAGCTTGGCCGATCTGCCACTCCTCACGGTCTCGCCGTAGAGAAGGACTTGATCACCCGGGCGGTACTTACTGTACCGGCCGTGTGATCGTAATGGTGCTTCGATTTCTCTTTTCCTTTTTTCAACTTTTCTTGTGCCGGTTTGACAACATTTGGCCCATAGGCGTTTGGCCCTCAGGCGTTCACGTAATTCTGCTTCGTAATCGTCGTATCAATATGTTGCTCTCGGTATTTTTCGCAGCGCGGTCGGTAATTTAGCCTTTTTACCCAATACCAATTCATACGGCGTAATACCTGTAGCCGTGTGTGGCGTGGTATTATATGTAAACATGGCGTATGGTATCCATTCGTCCCAGTCCCTTTGATTCTTACGTACACAATTTTTCAGGTACTCCGCAAGAGTCCTATGGGATCTTTCCAGGGCTCCATTCGATTGCGGATGGTATTCCGTGGTTTGCATTTTTGTATTTGTAGGAGATCACACAATTCTTTAAATATATTGCTTAGAAAAATTGTGCCTTGATCCGAAAGGATTTCGGACGGGGCACCAAATTTACAAATTATTTCCGTTACAAGGGCCTTTGCTACAGTTTTGGCTTCTTGGTTTTCTAACGGAATTGCTGCACTATATTTTGTTAATAAATACTGGAAAGTCAGAATGTATTTGTTGTATTTTTCCGTAACAGTCAAGGAACCTACAATATCGTCAGCACATTTTTCGAACGCTTGGCCCGATGTATCTGTGATGACCATCGGTACCTTCGTATTTTTCCCGATTTATTCCGCTGACATTTGTCGCACGCTTGTATGTGTGCGGTGACGTCTCGCGTTATTCCCGGCCCCGCAGACTGTTGACGTATTCGCTGCAGCGTCCGTGTGATGCCTTGTTGCCCACTTAGAGGGGCATCGTGATATTCTTGCATTATCTTCGCTCGGTCTTCCTTGCTTGAAGTGCTGCAGTTTTCTTCGTCGCTCGCGCTCGTGCTCGAGCATCGCGACTCTTAACTCACGGGGAGATTCCCCGTGCGCCGCGCTTCCCCAGGTGGCTTCTTCTCCTCTTGCTGCCTCGTAGTACGGTGAGTCGTATTCTCGGCCTCTCCTCTTTGTGCGGATATTCGTAACGCTATCCTTCTTTTTGCGCTCTTTCTCGCGGTCGCTCTCACTCGTGTTGTCATTGTCCGAGTCCATATTGTCGGATTCGGTCTCTTCCTTCTCACTTGCATAACGGCTGACGGCCATACTGTCTTCCTTTATTTTCTCTCTCGCGCTGTCGCGCGGAGTCTTCTTTCTTGCTATAATTATGTTTTCTTGCTCGTTTTTGCCTATTGCTATCATTCTTTCTGTATCATCTTTCTCTGTCGCACTACCGTATATCCTTATATTCGTTCCTTTATTATTTTTGTCCGTTCTACTACTGCGTTTTTGTGTAATTTGTTCTCCCTCTTGTGCCTGAGCTCGTGTCAAGGCATATATGCATTAACGCATCTGCGTTCGTGTTTGATTTTTCCGTTTTATATTGGATTTTATAGTTATATTCTTCCAATTTTATTCGCCATCTCGTAAGCCATGATCCTGGATCCTTTACGCTGAGTAACCATGTATATGGTTATTTATAATATATTTATAACCATAAATATACGGTCAAAATTGATGTACTGCCCATACGATTGCAAGCAGTTCCTTCTCTGTAGTCGAATAATTAGTTTTGGATTTGTTGAGAGTTCGGCTTGCATAACATATGGGTAAATCCTCTCTAATTTTCCCTTGAGACAGGATTGCACCAATTGCCTTATCCGAGGAGTCCGCTATCACGGTAAACGGTTTCGTGAAATCCGGATACTATAGTATGGGCGCCGTGATCAGGGCTTCCCTTAAATGGTCAAATGAGCTTTGGCATAAATCGGATCATTCGAATTTGACACCCGTTTTGATCAAATTCGTCATTGGTTTTGCGATCTTCGAAAAATCTTGAATGAATCTGCGATAGTACCCTGCTAGTCCCAGGAAATATTGTATATCTTTTGAATTTCTCGGTATTGGGATTTTTTTTCGGCATTTAGTTTTTCGGAATCAGATTTCACACCGACTTCTGTTATAATATGACCAATATATTGCGTTTCCTTTCGCATAAATTCGCATTTATTGGGTTGTATTTTTAAATTAGCCTCTTAGCCGCGTCAGCACTTCACGTAACCGCTTGTCGTGCTCGGCGAGTGAGGCTCCGTGTATGACAATATCGTCCAAATATACGTAGCATTTTAAGCCTTGCAAACTGGCCAATACTGCGTCCATTAATCTTTGGAACGTAGGAGGTGCATTTTTTAAACCTAATGGCATTCGATTATACTCGTAATGCCCTACCGGCGTTGAAAAAGTCGTATTCGGCATGTGTGTGAATTTAGCACCGCCATTTTGAAACCCAAAAAAATAATCATTGTGCTAGTTGGTGCTAGGAATGTGCTACGTTGTGCCGCAAGCCAATCTTAGAAATTTTATAAAATGAAGCCAAAATTCGAAAAAAAACGTTTTTGAGGCCCAACACCGCCATTTTGTCGGAATGAAAAAAAAATTGTTGTGCTCGATGGTGCTAGGGTTGTGCTAGCTTGTGCCGCAAACTGCGATTCGATATCGCAATTAGTTTAGTAGAAAATCGCGTAAGTAGTAGGGCTATGCCGATTCTGCTTCACTTTGGGGGGAGGGTCAGGGGGGTCAGGCACGGTCAAGGTGGAGGTCCAGGGGGCGATCCAGGGGCGATGTCGGGGGGCTGGGCGCGAGTGGGGTCACATAGCGGCCTATGTGGGGGGAGCGACCTATGTGGTCCTATGTAGTCGGAACGGCCTATGTGGAGGGAACGGCCTATGTGGTCCTTGGAGCGACTGGCGGGGAAGCTGCCGTCTATAAGTGTTGTGTGTGTGTGTGTGTCCACCCCGTCTCAAAGCTCGCCGACAGACAGGTCCTGACAGGTTACTTGGAAAAGCGTGCGTGCATGTGTGCGTGACAACCATATATGGGTCGGAAAATTTTCGGTCATATGGAAACGCTAGGCGCCACATGAAGGGCGGTGCCTTTCAAAGCCCATTATTTATGACATGCAGCTGGTTCCATTCCGAAAGACAATGTCAACTGCATCGGCCCCGTCTCAAAGCTCACGGACACTCGAGACAGGTCCTGACAGGTTCCTCGGGCAAACTATAATCTTTAGGGATCAAAGGGACCGCGGATATACCACTTGAGCGCAGCTCTTGAAAGGTCGAGGTCTCCATTCCGAAATATAACGTCAAGATGTTCGCATGTGCGAGTATGTACGCAGTGCATCCGGCCAAGCACACCCTGGACTTGACCGAAAACGAGCTCGAACAGGTTCCAAAGGTCTTGCTCCAAAAATATTGGGGTAAATATGTTGGCTTATTGTGGGATCGTTTGCCAGAACATCATCGGATTGACAGTGAAGTGATATCATATCTTCCATGCTTGGAGCATACGCCACAGATGAAAGATCACATCGATGACCCTCCACCTCAACGTCGGGAGTGTACAAAATGCTGTGAAACTTCTCCACGTACGAGGTTCTTCGAACGTGTTTGAACCTGTTTTTCGGGAGCATGCTAAAATGTCGGGAGGGGGCGGGGGGATTCCCCACGGTTCTTCGAACGTGTTCAAACCTGTTTTTCACGATTGGTAGGGGGGGGGGGGGGGGTTAAAAATTTGAATGGGAGGCTTACGAGGGAGCTTATAATTTCGTGGACCACGCTCAGACTGCACAATTCCACTGCACCATCAACATCTAAAAGAACTTTGAAAGTGCGGCGAAAATGGATCTCTCGAGTATCAACAAAGTCGGCCGGATGGCAGAATTCCTCCCGACGAAGAAGCTGTCAGAACTCCTTGTTAAGTCGGAACGACTAATCTCCGACATAAGGGCCGTACAAACCAAATTTAAGAAACGCTACATCGCAGACATCGCGGATGATTTCTCCGACTTCTTACCGGCGTGATTTGTGAAGGCCTTCGACCAAGATCCGACAATGTTCGAGAGTATGCTGCAACTGGCGCGCAATGGTCAACTCTACATGAAGTACATTGGTGGAAAATACAACAGTGTCGAGTTCCATCGAGTCTGAGTATCGTGGAAAAGAACGCTCGTGAAGGCCCGGTGGAAACAACGAGTTCAACAGCAGCTAGCATCGTCACCATCGTAGAGTGCAACGACTGTTTGCATCACAGTCATCATGGTAGAGTTTTCAACGCTTAGTGCAATGTAAAAATGTACAAAAAAAACTTTTTCATCGAATATAATGTAAAAAAAATCGTCAAACTGTATTCGCCGCAGATATAGGAAATAAAGGAAACCCCTGAGCCAGAGGTAGTATCCTGCGAAAACAATTCGCGTGGTTAAATACTTCGGTCTTGTCGTTTTTTTTTAATAGGGCATTTCTATAGATATACATATAGGTCTATCATTTTATCTTTAGAATTTTTTAATGAAGAGAAACGGTGGACGGAGAAACGGTGGTCTTCGGAGCTGAGGAGGATGGCCTCACGTTTGTTGTAGTAAGTAGAGCTATTCCCCCCTCCTTTTCCGTTCTTCGGAAGAAAATGTATTCCTATTAATGTATTTTTCTTTTGTTTCTTTTTCCTTTTAGACCGCTCAGACTCGTAAGCGGACGCGTACCTCCTCGAAAGGGTGGTGGCGGCAGCCGTTTATTCAGCAGGCCGTCGGAGTTCGCCGCCATCGCGCCCGGGTCAGGGCCAATTTACTTAAACTTTGGGCCGAGGATCTGAAGGGTATGGAGGCCATGAAGTGGGGCTGGGAGCCAGCCGACTTAGTCGGATTGTGCTGGTTCTTTTACGACAGCCTGGAGGAGGGATGGTGGCTCACTCGGCCCACGATGTGGTGGCTGCCCGACCTCTTCCCACTCCCGGGGTCGGAACCAGAACCTATTTTGGTGTTCGGTTGACCGCAGATATAGGAAATAAATAGAGAACGATATTTGTTCAAAATTTTTTTATTCATTAAAAAAAAAATCCTCGCTCACACAACGCTTCGTACACAGAGAGCCAGTTTTTCAACGACTTTACATTCGCTTTGGCGCAATTGTATTTTGTATTGAAGGAATGATGGGGACATTTAACGTTTGCGATTTTCGGCAACTTCTACAGCGATGGACAGTCCAGAGTCTCCAGATCGACGACTTTTGTTGCTGAATCCCTGAATCTCGATAGTCATGAGCACTTCTCGAATCCCTTGGCATAGATCGTAGCAGCTCCTTCCAAGATTCCGCGAATTGTCGTTCTAGCTGCCTCGTATGGTATGCCGCTGTGATCCCATTGTATTCCATGATAATTGCGTTCCAGCTACTTGTTTGTCATTTTGCAATTGGCCGGTAAAGCGTCCCAGGCAAATGGTGCATCGAAGAAGAATGTCAGCGGTTCAGCGTTCGTCTCATGGAGTTTGACGATGGACATCTCTATTAGGAAAAATTCGTTGACGGGTCTCTTGAAGCCCTGCACATCGACGATAAGCTCCATGTTGACTGAAGTGGACGCGGATCATCGGCATGATTTTATACCAATTTTTTAACTCCACCACTGATTGGATTGTACTCGACAATACGATCATGGAGGATCATACAGTACGCTGAAGTTTGTGGCGGAATATCGTTTTTCAATTCAAACTCAAGGCGCACGTCAACAGGGCCGGGCTTGAGCGAATCGTTTTGTTTTGAGCAGTCAATGACAACGAGGGGGGCTTTTTCTAAAAAGTCCATCCTGCTCAGCCATGGTTCAGCCTCTTTGTTGTAATAGGTCGGTTGAAAATTCGCATACATCTCGTAGAGAAGAACATATTGATTTTGATCAATGTTCAAATTCAAATTTCCATATGGATAACATTGCGAGTTGAGGTATAGCTTGACGTCGCTCAGGTTACAATGATCAAAGTGGCTAGCATTATGTAGTTTCTTATTTTTGCGTCCTGTGTGCAGCGCTAGCATGACATATCGTGGCTTCTCCACCTGATTCGAAGTTTTCACAGACCACACGTGCTTGGAGGTGGCAGGCAGCGATGGATATTCATACAGTTCCCATGTTCGGAAACTCATGGAGCTTGGTGCGTCTTTGGCGAGAAACTTTAATAGTTGAATTTTTCGCTGATCCAAGACTGTCACATACGGCACGAACCGTTCTGGTTTATGCAACACGAGTTTGTAGTCTTCGGGCGCTGTTTGTACAATGGCATTGTCGTCGGTCTTTGATCTCGTAGAATCAACTCGTGCTTGGCATTTACGACAATTTTCCGATAATCTTCGGCAAATCCAAGGAGCATGCTGAGCGGTATACAGACATCAAAGTTTCCCGATACATCTACAATCTGCTTGGTCTCTTCGACATCGAGCCATCCAGTGTTCTCGAGCATAGAACTTTTGGCCGGTGAGAGAGATGAATATCCCTTAATTACACTCGTAATGCCGACATTCTTATTACGATCGATTTCTATGGCATTCAACTCATATCGCACTTTCTAAAACAAATGACAAATAACGTTGTTGACGAGACTTGTAACAGTGGTTGGCGCCCCGTCATGCTTTGATAATTTCCCACATGTGTAGGGAACTCTTGCTCGGCAGGATGGAGAGGTCTTGATGTTGGATGGCGATACGGACTTCATCGCTGTAATTGAAGGTTGAAGATGCATATAGCTGATGAGCGTGAATCTCACAATGGACGATGGATTCATCAAAGACCACGGGCGCCTGAGTGTTTACAATGTCTTCTCCCATTTCACACAACAGATGCACAGAGCACAGACTAAATCATTTTTGACACGCTTTCGCCACGCACTTTGAGACCCAAACTCTTTAAGAGTAGCACGTTTTGAGGTATGAGCACTTTGGACGCTGGTCGACGACTGATTGTTTTTATCCATGGCCGTTTATTGTTATTGGAAGATCTGTTGACAACAATGCCCATCACGACTTTATATGCATGCATATCGTGATTCCTTCACCGCGAAAATTTACCAAATCACCGTCTTGATCCACTATGCGAAGCTATATCGTGTCAATTGTTCGGCTCGTGATTGGCGGATAAATTACGTGGGAGGGAACTTCAATGATCTTATAGCTCGGTGGCACCGATGGAAAAAAATCGTGAATTGTGCGTACTTTTTGCCCGTTAATATAGGCACCAGCGGTAATGTTGCACTCAACACGTAGGGCGTTCACTTTGAGAATGGCTACTGGACGATCGGATTCGTGTCTTTTATTGGCTTCTGATTTGCGCGCGGTAAAGCGTAGTAGGTGCCCAATAGAATCTTTTGGCTCAAAATTTACATCATGATCACACTCGATCTCACTGCGTAGCGTGTTATTGTTGGGTTTAATGCTGATGGTGATGTTTTTACGCGAGAGCTCTGCTTGTATAAACGTCTCAATATCCTCTATTTCATCACTGCCCGTAGGTATCGTCAACACCTCATGTCCCACGTAAAGTTTATCGTGGTCGACGTCGATATTGGGAATAGAATTAAAGGTTAACAATTCCACGAGGCCGAGAGTATAATTTTTGTGTGGCGAGAGTTCGATGGGGGGGAAGTATTGCACCTCGAGTATGGACGATGAACCAGATATGATCAATGTTAAACTTTCATTCATGATGCTGGTACATTGACAACTGAATTCCCTCCCGTCATTTCCCCCCTATATATAGTGTATATTTGTCCTTTGTGCTGCAGCTGCCGACAAAGAAACTTGAGACACAAATGTCCACATTCAATCGTATCATATTCCTGATATCTAGTATAATTATAATTAACGCTACCGACACGGAATTATCTTATGAGCTCGGATGGTGGTGGACGATTGCCGAAACTATCAAAGTATATGACTTTCGATCCGGTCTTTTTGTAAGCGACCCAATGCGTGCCAGGACCGACATTTTCATCCAAATTTAGAATTGCTGCTTCACATTTGAGGTGTCCACTCGCTGGCAATGTATCGCGCATGTAAACTCCACGAAAATGTGGAATCTTCAGAATTTTTGCGTAGTTGAGTAGGTCGCGGTCGGTGAGGAGTCGGTGTAGTAGCGTTACTTCTATTTTTTTGGCTTGATATGGAGGCCCAATCCCTGCTTATACGGTTTCAGATGTAGACGTCGACCTAATGCAATCGCTTCAATTGTTCGATTATGACGCTTAATTTCATCCAATTCACGCTTAGCTGCTTGAGCAGCATTTACAGCTTTAACTATACTAGCCGCACCACCTGACAAAGCACCCGCAGCGCTAAGACCAGCAAAAATGGGCACCAGAAAGGGCAATAAACCACCAATTTTATGGGTTACAGGTAGAACCCGAGGTGTGCGCACTTTACCACCTTGCAACTTTACCGCTGCACGAGCACCCTTTAGAGCTGATTTGATAATCTTTTGCGGATCATTACTTTGAATCGTTGTCTTCTTTGCAGCGCCAATTATCTTTTTTAAACAAACGCCACCCTTGCGGGCCTTCATCCCCATGCCAAATTTTCTCTTTGTCTTCATAATATTTGCCACACCCCAAGCACTGGCTTTTTCACCGATACTAGCGTCTCTCGCGCTAACACGTGGCCTAGTCTGTTCAGCCAACACTTTATCCGCCAAATGTCTGGCCTCAAGATTATCCGGATTTTTCGAATACGCAATATCATGTTGTTTGCAAGCCGTATCCAATGGATTAATGCCCGGATCACCACGAGCAAGGCGCTTGACCAACTTTGTGCCTGGTCCACAATACTGATATCCAGGCAAATGTAGTTCAACGGGGAGTTTGTTGATTAAGCGGTTGACCAAACCTTTACCACTCATCCCATGCACAATCATGTCCAAAGACAATACGAGACTGACGGATAATCCCTACGAGAAGCCTATTTATATGATTTCGCCGTTAGTCGTGTGTGAGATGACGTCCAGGAAGCAAACTATCGGAGGCGGACTTCCCGTGCTAAATTTCGACGAGTTTGTCGAAGACCGCGGAGGGACAAAGAAACGGCATGGGAATTTATTGCCGGATAGCATACGTGCACTGTTCTGCGGTCCATCAAATTGTGGGAAAACCAACGCTTTGCTCACTCTTATCATCCATCGGAATGGTTTGAGATTTGAGAACATTTACTTGTGTTCCAAATCGCTCAAGCAGCCAAAGTATAAGTTGCTCGAACACCTACTCGAACCTGTGAGTGGAGTTGAATATCATCCATTCGAGGCGCATGAACAAGTGATAGCACCAAGTGATGTACGATCCAACTCTATATTCATCTTTGGTGACATAGCATGCGAAAAGCAGGATAATGTTCGGGCCTTCTGTTCCATGGGACGCCATGAGATTGTTGACAGTTTTTATCTTTGTCAACCATACACTCGTATCCTCAAACATCTCGTGAGGGATAATACCAATTTCGGGGTGCTTTTCAAGCAGGATGATATGAATCTCAAACACGTCTACAATGACCATGTTAATACGGATATGACTTAAACGTACTTTAAAAACATGTGCGTGAAATGCTGGAATTCTGACAAGTATGCGTTTATCACGGTTGACAAGGATAGCGATATTAATGGAGGTCGATATAGACAAGGTTTTGATTATTTTCTCACTATTGATAAATGACTTATCGCTGGTAGTTGAACAGACAGTATTGCGCAAACCGTGGTAGTGACAACATGAAGAGCGAACAATTGTTGCGTGAAAAGGATGTGTTGCGTAAAATTGCCAAGGACAGCGATGCAATCAGACGAAAGCATAGAATGATGTAACTTGGGAAAGATAGCGATCAGCAGAGAATGCAGGATGTCTTTAAGCCTATAGTGGGGCCAGTGGAGAAATTGGTGTCGTATAATAACGGTGAGGTGGTGGTGAAGGAGGAAATTAAGTATGAAAAAGTGGATGATAATGTTGAAGAAGGAGATGCGTTAAATAGTGTGATCCATCAAAATGAGGCACATGATTCTTTGAAGAGTGAAACACAAGATTCGTTTAAATTGATATATGAGGATGATGACTCGCAAAATGTCGATGAGCTGATCAGCGAATATCTCCTGCTATTACAAACAAATAGAAAGGCGGGCTTGGATATATTATATGGTGAACGAAACCTCGCTAACAACAAATTAATGATTGGCAATTCTCCGATAATTTTTTACTCTCAACATATTCGTGTGGAAGATGCGAGTTATGTGAAAACTGTTGGATTAACGGAGCTGTTGTTTAAAAAAGTGCCTAATGTCGAAACTCTCACACTGGATGATTTGAAAAACTACGAAAATATTGTAATCTCGACGAATGCGCACAAAAAATTGTACAAGCGTAGTGAGGCTATACGACGTAACACCAGCCACAAATTTAACACATATATCGCAAATATAGTCGATCATCATGTGGGGCAGGTATAAGCCTATGGGCATGCCAAAGGTATGGGCATGCCAAAGTATAAGCTAGCCAGAAAAAACACCCAATTGGACTATATTTATTGGGACAATCCAAACGAGCTAGTGAATCGTCTTCGCTTGCTTCTGGCATCCCAAGCAGCCGAAAATTCATCACATGCGAATAAAATTATATCGGTTATTGAGGAATTGCGCGAAGCTGAAATCATTTATTAACTCGACATCGGAGAATTTCCGCATTCGCATCATGAGTGTCGATGTGGTTGGACGTCATTCAAGTAGAAGTGTACTCCACAGTAAGCAAGGTCCTCCAGGTCGACCCGGGATTGGCTTTAGAATTACCACGGATGGTCATTATGACTTGGGGCGGAAACGATTGTGTAACATTGCAAATCCGGAAGGAGAAGATAACGCCATCACTCTAAATGCGTTACAAAAGAAATCTCGAACTATCATTAAGAACATACGCAAAGAAATGAATGAGAGTAGTAAGTTGTTGGTTAATGGACTTGCAGCTACGATACGAGACATTGCGAGGACACTCGAGGCCGATGTCAAAACTCTACAAGATTTGGTGATTCGTAATTCAAACGTTATTGCTGCATTAGACGCACGACTGAATGGACTGGAAAATGAGCGAAAAAAGGGGCGCTCTCGTGCTGGAGCTACATAAGCCTGCTCGACGAAACTATCCGCGTCGACATGTGGACATTCGTGGCTTGGACGAAACCTGGCAAGCTGATCTCGTCGATATGTCATCATACTCGCGTCACAACTCCAAACACAAATTTCTCCTCACCGTCATTGATAGCTTCTCAAAATTCCCCTGGACCGTGCCAATTCTGAGTAAGAGTGGTAAAGATGCAGCAGCAGCAATGAAGTCGATCCTCGTTAAGGGACGCATACCGCAGAACTTACACGTCGATCGGGGAAGAGAATTCTACAATTGCGACTTTAAGGCTATCATGAAAAAGTACAATATTCACATGTGTTCAACATATAGCAACTTGAAGGCATCTATTTGCGAGCGTTTCAATCGTACATTGAAGAATAAGATGTGGATGCAAATTAGTCTTCGTGGTAATTATAAGTGGATCCATATCCTTCATAATCTAGTAGCCGAGTACAACGATTCTGTACACCGCACCATTAAGATGAAGCCGAGAATTGTCAACGCGGAAAATGAGAAGCAATTGCAGCCAGTTTTCTAATATACTCCAATGAAAAGATCGCCGAAATTCGCCGTTGGTGATAAAGTGAGAATCAGCAAATTTAAGAATGTTTTCGAAATGGGTTACACCCCACACTGGACAACGGAAATATTTACAGTCCATCGTGTGAAAAAACTCATCCCGTCACGTATCACTTGAAGGACCATAAAGATGAACCGATTGCCGGTGGTTTCTACGAACAAGAGCTTATCAGTGTCAAGCACCCCGATATCTACCTCATTGAAGCGGTATTGAAGAAGCGCGGTAATCGAATGTTTGTAAAATGGCTAGGGTTCGACAATAGCCACAATAGTTGGATAAGTAAATCCGATTCGTAGTCGACAATAAAGAAAGTGGAAAAATATGTGTGTTTTATGACTCTTGACCTGCTGGTCATCCCCGCATCCCTCCCAGGCCTCTGACCGACTCCACAGCAGGCTTGCTTCCCCCCTTCTCGCCGTCGCACTTTCTCAAGGAACATGAGGAGATGGATAGAGTGAATAAACACATGGGATTATAAAAAATCCGTTCCTTTATTTACGCCAAATAATAAAATCCATTCTTGCACGATATATACAACAAAAATAATTTTAACATCGAGTGAACAAAATATATACATAATTTTCACGAGTTTTATACATCGATATTCACAAAAATGTACACAATTTTACATCGAGGATGTAGAAAAAAAAATGTACAAAACTTTTTACGACTGTATTCTATAATGCCCCCATGGTAGGGTATCAGAGGTCCCAGATATGATAAACCGCTTATCGTCATGAGGACTCAGAGCAATTTTCGTCTCGCGAATGGTGTAGACCTTATGCAACTTTGATCGAATGCACGTTTGACTACGCTCCATTTCAACGTTTTCCCTCAAGCATCGTGCATAATCGTCAAACGTGATTGTCCTAGCTACAACGCTACTCTTGCACCTTTAATTTTTTTCGTGTCCTTCTTACCCTCGACACGTGTCGCGTACATTTTCGATCGAAGTCCAATAAATTCCGTCATAATTGCTCCATTACATTCGTCCTTCATGAGACCGGGTACCTTCTTGTTGACGAGCGGTATACCATACCTATTGTCGGCTGAATAATCGCTCGTGTCAAATTTTGAAATGTCGCGCTTCATGTCGGCATATATATCATCACTCTCAATGTCATCCGTGTCATCTGAGACTATCCGTATCGGTATACATGACTTTACATTTATCTCAATACAGAGGTACCATATACTCGTGATGCAATCCATACAAGCACGTTTTGGATATATCGAGTATGCACATCCCCACATATATCGGCTTGTCGAACTTCACCTCGAGATTGCGCAATTCCACGGCAACGAGGTTTTCCGAAAAAACACATCGGCTGTGGAAGTTTGGCTTCGCTATCATTGCCTCTGCGCCATATCTGCCCTCCCATTTTGTTAAGAGCTTTACATTTATATGATTGCGCACATTCTCCATCGTTTTGCCAAAGACCGCATTATTCATTAATTTGAACAAATTCTTTTCGAAATCGTTTTTGGCAAGCGTTCGAAACTGGGTATTTAACTCAATATACGAACGTAGCCATGGGGATTGTGTAAACTGTAGGACTCTATGGATTTTCGTGAGGCGAAGCCCATGGCGTAAGCACTGTTGTAAATTCCGGTAGTGTATGATGTAGCGTTTTTTATCGCAGACGGTTGCTAACAGCTTTTCTTCCTGCTTACCCGGCGGTTTTTCATATATTGGACAAAACGGTAGGTCTTTGTGCGCATCATGTAAGGATTGGGGATATTCCAAGTCGACTTCAAGGATGTAGCCTGTAGGTGAGACTAGCGCGATGCATGATGGATCGAAATTGGACACGTCGTTAACCCATCGAAAATCTGCATATGGCAAGGGCTGGCATATTGTCCATCCATACAAATTGCTAACATCAAAATACATCAAGTATGATGATGCTTTCGATGGATCAAACGACTTCATGTACTTGTTATTAGCGTGTGCATATCGGTCTGAGCATTGACTCAGACCTCCGCGTATACCCCGCTCAACGAATAAAACCATGTTGATGTCAGTTAGTAATTAAACCTTGACATTCGAGTGTTTCAACATTGCATCCCAGGTATCTCCGGACAATGTGTAGTAATACGCGGAATCTAGGCCATAGACCTCAAAGCATGTATTTCGAAAGTTTTCGAAAATATCGGCTAATAACAAGACATCTGTCTTTAGATACAAATGGCTATAGTCACCCAGCGTTCGAATGGAGAACCGCTCCCAAACGATCTCAGCATGTGCGTACTCACTCTCGGATACTGCAGCATCTGTCAGGGAACTGTAAAATGCGTCACGTGGTGGTAGGCAAGTGTCGTCTAGCTTCGCCACGTCATCAATATATTCATAAGGGAATACCCCTTTTCACGTCAGCAAATTGAAATCGTCTGTCGAGAGAGTTGGGAATTGCGTGTGTAAAATTTTCAGTTTGTCCTCGGTCAAGAATGATGCTAATTTGTCGAGACGGGTCTTGAGTAATTTGTGTGAGTCGATAAAGCGCAATTGGATCTTGTGTTTTGAATCGCCTGTAATTTCAACATGCTTCGTGAAGATGTATTTCTCCTTTGTGATTGGAAGCACATCGGTTCTGCCTTCGAACGCTGTGGCCACTTCCTTGATTATAAAATGTGCATCATAACCGGATGAATTGTGCAAAACTACTGAAATGAAAAATGACCCTTTGTAATTTAAGTTGCAGTCGGAATGGGCAGGGCCTCTATGGCGCCCAGTCAGATGGCAATGATCTCGAACGCGTACATCTTCTTGCGCAAATGGTTTCTCATATATGTGGCATTGAGTCGCTGCTCGAAAACTAACCCACTCACTCGGTGTTAAATGCACCATTGGTACATTATCACAGAAAATTTCTTGTACCCGCAGTGCTAGATTTTTTAGTTCTTCGACAAACCACGATACACAATCAGCACTGTGACGCGAGTGATATGAAGATAATGAATCGTCATATTAACAACACACGTAATATCCGATACTAAACACTTCATGGTGTTGATACATATCTTTCGCTACGTTCTCCCCATCGGTCTTTGTCAACACACACTCCAAATCAGCATACACAATGAAGGAATGTCGCTCTTTCCGGCTAAAGTTGCTGAACTGGAGCCTTTCAACTTCATTTTTTCAACTTCAAAATGGTTTTTTTTAGCAATAATGCGTAATTTTTCTATTCAAAGACATCAATTACCAAGAAAAAATTTTAAAAACATTTTTTCGATTTTTTTTAATTAAAAAAAAAAAAATTTGAAAATTTCTTTTTCAAAAATTTCTTCTTCTTAAGCACCCTTGTTTTCAATGTCAATTTAAAAATTAATTGAAAAAAGTTGATATACCCCCCTATGGTCGACTTATTCTCTTCACACAACTCTCGAACTTTTAATTTTTTTGCAGCTTCAATCGTTGAAATACACTTTCTTAACAAACACAAAAAACAGTTTTTTCCAAAACTACCCAAAAAATTCGGGTTTATTTCTTAACTTGAATTTTTTTTTTCAATTTTTTTTTATTTATTTGTTCTTGGTAATTGATGTCTTTGAATATATAAATTACGCATTCTTGCAAAATAACAACATTTTGCAGTTGAAAAAATGAATAAAAACCGACAAATTGCTTGTTACGGTGATTTTTGGCAGAAACGATAAATTTAAACCTTCGGGGCACTAAGAAAAACAATCGCATCGCTTTGCCACTTTGAGGGTTTTTGGGGACACTTCGAGGTTAAAACATCACCGACGATACCCTTCGTTCATGCATTATATCCAAAGTTATACAAAATTTTCCAAATATACTTAAATTGGCAAATTTTCAACTTTTTTCAGTCAACATCATCACACCGAAAAAAATGTTTTATCAACAGCTACTAATTGCATATCATAGAGAAAATTTTGCAGTTTCCAAAACCCTACTTTCATTTTCTGTACGATCATTAGTTCCCGAGTGATTGATTGTCAAAGTTAAAATGGACTTTTTTGCTTTCATCGACGATTACTTCACGCCAAATCATCATACGTAGCTCGTTAAAAGGTCGAATTGAAGCTGATCAAATTGTCTAAAAGAGCTTTACGGTCGCATGGTAAAAAGAAATGTTGAAGTCCACAGACCATTTTAAAGACGAGAAAAAATTTGGAAAAAAAAAATTTCGTTGGTTTTTGGATGATTACTTGAAAACCGTCCACGCTAAAAATGTTACCGTCCAGATCTGAAAACTAGACACTTGGACCTACAATTTCTTTTTTTTCTGTGCGACCAGTTTTCTCCGAGTTATCCCTTGTTGAAAATCAGCCAAAAACTTTGAATTTTTTTAATATCCCTTAATTTGTGTGAGTAGTGTATAATGATGAGAAAATTGCTGTGCTCTCCAATGAAATAAGAGTTGCGATCAGTATTTCGATTTTCCTGACGTATAGTGTATTTCATTAGGGTATTTCATTTTTATGCAACATTTTTTTTCTAATCAGAAATTTTTCTTAATAATATTCTATCATCAATAGGGCGATAGAAATTACTCATGTACATGATGTGCTTTTAACGTCCTCCCATTTAATCATTTTTTCGCTCATTTTTTGAGATTGATGATTGTCGTATCTGTAACTCTCAAAGTATTGATGGGACATGTTTGACTCTGGAAGAACTTTTAGTAGAGAATTTCACCCTCTACAAAGCCATGAAGTTCGTTTTTTATAAAAAATTGTGGACAGTGAAAAATTATGTTGAATGCAAACAATTTTTTTTCCTATATCATAAATGGAAAAATGAATATTTCAATGAGCTTAATCTATAATTGAACTAGAATTTTTTTACTTACATGAAAATTTCTCTTTCAATATGTAAGTATTATCAGTTTTTTAACTTGGACGAACCAAAAAAAATATTGTCTAAAGATGAAACACCCTCGTATCCAAATACATGCGGATACATGATTCGACACACACTAGTCACAAATTAATAGAAGTAAAAAATTCCGGAATTGAACAATTTTTCTGTCATTAATAATTTTTAAGGAATCTTAACTTATCCAGTGGTAACAAGATATCCAAAATTGTTGCTTGGTTTAAAAAAGTTCACAGACATCAATAAAAAAATGTTCGATGACTTAACCTTGAAGCACTTTCAGATTGATTTTTCCTCTTCAATTTGGGTGGTCGTAGAGCATTGTGCGATTATTTTTTGCTGAGCTAATGTCGTTCAAATAATGAGGTCGCATCGGCTTGACAATTTTTGTTGATAAATTTACTTCTTTACTTCTTTACTTTACTTCTTTTAATTATCCCGATGTACAGTAAACATGTAAATTGATACGTTTTCTCTCACTTTGAAATGTATTTGTGGACATTAATATGACATGGAGGCAGACAAATTAGCTATACACTGATCGCAGCTTATGTTAAGTTGAAAAAGCTTAAGAATCGTTTACGATTTTTTTCGACGATCACATTTCAATATATAGCGTTTGTATTTAGCTACATTATAAGTGGCACAGATCAGAATTAGAGCAAAATAATCTGTGTGATTTAAAAAAATCTTGCAACAGGGGCGAAAACGTGAAACGTCCACCAAGAGCCGCTACAACACGATATTCAAGCAAAATGAATCCAACTGAGACTTTTTTACTTATCGTAGTTTAAGAAATATAGTAAAACAAATACCCACAATCAATTACGGCAAACGGTTTCTATTGAATGATCAGACAGAACCGTAGACGAAAACGTGGAGGCTAACTTGCTTGAAATTGACAAAGTCATTGAGGACTTGACTGTTTCTACTATTGGAGAGCAAGATGAACTTGAACTAGTAGTCAGGGAGTGTGACAAACATGTCTTTTCTGACGGAAAGTACTTTGAAATCGACATAGAAAGATCATCATTTCGTGGCAATATTTTCGATCCCTGCAAATTGTGCCCGAGTAACAAAGTAATAAAGGGATCATTTAAATCTTGAACAAATTTCTCAACACACATAAAGGTGCGTTGTATCTTACGTTCATTTAATAATTTTTAAAAACTCCAGCATCAAAGCATCAAAAGCTATATACAATTTAAGTTGATAATTCTAAGTTTGTATCTAGTCTCAATGCCTTTACAGCGCATTCATGCCGATCATTATCAGGCTTACCTGGATTATAGACAGAGTATGAAAGAGGACCAAAAACTCGAGATCGAGAGCAAGAAATAACATGCCGATTTTCGCAACGTACATTTGAGACCAACGTGACAAATTATGTTATTGAAAGTATGGCACCACTTAGTATTGTTGAACTGCCAAGTTTCAGGAAAATATTCGATGGTAAGTCTCACGTAAAAATGTTTTTTTTTTTTAATTGCCAGTCACCGGATTCATATATTTTGTTCAATTGCATCACACTATGGCAACGCATCAAACAGATAGAGCATTGAGCAATCTAGGCACTTTTTTTATTTTCTATTCTCTTTTTATTCGGCACTACCTTGAAAGAGATTATTTTGTTGTTTTTGTGTTTTTTAAAAAATATTGTTGCATTTCATTATGTCTATGGATGCACTTTCTTAATATAGATTTGAACATAAAAAGGCAGAAGTGCACGTTGAAGCATATGTCGAGAAATACGATTTGCAGAAGAACCGAGAGTTTATAAGAACGAAAAATGCAGGAAATATGCGAAACGCTGAAAAAAGATGCTCTTTATGTATTGAGACGGAAAAGACCGTCTCATGAACCAACCGATAGACTATCGCCGCAAATATACAAAGGAGTCAACCGATTTCAGGAAAAGGAAGGGGTAAGGGAAAAAAAGACCAAAACTGACACAGGGTCATGTTGGTCGAACCAACAAGCACGCTAATTAAATTAATGCCTGACAATAACAAAGGGAAACTAACGGTCACACAAGCAGAATTTATTCAGACGTTACACTAACTGAATTAGAGGCATACCGAAGAGACGGGGAAGAAGCGGTAAAATCCGGATAACCACTAATTTAATTAAAGGAAGACGGAAAGGAAGGGGACCGAAAAAGCGTTAAAATCCAGGTATAAAAGGACGAGAATTTTGGAGAAAAGGCACTCTTTGAATCCCTCGTGGATCGACTAGTACTGCGTGGCAAAGTACATCCCTAGAGGAAGGAAACGCTGAGAACACGGAACGGTGAGAAACAAGGAGTCGCGCCTAAAAACATTAGAAAGATCACTTCTTTCATTTCTCGTGGATCGACTAGTACTGCTTGGCAAAGTACATCCCTAGTGGAAGAAAACGCTGAGAACACGGAACGTTGAGAAACAAGGAAAAACGGAGTTGCGCCTAAAAGGCATGAAAAAGCTCTTTTCATTTTTTGTCGAAGTTAGCTAGTACTGCTGGACCAAGTACATCCCTCGCGGATCGGAAACGTCTGGAACACGGAACGTTAAGAAACAAAAAACGAAGAAGAATTGAAATGAATTAATTTTAATAAGAAAATATTGGAAAATCAGAGAAAAATGAAAAGAGCAATAAAGAAAGTTAACCACTTAAGGGTAGCGAACAATTATCGGAAAATAGGTAGGAAAATCATACTAGAAACGAATAAAGTCCGAGAAGGTATTATAGCGAGCGAGCGTTACAGATAGATATAACGGAAAAATATTAAATTTCGAAAATACAGGCACACTATATTAGGAGATAAGAAAGCGCACACACACACACACACACACACACACGCGCGCGCGCAGAAACACACCGTCATCATCGATTAATACGGATCAGGATCGCAGAAAGGACAAGGAGGTATCCCGAAATAACGAGAGCACCGAAATCTATGCAAAAAAGAGTCATTCGGCGATCAATTATCGACGCGCGATAATTGATCGGGAGAGAGCATCGATCACCGCGACGCGAACGGCAGAGCTAGGGTAGGGGAATAGATCTCGACGCGTGGCGAGAGAGAGAGCGCGCGCCTACGGCCCGTCGATCGCGAGTCCTAGCGCCACGAGTAGAAGTGCGCCGCGACTCGACGCGCCCTACGGGAAATTTACAAAGGAAAGTACCGCGGCGCCATAGGCCAAGCACCGATACCTATCGCGCCGCCAGCGAAAGCGCGTTGCAAACTCAGGCCGACTGAAGCCTCAGAACTAGAAGAGAGGGGGTAACAGATATCGATCCATGATAAATGATCCCGCCCGATCTAAATGTACCATGCGAGCAATGAATATTTGACCGACCGAGAAAAATATTGCGAGACGTACCAAAAACAACACAAACAACACATTACACTCATACATAGCGCTATTCAAATTATATTGAGCCATAGAAACTGAATAAATCATGGCCATTGACACGTGTACCAAGTTCGTTAAATGATACCCGTTAAAAAAGGCAAATACGGCGGCAACCATCAACAGAATATTCAAGGACTATATCCCAAAATATGGTAAGCCCAGAAGGATTCAATTCGACCATGGAACACAATTTACTTCCAAAATTTGGGTGGAACAACTAAAAAATGAAGAGATACAAGGGGTATTCTCATCGATACGACATCC
The DNA here is from genome assembly GCA_963210295.1 of Ophion ellenae. Taxonomy (NCBI): domain Eukaryota; kingdom Metazoa; phylum Arthropoda; class Insecta; order Hymenoptera; family Ichneumonidae; genus Ophion; species Ophion ellenae. The sequence goes on along the minus strand of OY723390.1, from coordinate 13,608,349 downwards.
CCAAGGAAATATGGTCGAGCGGGTAAACAGAGAGCTCGGGCGATTTTTTAGAACCTTCCTCACGGAAAAACACTCAGGATGGTATAGATGGGTACCTATAATACAAGATTGCATTAACGACACGCAGCACGAAACCACCGAGTTCACGCCGACCGAATCACAATTAAAAAAGAAGCCTTACCGTATTTGGAGAGAATGGGTGCTCGCATTAAAACAGGGACAAGAGCACACCCTCACCTACGAGCAAAAAATCGAACTCGTCCGGGAAAGGATTAAAAGAAAAGGAGCAAAAAGGGCCGAAAGGTTCAATGACACGCATATAACGGTCACGTTTGAAATCGGCGAACGTGTGTTGGTCCGAGCGCTCAATGTCTCTGATCCAGTAAAACAAAGGACCACGAAATTTATGCCTATGTATGAAGGACCATACACAATGAAAAAAATGTGTGGGAATCGCAACGTACCTCTTAGAAGATACAAAAATAAAAAAAGAATAAGGAAAATTCTATGCGAGTCTTCTAAAGCGTTATGTAGCGGGAGGAAGGAAAACTGAAACAGAAATAATTATAAAGGAAACGGAGAATCTTGCTAGGGAATAGTCGCGGGGCGAAGGGTATATAAAGAGATGTCGCGCCAATGAATCGGTAGTCGACAAATAAAATGGAGGGGAAACAAAAAATAAAAAACGGCTCTCGAGAAGAACACCCGAGAAAAAAAAACGGTGGTCGAATGCGCAGCGAGAGCTTGAAACGATAAAACAGGCAGAAATTCAACGAGAAAACGAGAAGAGACCAATCAGCAACAGGAGACAGGAGAATTCAAACCAGCGAAAATCGGACGGCAATACAGAGAGAATTACCACGATACAGCGCGTACGACAACGATGAATTTGAATTATTCGAGGCGACCGATAATAATATTAAAGGATGGTACCCCGGAAAATCATCGGGATGGTAAAAGGGAGGGGAAGAGTAACTCGTGGAAGATCGAAAATTCAAGAATCGTAAGCCAGTCAAACGATAACCACGCAAGAACAATGTATCGAAACTTCCCTACGGAGACGATACGGCAAACTTACGAAGGCGTAACGGTGGCGGGTGTCACACATCCAAATGAATTTTTTATTCATTTAAATAACGGACGGGACAACGCAATCATAAGAACATGCTAACAAATGTCTTTGGAAGCACCCGGCATATACCCGGTGTTGGAAGAAGAGGGATACCCCGGACGAGCCCTTCTGTATAGGGAAGGAGGAAATTTCCACCGGGCGACCCTCGAGTACATCAAGGACAACGGCGAGTGGCACCTGTGGCTGGGTGATTGGGGTATGTGGGCGACCGCAAAACAGGAGGAGTGCTATACAGCGCCTCCGGCAGCACTCGCATGCCCCTATCAGGCGATCCCCGCCACCCACGGAGACCTTGTCCCCCGGGATGAGATCTGGACGGAGGAGGAATTATATCATGCCCGGACAGCGGTGGAGAGAGCATCGTGGACGCTCAAAATATGGGGAAATGCCACCAACCGAAACGTCGTGCTAGCCGACCTCTTCCTCGAAAACGAAGGGCCAAATCGAGGGAGGCGGCACGCAGACATATATGTCTATTTCGAGTTGGCGGCACGAGACATCAACCCCGGCCCACCGACGATCGAGGCGGAGGGCAGCCGTTTCGGGGACGTTTTCATCATCCGAGAAACGGAACAACAATGGATGAGACACGACCGACAACAGCCAAACAACACCAACCACAATGAATCCAACGTCAACCCAAATGGCGACGACACCGAGGGCGACGACACCGAGGACGACACCGAGGACGACGACGATGACGACAACGACGACGATGAAACCCTCGTCTTGGAGGACGGTTACGACAGCGACGAGGACCGTTTCTGGCGCGCGATCGGCCTCCACCAGGAGGTGGAGGAAGACGCATCAAGCGATGACGAAAACAGCATCGCATCTCTCGAATAATAAAATAAAATTTGAAAAAACCCAGAACCTGCGTTGGAGTAAAAATTTTGTTTGTATTAGCGAGCGACGGGCAGCGGCCCGAGTAAACAAGCGAGCGGTTAAATTGAGGGGGAGGGGGAAATGAAGAAGGATACCAAAGGCCGACCCTCGAGAAATAGCCCGGTAGGAACGAAGCAACATCAATACAAAGGGAAGTATAGATTTTGGTTAAGATTTTTTTTTTACTCTTCGCGATTTGGATCGCTGAAGAAGCGACCCAAAACACAAAGAGCCAAGGGGGACAATGCGACGGAAAAGACCGTCTCACGAACCAACCGATAGACTATCGCCCCAAATATACAAAGGAGTCGACCGATTTCGGGAAAAGGAAGGGGTAAGGGAAAAACAGACCAAAACTGACACAGGGCCATGTTGGTCGAACCAACAAGCACGCTAATTAAATTAATGGCTGACAATAACAAAGGTAAACTAACGGTCACACAAGCAACATTTATTCAGACGTTACACTAATTGAATTAGAGGCATACCGAAGAGACGGGGAAGAAGAAGCGGTAAAATCCGGATAACCACTTATTTAATTAAAGGAAGACGGGAAGAAAGGGGACCGAAAAAGCGTTAAAATCGAGGTATAAAAGGACAAGAGTTTTGGAGAAAAGGCACTCTTTGAATTCCTCGTGGATCGACTAGTACTTCTTGGCAAAGTACTAGTCGATCCCTACTACTAGTTTCCTTCCCTAGTGGAAGGAAACGCTGAGAACACGGAACGTTGAGAAACAGGAGAAACAAGGAGTCGCGCCTAAAAAACATTAGAAAGATCACTTCTTTCATTCCTCGTGGATCGATTAGTACTGCGTGGCAAAGTACATCCCTAGTGGAAGGAAACGCTGAGAACACGGAACGTTGAGAAACAAGGAAAAACGGAGTTGCGCCTAAAAGGCATTAGAAAGCTCTCTTCATTTTTTGTTGAAGTTAACTAGTACTGCTGGACCAAGTACATCCCTCGTGGATCGGAAACGTCTGGAACGCGGAACGTTAAGGAACAAAAAACGAAGAAGAATTGAAATGAATTTATTTTAATAAGGAAAGGTTGAAAAATCAAAGAAAAATGAAAAGCGCAATAGAGAAAGTTAACCACTTAAGGGTAGCGAACAATTATCGAAAAATAGGTAGGACACTATATTAGGAGATAAGAAAGCGTACGCGACAGTCATACGAAACACACACACACACACACACACACACACACACACACACGCACGCACGCACGCACGCACGCACGCACGCACACACACACACACGATCGATCGCCGCGACTCGAAGGGCAGAGCTAGGGTAGGGGAATAGATCTCGACGCGTGGCGAGAGAGAGCGCGCGCCTACGGCTCGTCGATCGCGAGTCCTAGCGCCACGAGTGGGAGTGCGCCGCGACTCGGCGCGCCCTAAGGGAAATTTACAAAGGAAAGTACCGCGTCGCCATAGGCCAAGCACCGATACCTATCGCGCCGCCAGCGAAAGCGCGTTGCAAACTCAGGCCCACTGAAGCCTCAGAACTAGAAAAGAGGGGGTAACAGATATCGATCCATGATAAATGATCCCGCCCGATCTAAATGTACCATGCGAGCAATGAATATTTGACCGACCGAGAAAAATATTGCGAGACGTACCAAAAACAACACATAACACTCATACATAGCGCTATTTAAATTATATCCAGCCATAAAAACTGAATAAATCATATTTTTTGTTAAAAAATACCCAAAATACCTGAGTTTATATTAATTTCTTCCCTGTTCGAGTCCCGAACCTATAAATTTATTTGTACCGAAATAAGACCCGTTACAGTATGTACTACGACGGACATTTGAACTTCAAGAAGTCGTCGATTTATAGGTGTCACGGCACGCACATTGGGTAAGATACAACAGGGGGTATCAGTGATTTGAACTAGATATTTACCCAGTGCATATAAATATTGAGATAAAGTTAATACGTGTTTGACCGACATAAACATTACAGATTGATTCAGCGACGGTGATTCGAAAGTCCGTCCCTATTGCGTGTCGAAGATTTACGGGGACACATTCTGCAGACAGAATTATGGATATATTGCTCGAAATCAACACATCCTTTGGTTTAGATGCTGAAAAAATAGTGGCAACAGTCACTGACGATGGTTCGAACTTCCTGAAAGCCTTCCGCGAATTCGGGGCAAATTTGCCACAAAGTTTCCTACGCGGTATGCAATCATATTATTTAAACTTATGTGATATTTCCATTCGTAAAACGCGTTTACAACATATAACATTTTAGATACAGATGAAGGCAATTCGTCTGAAGTTGTTTCGCCCCCTTCAGCTGATTACAGTGTAGAGGGGGATGCTGATAACCCTCGTGAAGCCGATCGAGCAATTTACGATGAGGAACACTTCCTCAGTTTGCTATTACCCAAGCACATACGATGTGCAAGTCACACGTTGAATTTAATAGCGGCAGTTGACCTTCTAAATGCAATAAAAACGTCGCGTTATCTCGCCGATATTCATTTCCGAGTTTTGGAGAAGTGCACGGCAATATGGAATGCCTTGCGTTCTCCGAAATTGAATCAAATTGTCCATGCACATGTTGGAGCTGCTTTCCCGCGTCCCGTTGTTACACGATGGAATTCGTTATACCATTCTCTTAACCGAATCGTTACATTGAAAGAAAAAATAATACAGGTAAGCGCAGAAATTGGAATTCCGGACTTATTATATGACGGTGATTTCAGATATCTCGAAGAGTACCTGAGGATTGTTAAACCATTAGCGGAGACAATCGACATCTGCAAGGCGAAAGTTTTTGCTATTACGGATATCTGTTCCCATCATTAGTATCACTGAAACGAAAATTAAGTTCAATTCAACAACCGAACTCAGACGCCAGTAAACGGTTTAGACCATTGGTAAGTGCTGTAATACAATCATTGACTGATCGATTCGAACCGTTTTTCAGAATGCAAGATGAAGTGGCCGAAGCCGCGATTGCAGCTCAATACGTCAATACGTCGAAAAGTTGAAAACTGGGTGCTGAAAACATCCACAGACGAGTTTTCAAAGAAAAAGACTCTACCGTACAAGTGAATATGGCAGATCAAGCAAATGATGATTTTTTCGACTTCGGAGAAGAGAATGAAAAAAGTGTTCCTGAGGCAAATGGACTCATAAGCGTCGAAATTGAAAAGTACATGGCAAGTCACAGTACCAAATTGGTCATACTAAGTGACTACCCTATTATGAGAAAAGTGTTTATTAAATTTAATACGCCCATTCCATCATCTGCTCCTGTCGAACGTTTATTTAGTTTTGCTACGATGATGAATTTGCCGAAATGGAATCGATTGTCAGATGAGCACTTTGAGCAAAGGGTCCTCATGAAGGCAAACGCTGTAAAAGCTTCAAATACCAGAAATTCATGAGGGAATGTTCGAAACAATAACGCATATGCAAGCGGCAATCTTTTTTCAATGAGGTTGAATAAAGTCCTTCCACTACTTAGTTAGAGCAACCTCTCATGGTTGCGAAGTTAACAATTCATCACTGAACCATCGCCCTTTCCATTTAATTCCTATGGCTGAGTTATCGCCACATTCATCGGTCGCGTCCCGGATTGGTTGAGTACATAATCATCGATTTTATAAGATTATTCATATATTACCAATTCATCATTGCATTCCACAAAATATTGAAGGACATTGTAATGGTACAGTGAATTCAGTCACCTTCTTACTGTTAAATGTATTGATAAATAAGGAGAATGCATATGAAACGCTCATATTTTTCAATTGAGGTCGGAAAAATTGCTTTCATTGCTTTCTCACAGTAAGCTATCATTCCTGGACGGTTAAAAATTCATGACTAAACCATCGCCTTTTCTTTTCTTAATTCCTTTGGCTGAGTTATTGCCATCTCCAGTAATTTCTGCATATTTTTGCTGTTATTGCCGCTTGCGTTGGTCGTGTACCAGATTCGTTTAGTACGTAATCATTACGTTTATGAGATGATTCGAATATTACCAGTCTCTCATTACATTTGATAAAATTGGAAAGCATTGTGATAATTCCTATATATGTCCATTTCGGCAGAATGAAATCCGATTATCGAATATAAGTAATGCACTTTTGACGCATGCAAAGCTAGTCTCTAAAAATTGTACCTTGATATCTTCAAATATTCTAGCAGCGCCATGAAGGTATTTGCATTTTTTGTATATATTTATTTATTCGTTGATGCTCTTCAATTTTCTAATAGCATATCTATTACTGTGATTATGCTATTCAAATAAACACAAACCGATATAAAAAAAATGCCTTATGTCATTTTCCTCCATTATCGAAATATGCATATGCTTCTAATGAAGGTATATAGGGTAACAATAACGAGTATTGTTACATGAAAACATATTGTTCATCAAAAATCTAAAATCACGATCACATACACCAGGTGAATATACTTAGAAATCATTTAACGTATTAAGTTATATAATATGTATAATAATATAAATTATTAACATTAATATGTAACGAATTAATTATGAAAAGCACACAGTAGCTTTTGAACGGAAAGGATTTTTCCATCCAAAGCAAGACCATTGCGCATGAAGATAAATTGAGCTACTTCATACAAAGTAGCTCTGTTTTTAATTTGTACGGACGTATTGAGTATCCGAAGAAAATGCATTCATCCGTAAAAATTCGCTTCCGAATACAAAAGTATTGAGTATCGAGAAAGTTTTCCATTCCCGATACTTTTGCATCAAAATGTCCATGATTTTCTCGATACTCGATACTTTGGTATTGAGGAGCGAAAATGTTATTGATGCTCGATACTTTTGTATCGAGTAGTGATGATTTTCTCGATACTCGATACTTTTGTATCGAGTACCGATGATTTTCTCGATACTCGATACTTTTGTATCGAGTAGCGAATTTTTTTTTGATGCTCGATACAAAAGTATTGAGTAGCGAAAAAAAATTCGCCTACTCGGTACAAAAGTATCGAGCCATTTTAGGAGATCGCTACTTTTGTAGCGAAGTGTCGAGTAAAACTTTCGCTACTCGATACAGTTGTATTGAGTATTTTTTGTGTATTTCGATACAAAAGTAGTGCACTAGTGCCATCTCTGATGGTAATCACTTGAGCTTCGTTCTGATGAGGCTGTTACATCCGTATCTTATTTTCAATAGGTTAATCTTAATACGTGTACAAACTATACCTTACGTTCGGAAATCCCACATTCCTTTAACTTGCGACACCTCACATTGCGAAAACCAGAATATTTAGGGCAATCGTAATTCCTATTTCCCCACAATTCTGACGATCTATTCAGCAACTTGTAATGCGAACGAACTCCAGCGAGAACACGGGAACCCGCTCAGCCAAACTCATTTCGAAATTCGTCACTTCGGGACAAGTAAAATTGCTGATTGGCACAAAAATTTAGGGGCAACCCACCATTGAGTTGCAATAATTTACGCTAGTCTTTCGCGAATCTGAGGATAGAGCGGAGCTCCGCCGAGTACTCCTCTCTGTGAGTCGAGTCCGTCCCGTGTCCTTGTAAGTTCATTCCCGAGCCTGCGACTTCGATCTTTCGCGATCAAGTATCACTGCCTGAGGGATAGTGCGGCGCTGAGGTGCAGCGGCTCATCGCTACAAGAACACGAAAGGAACTCAATAAAAACAACGAATAAAAGTCATTGTTTTCGCTACGTAACTCTCTAAAATAAACCAGCTTGATTTATATTTTCGAGTCTACCGAGCGTTTTGTGTTCGTGAGTGTGTGTCAGCATTGACGCCTGATACGCATTGTCTGCGAGAAGACCAAACGTGCAGCGTAAGCACGCTTCACATTTTCAGCGGGACACTCACCTGTGAGTCTCTAACCCACTTCCGTAATGTTCTAGGTCACGTTTGTATTCCATAAGAAATAAGTAGTCGACTGCGAGAGAACCAAAATTATAACGTTTTCATATCCAAATATATGCCGGGAGTATCGCAGGAAGAACTGATGCTTATTGATTCTCCTTAACCTTATTTGCCCTGGACCAGATAGGTGCGCCAAGCGCTTCAATAGCATACCCAATCAATTATTAAATAGTTGTAAACGGAGGTTCACAATCCCGAATGTCTAGATGCGTCATGAATCTCTTGTTCTAGCCTCAACTATAAGTTTCAGCTATAACAAGGCATCTCGCACGCCTCGGGGCATATTCACGAAACTTAAGAAAAATATACGGGGGTTAAGATGAGTACGTTTGACGTACGTTAAAAGGGGCGCCGAAACCCTAAGCGCGGGGTCGATTTCATCTTCGTCGTCTACAGACCGCTACTGCCGTTGTACTCGCGCAGCTTCCAAGCATCGGTGAAGTGATGTACTCGCTCTGACATGAACGACGATTAAATCGAGAACGAAGTTGGGCGAACCATTGTCGGAATTGTTTTTGTACGCTTCTTGGCAACTACCCCGGCTTTAAGAACGCACCGTGCACACCTTAGGAATCATTTGTCCGATCTTAGATAATATCCAAGACTGCTATGACGAGGATGTTCGAACAACGTTAAAAGTTTCTCGCAAACACCAAGCGCGACGCCAATTCTGTCTTTATGACGTAAACAATGATTCTGTCGTCGTACTCACAGCTTGCGACCACGCACGACCCTTCTACTCGCTCTCAGCGGAAATAGCAGGAAGTCGAGGAACAATTCGGGTGATTCGTTTTCGGATTATCTATTTTACATTTGCATTGACAAAACGCAACAAAGTTAGAACACTATATACAGTTTGATATAAATAATTTGATATTTACAATAAGAACAATTTAACAACAAGAACAATGAACGCAATATTTATAATTCCGACAATATGTACAATATGTAAATTAAAAACGAAACAATAACAACAAAACAACAATAAACACGAAGCCAATATGTACAATAGATACATGCCGACACAGAGCCACCAAACCAAAAGACCTAACGCTATCGAAACGTTCGGTTCTGGGTTTCGGTCTATCTTGTATCGATTATATAAATGCCCCCGCATCATCGGTGGCGGGAAAATATATTGACTGTTCGACTCAACGATAGGCTATTTATGATTTTTGAGAGCCCTATGAGTAGCGTAAAGTAAACCACCTTTTAGAATGCGTGCCGTTTTTTAACATTCGGTAAAGAATGAGGTGTTATTTCGCCGTTTATATAGCAGAACCTTGTCAGTCTTTCTTTTTCAATTTTAAAACCGTTTTTTTCGACTTAGACGAAACATTCCGTCGTCAGCAAAATCCTCCAATAAGAACCCCTAATGTTCTTTCGTTTGGTGAACTCAAAACATTTTATGATATTAGAATCGACTGTGACAGATGATATGAAAGAGAGTGGGCTACTGTTGCAGACCACAGTGAACATTTCATAAAGATAATAACTGATCATCGAAGAGAATGAGTTCGCATTAAGCACCTCCCGAAGAAATGGAATTATGGGTTCCATCTCTTAATAAGGTGCTCAATGTGGGCCCTTTCTCTATCTACGCATAATTCTAGTCTTTTTGTCATGTTGGCTCTAGTCCGCCGCAGCATACGTGGTGTTAACGATGCAAATGCACCCGTTATTCTCTCTCGCATATCGTCTTCCGTAGTCGGTCCTGTCCTGTAGGCAATGTTTCTTATTGTTCCCCATACGAAAAAATCGAGGGGTGTCAAATCCGGAGATCGTGACGGCCACGGAATCGTTCCATATAAAGCGAAAACCCGATTAGGAAAACGCTGATGCAGAATGGCTCACACGTTTCGTGCTGAATGAACCGGGTGTCCATCTTGTTGCCACCACATTCTTAGCCGAACGGACAAATGAACGTCTTCTAGAAGGTCGGGGAGAATGTTTGTTAACAATTCTTCGTACTTAACGCTGTCCATATTGTCCTCAAAAAACCATGGACCGACAATTCTAACGTTAAGGACACCGACCCACACATTGATCCGCCAACGGTTCTGCAGAGGAATTTCGATGGCCCATCCTGGATTTTCTGCAGCCCAGTACCGGAAGTTTTGACGGTTTGACCATCTTGCGGTTTGTGGACCCGGCCGCGTCAGTAAATGATACAAGTTTCAGGAAGTCCGGGTCTTGTACCTTCTGAGCAAGGGCCCACGCGCAGTATTCGAGCCTTCGCTCGTGATGTTCTGCGTGCAGTTCTTGGCTCACGCGTGCTCGATATGGGTACCGTCGCTGCCGCCATATTTTTCGAACCGTTCTTCGTTCACATCTGGACGAAGAAAACGTGCATACTATATGTAACTGTCATTCCCTTTCTCTCTCTCTCCTCCCCCCCCCCTCTCTCCCCCCCCTCCCCTCCCCCCCTCTCCTCTCTCTCTCTCTCTCTCTCTCTCTCTCTCTCTCTCTCTCT
>OY723390.1:13170517-13597739 GCA_963210295.1 Ophion ellenae | reverse complement strand
AAGGTTCCGTCCTAGGACCGCTCCTCTTCTCAATCTTTATCAGTGATGTGCATAAGGTGATAAAGGAATGCAAGTACAGCATATATGCCGATGATTTGCATATATATCTACATTGTTACCCGGCTGAAATCAAGGATGCTGTTGCAAAGGTGAACCTAGATATTGTAGCCATTAATGATTGGACAACGAAGTCTGGTTTGAGATTAAATTCGTTGAAAACTAAAGCCATAATACTCGGAACATCTCGGAACCTAACGCGGTTTGATAATGAAACGCCTCCATTAATTCAAGTAGGATGTGACAAAATCCTGTGGTCCAACACCGTCACCTGTTTAGGAGTTCACCTAGAGCGTACCCTTTCCTGGCGAGAGCATATTGCAAGGGTTGCTGGAAAAATGAAAGCAGCTTCTTACCAACTTAAGCGATGTCACGGTTTACTGCCAATTGCGGTGCGAAAGACGCTAGTGGCGGCGCTGGTCTTGCCACATTTAGATTATGCATGTATCATATTTACTGACATCACGGATGATTTAAACTTAAAGCTTCAGAGAGCGCTAAACGTAGGCGTCTGTTTTATATTTGTGTGTGCGACGTGAACAAAGAATTACTCCATACTACTGCATATTAGGGTGGTTAAAAGTGGCTGAGCGTCGCAAGCTACTACTTGCAACGTTTATGTACACGCTGTGTGCGAATGCAGAACCGGGCTATCTCATGTCTCGTTTCGCGCGACCAAAGCGTGCGTTAGAGCGACAACTCCGTCGGCCACTTAGAAGTGGAGATTTTGAAATTCCAACTTGCCGGACGACTTACTACCAGCGGTCCTGTTGCGTAACTGCTTCTTACCTGTGGAATGCGATTGAATATGATATAAGAGCGTGTAAGTCAAGTACTAGTTTTAAACGAACTCTACACGAAAACTTTGTGCGAAATATGCTTTCGCAGACAGAAACAGCATGGCCTAGCGGTGCCCCTTTGTATTAAGCCTTACTGTAAATTAAGTAAGTAGATAAGTTTAGTTTAGTTTAGTTTAGGTTAACACTAGTCATAGGATTTAAGATAAATCACTCATGTAAATATTGCGAACTTAATATTTTTTGTATTGCATTGTACTGTTAACTGTGCACGGTGCTCTTAGGGGGGCGCTGTCCCAGAGCACGTAATAAACCATCTCTCTCTCTCTCTCTCTCTCTCTCTCTCTCTCTCTCCATCTCTCTCTCTCTCTCTCTCTCTCTCTCTCTCTCTCTCTCTCTCACTCTCTCTCTCTCTCTCTCTCTCTCTCTCTCTCTCTGTCTCTCCTGCGCTGTGAGGTTCCAGAATTTCTGGTACGTTCAGTGGTTCTACCTCATATAGACCACTGATGCCCACTGTTGAGCTTGACCTCAAAATACAACGAGACCTGAATCGAGGCGTACGCTTCATTTTCGATGTACGTCGTGATGAACACATCACGCCGTTTTATCAGCGCCTCAAATGGCTAAAGGTGGCTGAGCGTCATTTATTCTTTCTTGGGAGTTTGGTGCACACCATTCGCCTCCGCAGGTCACCCGAATACTTGGCCGAGACAATATTAGCTCCGCCGCTGACTGTGCATCATAGCACCAGGAGACAGGCACACGAGTTGGACTGTGTCGTGCCGCACTTCCGTACAGAAACGTACAGAAAATCCTTCACTGTTGCTGCTGCTGTTTATTGGAATGCACTGCCTATTGATCTTCGCAGGCTGACTGCGCCTGATGCCTTTAAAGCGGGGCTGCGGGCTCTTTTCATCAGCAACGTTAATTAAAGCCGTTACCGTTTTCTCGGTTTCTTGCTTTTGCAAACCTCCTTCTATCTCTTTTACCCTCACGTTATTAATACCTATATTATACACTTTTATTTATTTATACTTACATATTTACATTTTTACTTTTACTGTATTTTAAATGTTAAGTGTTATGCATATATTGTTACGTCCAGAAGGGACGATTTCTTCTATGCTTGGGTTCTTTTATTGTTCTTCTTCTATTTATTGTTAATGTAAATTTTCGGGATAGCCGCACGTCCCATACGGGCCCGGCAACTCTCTTGTGGAGGAAGGATTGGTAGGGGAAGAAATTCTAATTCGCTGCAATTGGCTTAGACAGGTTTATTGATTACTTACGGTATCGTTGTCGCTCCGTTGCGCGGGGACAGGCCCGCCGCGCTACTCACTCTCTCTCTCTCACTCTCACTCTTCCGCGGGGACAGTTCCCCCGCGTGTCTCTCCCGCACACCGCACGTTCCACTTAAAGGTCCTCTAAGTTGTATGCAAGTTTATAGATGGTTTATAATAGTTTATAATAGTTTGTAAACGGTTGTTATGGTTTATAATAGGTTATAATAGTTTGTAAACGGTTGTTATGGTTTATAATGGGTTATAATAGCACTGGTGTCTCTGTGCGGGTCCGCCGGGTCGTCAACCTGGGCTTATTATACCGCCGCGAGACCGGTGCTATTAGGGGTTTCTAATAGAGACTCACGAGTCTATGCGGGTTCGCCTGGTGGTTATGCCGGGACTTAATACACCGCCGCGAACTCAGCTCTATTAGGAGTTTTTCCCCGACTCCAGGAGCTAACCGTGGACAAATCGGAACTGACGATGTTGGTTGCCACCGGACCGACATCGGCTCGGTGGCTATCAACCCGGTGGGGGTTTTTTCTGTCCACGATCACGGAAACTTGCCAGCTCCCGGAGTCCCACGGTCGAACTCCGCGGATCAGGTGAATTCCGATCAGCGGAATTCGACCGGGCACATCCGGCCTCACTTCGGCGATTTTCACCCGACACCACACAGAGACACAAAGCGACGGAGTCGCCGGAAAGAAAAATAATAATAATAATAATAATAATAAAACACGACAAGATAAAATGATAGTTACGGGACGTGACAATTCGCCCCCCCCTTAAAGCACTCGACGTCCTCGTCGAGCTGGATTATCCCAAGGGTTGACACCCTAGCGGTCTTCGCGCAGCATGACGTTGGCGAGGGCAGCCACCAGCTGGCCGAGTTGCTCGTGCTGCTCTCCTATCCCCGGTTGAGAGGCGGTGGTTTGGACGAGCTCTCCGAAGATTGCCAGTCTCTGCTGGCGAGAGAGTCCTCCGGCGACGTTCGGGTTGTTCTGGCGGTCGGGACGCTCCGGGCTCCGGTTTCCTTGTTTCGGGGCGCCCTCGAATGGTTGGGACGCTCTCTGCTTCCCTGGGTCGGCCGCGGTCCGAGTTGTTGTTGGCGGAGCACGAGGACGCGACTTATTCTTCGCCGACTTATTTGCTGGCGCCCTTGCCAATGGTTTAACGCTCGAAGTGGGCAGGGCGACGGCCGCGCGGGGGGCCCGTGCGGGGGTGTGCGTCTCCCAGCGCGACAGGCAGCCGCCCGCGTGGACTGGAAATTGCGTCCCCAAAAGTGTAAGGCCGCAAAGGGGGCAAGCTACCTTCCCTTTCCGGCGGGAGCTTTCGTCCATGAGCTTCTCTATGCAAGCTCCTACTCCCGGGCACTCCTTGCGTTTTCCGCAGACTGGGCATGGGTTCCGGTCGGGTGTAGCGGTGGAACTCTTGTCCCTGGGATCGGGATCCGTTACCGTCTCCTTCCCTCGCGACGAGCGTGCTGGGCGTTCGTCCCGGTGGGGGTCCACGTCCTGAGGCTTCTCGCTGGCCGGCGATGTGGCACGAGGGGGGTTGTGAGCAGTCGGGCCAGGTGTGACCGTCCACCAGCTGAGCCCGAGGTGACGTTCCACCTCCGGGTTCAATTCCCTTGCGCCGGCCATCTCGCGAAGCTCCCTGTAGCATCCCCGGTGAGCTTGTCCCGGCTCCTCGACCGGCGCGTCGCACAAGGCGCACCACGGGGGTAGGCCACTCGCAGCCCGCGCTTGGGTAAATTTGTTGATGCACGTTAGCAACTCCGCGCACCGCCCAAGATCATTCGCGCACACTGGGCATTCTTCGCGGCGAAGGTATCGCGACAGGGTACGCTCCATGGCTTGAGTACGGGTTTTTCTTTACGAGAGTTCGACTTGCTGCTACGGTCTGCAGAAGACTGGTGAGCGTTCCCCGTCGTGAACAGTTCTCCCTCATCTCGGTCTCCCTTGCTTGTCTCCCCTCCCCTTCCCGTCGTTGTTCGTTAGGCGACGAGTAGTTCTTGGCGAGGGACAGGGCGGGGAAGAGGGTCCTCTCTCGCCGGACTCGAAGCACTTATCGGCGGGCTGGGTGTCAAGTTGCCTTCTTGAGAACTTTCTCGGGCCGAATGTTTGTGCGCGCTTTCTTCGGCCGGGCGAGAGTTCCTTCTTCCTTGCGAGCACAGCCGATTCCACGCGCATGCGAGAGCGAGAGATATGTGAGCCCTCGAGGTGTAGATTAGGAATGAGAATATTATTCCTGCTTGGCTGGCGAAGCTGGCCAGAGTGAGGAAGTGTTGCTCCTCTCTTTCTCTCTTATGTTCGCCTATGGCATGAATTTTTCTCTCCACAGCGAGCAGCGAGTCCCCGTTCTGGAATATCGGACTCGGGTTTCCACTCGCTGGTCGGTTGTGCGCGCGAGTGAATAATTCGTCGAACTCCGATGCGATTTTGCTGTTAACCAAGGTGGGAGCCGCGATGGATATGTTAAGCGTTATTCCTGGCTCGTAGAAGAATGTTTCCTTGCCCGTATATGCCCGGAGACTTGACAGGGTGGTAGTACGGGTTGCTCCAACACAGTTGGCCTCCAACTGTAGAATCCCCATGCCCTGAAGCGTTATGTCAATTACCGGTGCAGTCAGACAGGTCACTCGCAATTTCGTGGACTCGGCAAGGGAGAAAAGCCAGCCGCCGTGTGTGGGCACATATTCCCAGAAATCTTCGGGATCCGGATGCAGGCGTATGTTGCACCGGCGCATGGCTTCTTGGGATGGTCTCGTAAGCATGTGTAGCTCACAGACGTCCGTATCTGTGTCCCGAACTGGAACGTTTCCTGAGCAGATCAGTCGTCGATCGGCCTCCTTACATTGATTTTTGTATGCTTCGGTAACTAGGAAGAAGGATTGACGATTCCTTCCCAAAGCGATGTAAGGGGAGGCGGGCACAATACTCGCTGACCCGGTGCCGTTCCCGAGTTGTTGTGGGACCGGCCAGGCAATTATCCGGTATAGGTCGTATATCGTTGGATCCACGAGCGGTATGTGCACGATAATCATTAATCGTCCGTCGCGTGACGTTACGTCCGTCCGAGCAAGGGCCTCGAGGTACTCTGGGCGTACGTATTCTAGGGGGTAGGGAAATTCTAGCCCCCCCGCGTGATTCTGTGCTTCTTCCGCTACGATGTGCAATTGCTTCGGTGATATGGCCGCGGGATTGAATTTTCCATTGATTGCGGAGCTAATCACAGAAATGTATTTCTCACAGCCCCGTATGTAATTGTCGATTTTGTTTGCGACCTTATTACCATAGTTAACGAGCGTGAAATTGTAATAGGCCACGGCGGATGTATTTGCGATCGTGCTAAGGTCGTCGTGCATGCGCGATACAATTTCATACATGGCTTCCACTCGCTTTGATTCCTCTAAGTGCTCGTCGTGTATCGTTTGTAATTTCGAGCTTAAAATGTGCATTTGTTGTTCCTGGAGGTGAGTCAATTCCTGTTGGTCCTTAAATAACCGATCTATTTGGGAGGAGAGGTAATCCGCGTCATCCTCGGTGAGAGTCCCGAATAGGGATCTACCGATGCTTCCCATGAAACCAAAGGGTACCGAACGCCTCTTCATAGTTGTCAAGGGCGACGTGGTTTTGAAATCCTTGCGGTTTCCGATTCCCCATAGATCACTGGTCAGTTCGTGGCCGCGCCGTAGCCTTGATATTATGTAGGGTCTACGCAGCAGCTCCTCACAACCCGCCTCCGAGTTATATTTGAGGCATTCTGCCTGAATTTTCGAAAGGTTTCCGCCGTCCTTTGGGAAGGACGCGATGAATTCGGCAAGGTCGATGAATAGCGTTAATCTCCAGTCGGCGCGTTGTAATTGTACCGGCGTCTGTAGTTCGTAGTAAATTCCCGCGTTATCTTCCAGTTTGTTGACGACGTAGGAACCTCCGGGTGTTGCGTTGGTCGTTCCTTGGCCCGTGAGGGAAATGACGCAGATAATCGTGTTGAATAACCGCATTTTGCTGTTGGTACACACAGTTGAGACTAACTAGAGGTAGGCTAATTTAATTTTATCGACATGCTTAGTGAATCGTTCGCCCTTTTGCGTCTCGAGGACGACATTACTCCTATCGGTAATTGATCTTATTCTATAGGGACCGTGATATTGAGTGTCGAATTTGCCTTTCCGGGGTTCCTTTAAAACGTATACCGGGTCCCCGATTTTCCCTTCGAAGGGCCGGCATTTACGGTCGTAGTACAGCTTTGAGCGTTCTTTAGCTCGATTTAGGGATTCCCCGGCCATCTCTCGAATTTCATTTTGCCGCTTTATTAGCTCAACGAGAAACGAACTACTCGTGGCCAGACGATCTTGGGTCGGAAATTCGCTAGGCTGTCGGGCGGTTTTTCCATACACGACCTCGTGAGGCGTGAAATTCGTGGCCTCGTGAATGTAGGAAAACTCGGCAAAGGGTAATAGACGGTCCCAATCGTCGTATTTATCCGCGTAGTGCTTGATGTATTCTGTTAGAACGATATGGCTTCGTTCCAACGCACCGTTAGTTTGCGGACGGTAACCAGATGTAGTTGTATGGTTAACTTTGTAAATTTTGGAGATTTCCCGCAGTAATCCATTCGTGAATGCGGTTCCTCGATCGGTTAGGATCGCCCGTGGGGCTCCGAATTGGTTGTACAGCCGACGCACTATTGCCTCTGCAACGGTGGTGGCCTTTAAGTCGGGGATCGGTTCAGCAAGGCAGTACTTTGATAAGTTATCCTGCATCGTCAGTATATGCCTATTCCCATGGGGTGACATAGGCAACGGACCAACGGTATCGAGGGATACCTTATCAAAGGTGTCTGCCGGGGTGTCTGTCAGGAGCATCGGTTCGCGAGTCTTTGCTCGAACCAGTTTCTGCTCCTGACAGCTTTTGCACCGACGGATATAATTCTGTACGTCATTTTTGAGGGTCGGCCAGTAAAACCGTTCTCGGATTCGCCTATAGGTCTTGGTGACGCCCTTATGGCCACCGATAAGGCTCGAGTGCATTTCTTTGATTATTGTCTCCCTCGAATCTGGGGGAGGGACCTGGGTCCTCCCGTAGCAGAGCGCGACACTTATTCCCTTATTCTCGAAAAGAGAATAGATAAGTGATAGGAGCTTGTCTGGGGCAAGTTCGTCCGTGAAATCGCCATGACGGGATATGCGGAATGATTTCACATTCGATCGACTCATTTCGCGTTCAAGAGTCTTCAGACCGTCCCGGACTTTATCGAGACTTGTGTCATCATAATACCGGGCTTTGATTACGACACTAAAAATTCGGTGTTGTCCATACTGCGTCACCGCAGTTTGTCCAACCGCCAAATTTTTCTCCCGTATGGATTCGGAGTCGAGCAATCCCAGATCCGAGAATAATTTACCTATCGGAGTAGTCAACTCGCCGTCAGCAGAGATGAAATGTACATAATTATCCCTCCGGTATGTGAGGTTTTTACGGTCCCCAACAATTCCCGAGTTCGTTTTACTGGGATTGGGATTCGATAGTGAATTTGATACGTCGGATTCATCCGACGCGGCATCATAATAGGGAGCGGCTAACTCTTTGCGAGGCAACAGCTGACCACGCGGAGGTAGGGCCTTCGATAGCGAGCGACTTTGTTTTGGAGACATCGTCATATACCTCTCCTTGTCCCACTCGGGTGACAGCCTCGCAGTCGCCTCGTGGTTAGTCGGATGAAATCCGACGCGAGGCCTCAATGACGGTTGTACGCCTCGAGGAGAGAAATGGGATAAGGCGCTCGAGTGGAGTTTGCTGCCCGCCCCTTCCGAAAGCGTCGAGACTGCGATCGACGCTCCGTGCTCTTCACACTCGTCGTCTGCCTCGCTGTCTCGCTCGCTCCCGCGTGAATAACGGGGCCCTACAAAGCTAACTCTTCGCAGGAGTTCCTCTTCTGTGAGCTGTTGCCGCCGCTCGGATAATTTTTTTAGCCGGTTGCGAAGTACATGATCGTCTCTATCTACGATAGGGTCCAAGTCATTAAGTACTTCGCGGGTTGTGTCATCGACTTCCTCGCCATCCGAAAGGTGTCTAGGCAAGGATATCTCAACAAGATCAGTGGATTGTTCCTGATTCTCGCAAAACTTCTCTTCGAGTTGTTTCAATGACTCGTCGAATTTTCCGAAGGCGCGTTGCAACTCTTCGCGAACGGATTGATTTACATCGGGGACGATCTCCTCCACTGGTGTGCTGTCTTCCGTTTCGCTAGGAGGGCAATCGATAGAAACAATCGCGTCTTTATTAGGTCTGGCATCTACGGGTACAGGAGGTGGGCAAAGTTTCTTATCGGCCAGCTGTGCAGGCCGTTTAAGAATTCTTCGTTTCGAAGGGAGGAGAGGGGCAGGGAGCATGCTGCGATTGAGCCGCTGTATCGGCCGCCGTTCCTCCCCCGAACTCGTCCCGGAAGACTCTACATAGTTCGGCCTCGCTCGTACCGCGTTCGGGTCAGCTGTTCGTTGACGCGTACGCAAGGCCACAGGGCTCCGAGCAGTAGGGTCGGGGTGTCTCGGATTTCCTTGCCCTGCGCTGGGTTCATTCGGAGCGGAGTGCAACCGTGGTCTCCTGTTATCTATAGGGAGTACCATGAGTGGGCGATCGATTTCCTCCGACGCGCTAGATTCCGATGATAGTGGATTTATAGGGTTACGGGAAAGAGCGTCTGCATTAATGTTCAGCTTTCCGGGTTTATAAATAAACTCGTAGTCGTAATTTTGGAGGCTCAGTCTCCACCGTACTAATCTTTTGCCCGGATCGCTCATAGACCCAATCCATTTGAGTGGCTCGTGGTCGGAGACAAGTTTAAATTTTCGCCCGTATAAATACGGCTGAAAGTGCTCCAAAGCTTTTATGACGGCGAGGCATTCCTTCTCCGTCGTACCATAATTTACCTCGGCGGGGAGAAGTATTCGAGAGAAGTATGCTATTGGGAAGTCGAAGCCGTCGTGCTCTTGACTTAGCACTGCCCCTACCGCGTAATCCGACGCGTCCGTGGTAAGCATGAATGATCGGTTGAAGTCAGGGAATTTGAGTATGGGTTCTGTGCAAAGGGCCTTACGCAAGTCTCGGAAACTTTGTCGCTGCGCGCTTCCCCACTCGAACAACTTACCCTTTTTCAAGAGGTCCGATAACGGCTTGGCACGACTGGAAAAATTCATAATGAAGCTCCGATAATATCCAGCGAGTCCGAGGAACTGTCGGATGTTTTTCGCCGTTTTCGGGGTCGGGAAGCGCTTTACAGCCTCAAGTTTACGGGGATCGGGCCGTAAACCATCTCGCCCGATTATGTGGCCGAGATAGCACACCTCCCTTCTCAGGAATTCGCACTTATCAGGTTCAAGCACGAGGTTTGCCTGCCGCAATCGAGCCATTAGTCGACGAACCTTTACGCCATGCTCCTCTAGCGATCGAGCGAATACAACGATATCGTCAAGGTAAACGAATAATTCGGCACCTTGGAGACCTCGAAGCACACTGTCCATCAATCGCTGAAAGGTCGCGGGTGCGTTCTTCAAGCCCTCGGGCATACGAGCGTACTCATAATGGCCGTTCGGTGTCGAGAATGCGGTCTTAGCGCTATCGCGCGGATCCATGGGAATTTGCTGAAAACCACTCGCCAGATCGAAGGTCGAAAAATACTGAGCCTCGCCCAACTGGTCCAATATATCGAATATATTCGGTAGTGGGTAGGAGTCAGAGATAGTTTTTTCATTCAGCTTCCTAAAATCTATCACCATTCGCATCCTCGGCCGGCCTTGAGAGTCGGGTTTCTTTGGTACAATCCATACCGGTGAATTATATGGGGACTGCGAGGGTACGATTACGCCATTCTCGAGTTTCTTGCCGATTTGTGTTTCGACTTCATCTCGATGAACGGAAGGAAATCTGTATTGGCGAGTGTTCACCGGCAAATCATTTTCTGTCGGTATCCGGTGCGCGACAAGGCTCGTACCAGGTAGCTTGTCGCCAGGCAATTTAAATCTCATAGGATCTTCCTCGACGATTCCACGGACGTGAGCGCGTTCGACGTCGTTCAGCCCGTCCAAACGCAAAGCTTCTAGCACTGCCGAAAGGCGGTCCGTCGGCGGAAACGGCTCATCGTCCGACGAACCACTGTCCTCGCTAGGATGGGCCCGGTAATATTCGAAGGGCAATATTTCCTGCGGCGTGACCTCGATATCTACGTCATGGGTTAGGGTGTTTATTGCAAGGACGTGACAAATCCCGTTCTTTTGAGATACTAGAGCGTTGCCAATGTATAGTCCAGGTTCGGTCTCGATTCGTGGCAAATAACCCTCGCAAAGATCCGGATTCGTGACAGCAACTGCCAAAGGTTTCCGGGTCCGGGCTTTGATGGTAAAAACCTTTTTACGCGGCGCGGGGGAAGTCGCTCACGGCGAATCGTGTGTTAAAAATGGTCGGGGACGAATTGGATCACTTGTCATTACGAGAGCATTATGATGAAACGATAGCTCGGCCTTGTCGCGGCGCATGAAGGGTCTACCGAGCAATCCATTACTTTCGGTCACGAAGTCTTTGACAACGTGAAAGGTGTGGGGTTGATCATTTATTGTCAACTTTACCGTTCCCATTGACCACGCCTTTTCGTTCGTTGGACCGACATATTCACGCGATTTCGAGGGGTCATACCTGACGTCATCACGGAGGGCACGAAGTTTGATGAAATTTAAACTCGACCCGGAATCGCAATAAAATTTCTGGACTCCATTGACAAGCTCCGGTGCAGATAGTGTGACAACCGGAGACTCTATCTCGTCCTCGGTTTCTGACGAGGAATCTTTTGTCCCGGTTTTGGAGTCAGATAGGGGATATTCCTGTCCTAGCGTCTGTCCTGAAACTTTACTGTGCGTTTGTCGTGGGTGGTAAAGGGAGGCTGGCTCGCCGTGTCCGGACGACGAGCCCCTTTCGAGTTTAAAGGCTCGGGACTCTGGGGACGCGGGCCGCGCTGATCCGCGACGGGCGATGATGTTGGGCGTTCGCCGCGAGTGTATCTTTGGGTGGCGGTCCAAGGACAGCAATTGCACCCACCGGTATAGGCACAGCAGTACCGATGGTTACAGCCACCGCCTTTGCGATATTGGGTAGGGGTTCGCTGGTTCCAAGGGCAGCACCCACAACCTGAACCGCGCAAGCAACAATAGCGTCGCTCGCATCCACCTCGGTCATCGGGTGACCTTGGTCGGTTTGATCTAGCCGGCGAATCGTCTCGGTGCTTCAGTATTCCCGAGGGTCGAAAATATTCCGATCTTCCAGGACTACTGAATCGGGGTGCTGGCTCCTTTTGCCGCTCCCGTCCCGATTCAGGGCGGGACGCGGGGGAAGACGAACGCGAATCTCTTGGTTTTGTCTCCGTTCTGGCGATTAACGCGAGGGCGTCGCCGACGGGGGTTCGCGGTCGTTCCCCATACTTTGGCTCGGCCGTCCCGGCTAGCGAGTCCGAGGATAGATCCTCTACCATTTCAAGCGCTTCTCGGAGAGATTTTGGTTTCGCGATGTAGAGTAGTTCATTTAGTCGCGAGGGTAACGCTTGACGGAAAGATTCAAGGGCCAGGGTCGCTATCGGATCAACATTCATTTCGGAAGTCTCTGTTCCCAATTCTTCTCTCCAGGCGGTCCGAGCAAGGCTCATTAACCTGAGAATTCGGAGATACAGGCTCCGGGGTGTTTCACCTTGTTTCAGTCTCAATCCGTAGAGTCTACCCAAGCAAGAGTTGAAATTTCGTCGGTGGGTTAAACCGTCGCGTAAAGCAGACGTTAATTCTGTAACCGTTCTGATTCTCTGACCTTGTACGCAAGCGCGCGCCTCGCCCCGTAGCCTGCTCAATACCCCCGTTACGAATTCGGCTATTTGATTGGCTGGTACAAACGCGGCTGCATTTTGGATATTTTGCAAATAGTCACCGAGGGGTATCGAGGTCCCGTCAAACTCGGGTATGGACACCAGTCTATTTGTCAGGTTGATGCCACTAAGTATTACCGATAGATCGGCCGGGGTTACGGTTTCATTAAGCGAACCGTCCAGTCCCGCCCCAGCCCCGGTGGTATTGTCCCGAGATCCGTTATTCATTTTAACTAATTTTTATACTACGGAGGAGTTGGAAAATTCGATACTTAAATCACGGATTCGATAAGATAAAATGTGATTGGATTTTTTTTTTTTTTTTTTTTTATACGGAGAGGATGGAAAATTCGACACTCAGTTCACGAATTCACCGTAGATACAAATTTGAAATTTCTATAACTTAAGGGATATAATTTCCAACCTTCCTATTTTCCAATTTCCACTGAGAGTGCACGGTACGGCGGGTATCCCACCGCTGCCACCAATTTGTTACGTCCAGAAGGGACGATTTCTTCTATGCTTGGGTTCTTTTATTGTTCTTCTTCTATTTATTGTTAATGTAAATTTTCGGGATAGCCGCACGTCCCATACGGGCCCGGCAACTCTCTTGTGGAGGAAGGATTGGTAGGGGAAGAAATTCTAATTCGCTGCAATTGGCTTAGACAGGTTTATTGATTACTTACGGTATCGTTGTCGCTCCGTTGCGCGGGGACAGGCCCGCCGCGCTACTCACTCTCTCTCTCTCACTCTCACTCTTCCGCGGGGACAGTTCCCCCGCGTGTCTCTCCCGCACACCGCACGTTCCACTTAAAGGTCCTCTAAGTTGTATGCAAGTTTATAGATGGTTTATAATAGTTTATAATAGTTTGTAAACGGTTGTTATGGTTTATAATAGGTTATAATAGTTTGTAAACGGTTGTTATGGTTTATAATGGGTTATAATAGCACTGGTGTCTCTGTGCGGGTCCGCCGGGTCGTCAACCTGGGCTTATTACACCGCCGCGAGACCGGTGCTATTAGGGGTTTCTAATAGAGACTCACGAGTCTATGCGGGTTCGCCTGGTGGTTATGCCGGGACTTAATACACCGCCGCGAACTCAGCTCTATTAGGAGTTTTTCCCCGACTCCAGGAGCTAACCGTGGACAAATCGGAACTGACGATGTTGGTTGCCACCGGACCGACATCGGCTCGGTGGCTATCAACCCGGTGGGGGTTTTTTCTGTCCACGATCACGGAAACTTGCCAGCTCCCGGAGTCCCACGGTCGAACTCCGCGGATCAGGTGAATTCCGATCAGCGGAATTCGACCGGGCACATCCGGCCTCACTTCGGCGATTTTCACCCGACACCACACAGAGACACAAAGCGACGGAGTCGCCGGAAAGAAAAATAATAATAATAATAATAATAAAACACGACAAGATAAAATGATAGTTACGGGACGTGACAATATGTTATGATTTCCAATGTCACATACTTTGCAACTAAACGCAATGTACAAACATGAAAGCACGGTGCTCTTAGGGAACTTGTTCCGGAGCACGCAATAAACCTCTCTCTCTCTCTCTTAGAGCCGTCAAGAACCCTTAAATAAATTTGCTATTACTAATACCTATTTGCTAATAACTTTTCCTTATGTGTGATATCAACATCGAATTCATACAACCAGTGTAGACAACGCACAAGCCAGATTGTACACACACCTTCAATATTTAGGTCACAGAAAATTTTACTATCTAATTTTGCTACAGCTTTACACGTCGAGCTTTCCTTTCCGCAAAAGAATCCATTATCTCATCAAAGTTCGTCTCATAGGCAGTTTTATTTTCTTCGGCTAAGATCGCAAGGCCATCGAAACTCACTTTCACTAAAGCGCCATGAATGCTAGGCGCTTTAGTGGAGCAAGTTTTTTTCAAACACTTGAATTTGGCTCTCTGTCATTACCTCTCAGATTCTATCCGATTCTCTCGTATCCTATCTCACTCTCCCTCACATTCTCTCTCGATCTCTCTTTGATTCCCTCTTATTCTCTCTTATTTTAATCGCAGGTTTCTCTCTCTCTCTCTCTCTCTCTCTCTCTCTCTCTCTCTCTCTCTCTTTCTCTCATTACGGAGTGTACATAAATTACGTAACGCTAAATTTCACAATTCTTGACCCCCGCCCCCACGTAATAGCTCCAGAATGCGTGGCCTGAATTGCCCCCCCCCCCTTCATTCCGGTACGTACATGGTGATTTGTCGTCAATTGCGATTTTTTTTCATAAATATAAATAATAATAAAAGGATCGGATTTATACTTATCTTATGAAATACATATCTTATGAATTTTTTCGGGGACCCGCGATCAGAGAGGCATACTCGAACTTGATCGAGTACCCGAGTTTTTCGAGCTCTCGTTTTATATCAGGTACTCGATAAGCTATGTTGCCGAAGCATAATTTCAAATTTCGTTTCAAAGTAGATATCACCACAAAAACGTAGCAAAACGGACAAAATAGACCCCAGCTCTACCCTTCACCGATAGGTTGGAGTTCATAAGAAATACAAATCATTGATTTGATAATTTTAGTATTTTTTTATGTCTATATTTACAATTTTTTCCGGCAAACTTCTTTTCGACACTCACATTTCAGGAAATATCGCGATATTTGAATGCCGAAAAACTGAATAAAAGCAAGATTCTTCGTCGAATTTTCATTAATTCTGTCTAGTGCTAACTGGTAATTTCGGGGACTCATTCTTGTTAATTTAATTTTTGGTCATTTTTAAATTTGTTCCCAGAAAAACTTGTTCTTCGAACGAAAAAACTTGTTCTGAAACTAATCAAGATATTTTCAATTTTAAAACGTCAAATGGGGGCTACATTCTTCTCGCTTCGAATAAACGCAGGGCGTTGACTCTTGGTGGTATTTTGGGTTTTTTTTTCTCCATATAAAACCCAGGTTAAAAATTCAAAACTTTAAGGCGTTTGCCGGAAGGGAAAATATTTTTTGTACATTTTTTCCCTTTGCCCACTTTGTAGTGATGGCAAAATGCAACTTTCTCGTGCCATTACGATACGATACGCCAAAATCGACCGTTTTTCACTCCGCCGGAACACACACAGACAGGCGCGCGCCCACGCATTATCATTTATTCATTTGATCGCCTTCGAATTTTCGTTTTCTCCTATTATTTGATTGATACACCTAGATAAAAAAATATATATATAAACAATAGATACGGATCTTCGAGTCATTTACGAATGCCCGAAGTTTAAGAGTACTCGACGTTTACGAGTACCCAAAATTTGAAAGTACCCGATAACCGAATTCGGGTACCCGATAGTGGCGGGTAAGGCAAAAACGTAACCAGTCGGGTACCCGACTAAACCCGAACATCGGGTACCCGAGTAAATCGAGAAGCCGCACGCTCCTACTTTTTTGTGCTGAAGTAGTCTTTAAAAATAGTAATTATCAAAATCGACGAAATCGGATACGTACAACCCTAGTCACTGCGATTACAAAAATCTCAAAAAAGAATTGAAAATCCGCCGTAGTTTTTGGGTATTCGCTGGGACAAGGTCGAAAAAAGTGCTTTCAAGAAAACCGCATTAAAAGTTTTCGTTCCGTTTTTCTTGATACAAAGTTATATTTTTTTTCTAGAATATTGATACTAACATTAAAGTATCTAGCCACGTGCGACACGCGATTTGACGATTCTTCATCTTCATTATATTCCACAAAATAATAAGAGCCTGCACCTTATCTATTGTGAGCGATGCCACACCTGTAGGGACAGAGGGCAGTAACCGGTTGCGCTAACGGTCCCACAAAAGTGACTGTAACACGGTCAATTTTCGAACTTGTGAATAAAAATTTTAGCAACATATCTTTTAATATATGCACTATTAAGAATTATAAAGAAGCAAAAACAAATGTTTCCAAATTTCGCTTGGGGAAAGTGGGGAAGCTGCTGTGCGAGTTCTTGTGATTATACGCACGAGCGAGGGCTCTTGCACTCTGCACGGGGTTTTCGTCGATGGCCTGCAGTACGGCTACCCGGACTTCTTCGGTGACTGGCTTCACGCGCGGTGTTCGCGGAGCTTTTAAAGTGCCGTGCTCTGCGATGGTCCCCGCGAGTCTTTTGCAGAGAGATTGTCACTCAATGTAGTCAGCCCCGACACCCAATGTAGTCGAGATCCACAAAGTTACACGTTTTGGATCTCGTAATATGTACGTACCGTCGAAAACTTTGACGGGAAGGAGTAGGTTTGCCATACTCTTCGCGATACAGGCGCTCGCATTTCGAAAAATTGCGGTTCGATGGTATTATTATCGCGTGCATCCTGACACGTCTTTCGTCGGCCATGATGTTTACGCCGCGAATGAATGCTCGTGACGAGCCCATCAATAAACAAATGCCGATCACCGCTAGCTTTTGTCGAAAATCCTCGTACACACCAATAATACGACCTCGCGAGAACAACGGGCATGTTATGAATGTATAGATATAGTATATCCCCGAATAACGGGGCCGATTTACAGAAAATGTGCGCACGTAAAACCGCACACTATTATCGTGTTGCTACCGCACTTTGACACGAAAATTGCCATAAAATCGAATGCATTTCCATGATTACTCCAAATCAATTTAATAATTACTTCCGATCAAAAAAATTATTTCGTGCGTCCGAAGTGTTCGGCTCTTTCTGATATCTGTTCTTTCGTGTTCTAAAAGTATCTAATAGTTGAAGAAAAAAAATTAGTCTCAATAGATCGGGAGAGAGGGAGATAGAAGAAGAATCGAATGTTGTATGGCACAGGTCTAATAAAAAAGAAATATTTCCCGCGACTGAAGCTTCTACGTGTAGTTACATCTCACATATGTTGTTATATGTACGAGACCTTCCTCGTACTGAAAAAAATATTAGACAACAATAAGTCATCAAGGAATGACAGGTGACGCGGCTCGATTGTTTTACCCTACAACTTCCATGAAAACAATTATTTCGCGCCTCCCAAGCTTATGGCTACCTCTCAGCCATCTTTCTGTGTGTACTGTAACTATCCAGTACTGTAAAGAAGTGCCAAACAACGAGAAGTGATGAAGGGAGAAAAGGTACCACTGCTCGATTCTTGTGTGGTGGAGGTTGAATACAAAAAGATGTTTCGGGTGTCTCAAGCTTTTGGCTACATCTCATATCCGTCTTGATGTGAAGGAGAACTCGCCAGTATTTCAAAACAAATATTGGACAACAATGAATCGGCGAGGGATGAGAAATCACAGTGCTCGACTGTTCTATGGGACACTGTCCAGAAAAATATAATTGTCGATTTCTGAATCTTCTGTCTACTTCTTCCATGTGTTTTTATGTGTACTGAAACTCTCTAGTACGCTAAATAAATCATTAGACAACAACCACTCATCAAGGGATGAGAGGTCAGGCTGCTGCAACGTCGTATGGTACACTTTCGATCAAAAATATTATTTCGTGCGTCCGAAGTTTCTAGCTCCGTCTGACATTAGTTCTTTCGTGTACCAAAAGTCGCTAGTAGTTGAAAAAAATATTAGTCTCGATAAATCGGCAGAGAAGGAGATAGATGAAAAATCAAATGTTGTATTGTACCCCTCGTTGCGAAACAAAATGCGTGTGCCTGAATATGCTGCCGACTTTTTACTAATATTCGTATGCGTACTAGAACTCCAGAAATGCAGAAAAAAATCTGGACAAGGATAAATTGTCGAGGCATGAGAAGTGAGACTTCTCGATTGTTGCACGGGGCAGGTTCAATGAAAAAAGAGTTCCCGTGTCTGAATCTTCCAGTTACTCCTCTCATATATTTTTTTATGTACCGGAACTTTGTGATACCGTAAAAAAAAATCGACATCAATAGGTCATTACGGGATGAGAGCTGACACTGTTCGATTTTTCTACCGTACAACTGTAATGAAAAAAAAAAAACATATTTTTGTTTTAAAATACTGGCTAATCTAAAGTTAAATTGTTTTTGATATATAGGTAAGTTCTCCTACGCATGAAGACGTATTTGATACGTAGCCATAAGCTTCAGACACACGAAAAAAAAATGTTTTATTCAAGCCCCACCACGCAACAATCGAGCAGGGGAATCTTTCCTCCCTTGGCGACTGCTCGTTGTCTAGCACTTCTTTACAGTACCAGAAAGTTACAATACACACAGAAAGGTAACAGAGAAGTAGCCGTAAGCTTGAGAGGCGCGAAATAATATTTTCCATTAAAGTTGTACGGTAGAACAATCGAGTAGTGTCACCTGTCATCCCATGATGACCTATTGTTTAATATTTTTTGTACGGTACCACAAAGTTCTCGTACGTATAAAAACATATGTGAGAAGTAACTAGAACCGTCAGACGCGGAAAATCATTTTTGTTATTAAACCTGTACCATGCGACAATCGAGAAGTCTCATATCTCATGCCTGGACAATTAATTGCCGTCCAGATTTTTTTCTTAATTCCTAGAGAGTTCTAGTACGCATACAAATAGATGTAAAAAGTCGGCAGAATATTCAGGCACACGCATTTTTCTGCTGCGAGGGGTACAATACATCATTTGATTTTTGAACTGTCTCCTTCTCCGCCGATTTATTGAGACTCATATTTTTTTCCAACTACTAGCGACTTTTAGTACACGAAAGAACTATCGTCAGACGGAGCCAGAAACTTCGGAAGCAAGATATAATATTTTAGATCGAAATTATACTATTCGACGTTACAGCATCCTTGCCTCTCATCCATCGACGACTGGTCTTGTTCTAATGATTTATTTAGCGTATTAGCGACTTCCCGTACACACTGAATGATGACTGGTATTGTTCTAATGATTTATTCAGCGTATTAGAGACTTTCAGTACACACAAAGACACATGGAAGAAGTAGCCAGGAGCTTCAGAAATCGAGACTGATTTTGTTCTGGATAGTGATAAATATGACAGTCGAGCAGTGTGATTACCCATCATGAAGACGTGATTCCCCACAGTGTGATTCCCCACATGAAGACGTATATGAAAAGTTGCCAAACGCTTCAAACACAAGAAACAATTTTTTTTTCATTAACGCTCCACCACACAACAAACGGGCAGTGGTATTTTGCCTCCCCTTATCAATTCTTGTTGTGTAGCACTTCTTTACAGTACGTGAGAGTAACAGTACACACAGAAAGATGGCTGAGAAGTGGCCATAAGCTTGAGAGGCGCGAAATAATTTTGGTCATGAAATTTGTACGGTAGAACAATCGAGCAGTGTCGCCTGTCATCTCTTAATGATGAATCGTTGTCTAATATTTATCTTACAGTACGAGGAACCTCTCGTACATATAAAAACATATGTGAGAAGTAATTAGAAGTTTCAGACAAGGGAAATCGATTTTTTTTTTCATTAAACCTGTACCCAACAACATTCGATTCTTGTTCCACCTCCCTCTTCACCGTGATTTATAGGGACCAATATCGTTTTTCAACCACTGGAGAATTTTATTACAGGAAAGAACAGATGTCATAAGGAGCCAAAAACTTCAGACACACGGAATCATTTTTATGATCGGAGGTGTATCACACGACGGGCCACCAGTCTGCCCTCTCATCCCTTGTTGCTTGATTGTTGTCTAATAATTTATTTGGCATCATAGAGAGTGTTCCGTATTCGAAGTTTCATAAACTTTATTCGCCTACACGCATAATGGAATTTTCCTTTTTATCCAGAGTACGCTTTTTCCTTTGGCAAATACTATTTATGACAAATTTACGATATATTTTTTTCGAAAAGGGCTTGAAAGACGTTTCAAAATCATATATTTTTCAGTCGCAGAGCTACCGCGTGAGACCCTTAAATGCACCTTGCCACCTTATGAAAGCCATCCTGTAGGTGAAGGTTCCCTCGAAATGGGTGCAAAACCCGAAGTCAATCGGTTCAATAGTTTTTGAGAAAAACGTGTGAACCACTAGAAAACCGTCGTTTCGAGAAAAACGCATTTAAAGTTTGCCATACATTTAGCACTGATGAGGCTGAACTTATGGTGGATAACAACTGATTTGAGTAAGTTACCCTTAATCAGCTGTACCGGGACCATACAGACCACATTCCTCAGCTTAAAAAAAATTAAGCCGCACTCGCTTCTCTTCTGGCGGTCTGCGCCACTTCAGATGCGGTAGACGCCCGTCTGTTGGACCGTTGCACAGTGGTCCCAAATCCCGAATCGCCGGCCAAACGTAAAAAAAAATGTCTAGGGACTTTTAGGGGTTGGTATAGTTGTAGTGGTACTCCTAATATGTATTATGACCGTTAAGAAAGGGGAAGCTCCCCTACCTGGCTTAGAAACGCATTCCGTTCGTGAGAGATCAGGCGCGTGTAGATTCTCGAAAAGTTTACGGATTTGGATTCTGCAAAATGGATTCTTCCCTAGAATTTTCAAGATAATATTTATGCGATGAGGTGTATACTTTCTGCAGTTCTTCGTAATTTTTGCGGCTGTTTATCGAAAATTGATAAAGATAATTATTCTATTAAATTAATTTTTCTATTTTCTACCGAACCTCTGGATAATACCGGAGAAATTCCTTTCACGAGAAAGGAAACTCATATTTGTGAAATCGGT
Source organism: Ophion ellenae (assembly GCA_963210295.1). Taxonomy (NCBI): domain Eukaryota; kingdom Metazoa; phylum Arthropoda; class Insecta; order Hymenoptera; family Ichneumonidae; genus Ophion; species Ophion ellenae. The sequence continues at coordinate 13,577,081 of OY723390.1, read as the reverse complement.
ATTGCACCGAAATATCAACGTCGTTTCTGACTTTATTGAAATGGAGGTCTTAAAATGATTGAAGCATTCATAAATTTTGCCGAAAAGTCTGACAGATGCCATGGTTAGGTTGGTATCGGAATTCAATAATAGGTGGCAACAAGTGAGCAAGAACGAAATCAAATTCTTCCAAAAATTCGACGAGAGGCTCAACGTTCCTGTGTCTTTCACAATTGAAAATGAAGGTTCGAAGACTTCCACGGAAGACACGAGGGGGCGTCCTTCCACAAGCTCGAACGATTTGGGTGATCGGTCAAAACGTAGGAGGACAGAAAAGGTTCGAAAAGGACATACCGTCCACGAATTGGCCGACGCTACACAAATGGGTCTCCGGGCTTCTGGAAATTTACATGCTTCAAACGTAATTAGGGATGTCACAGAAGGCAGTTCATCAAAAGCATCACAGTACTGGAAATCTACGAAACGCGTTCCGGAAGATGTGCTGTTAGGCAACGAAGCATTATGACTTGTAGTAGAAGGTAAAATTACCAAAAGTCAATACCAATTAACACGTTCTGAAGTGTGAAAAAAATTGTAAATTATACCTGCCTTGTAAATGTGTTTTCGATTCTAAACAAAGTGTTACCCTGTAAAGTCAGAAATTTCTGGAACTAAAGTGGAGCTAGAGTTGGACTTTAAGCATTGCTATATCATACAGCTGAAATAATATTAATGGTACAATCGGACGTTATCGGAAGTATTCTCAAAATAAAGTTGGTAATTTAGAATTGATATGCAAGTGGGGATGCGATGGCACGTCTGTCCAAAGTACTCACAAAACAAAAATTTAGCGATGTAGACGACAATAAATCGGATGCCAACATTATCTTTATTTCACTTCTTTCCTTCCAAATCTTTGATAGAGTCAATCCCACGCGTGATTATTTTGAAAAATCCACGTCCTTCGTCGCCAAGATTTTGTAGCCCAGTTACAATTGAAATCTTGCACGAAGCTGCCGAAGCAACTAGGGCAGAACTTGATTGTATCGAAGCGCAAGAGAGAAATCTCGTGCCCTTTCAAACTGTAGTGGGCGGCAAGGAAATTAACATCAATTTCAAACTTGTGTTGTGATAGATGGTAATTTTTTAAATTCTATTACGAAAACGTCGACAAGTATGCGTTGCTGTCTTTGCGGTCCTACGTGCAAATAAATTAATGATAACGACGGAAATACAGCACGGAGTTTTTTCGAAAATTCTGAAATTTTCACCTCGATAACGGAAATTTATGAAGAATAGATACAGCGATGTGATGTCGTATTTCGGGTAATTTCTTGTGGTTTCGAAAACAATGTACTCATATTTCGCGAATATAATGAAGATATTGCACAAAAATTAGTCGAATTCTATTCGTGGTACTTCATGCCAACAACAGTACATAAAATTCTTATTCACGGTCTAGGAATTGTAGAATCTTCGTTACTCACTGTCGGACAAATGTCTGAAGAAGCTCAGGAATCATGTAAGAAGTATATTAAAAGATTCCGAGGAGATTTTTCACGAAAATGTGACTACATAAAAAACATGGAAGACATTTTTTGCAGACTTTTACTAACGTCAGATCAACTTTTAGATAACGTCAGCTGTTCACTTATTCGTAATCAGTGACTTCGAAAATCTCTATGCAGGAAATTCAAAAGAAATTTAATGATTACTCGCCGTGGCGCCATTTTTTAGCTATACTGGAGCCGCGATTAATTTTCATTCAAAATTTGACTTCGAATTCGTCGTCAGCGACCTCAAAAGTCCCCGAGTACAGACTTTCACCCGAATTGAATACGTTTTTGAAGAAACTTTCCGCCGTATTGTTTTTCTAAATTTTGACTTCGAATTCGTAATCACCGACCCCGAAAACCCCCGAGTCCAGACTTCCACCCGATTTGAATACGTTTCGGAAGGAATTTTTCGCCGTATTTTATCCGCGATTAGGTTTTTATAAATTTTGACTCCGAATTCGTAATCAGCGACCCCGAAAATCTTCGAGTCCAGACTTTCACCTGAATTGAATACGTCTTTGAAGAAATTTTTCGCTGTATTGGATCCGCCATTTTGTTTTTCTGAATGTTGACTTCGAATTCGTAATCAGCGACCTGGAAAACCCCCGAGTCCAGACCCTCACCCGAAATGAATACGTTTTTTACTTTTGGCCGGCCTTTTGGGATTTGGGACCACTGTGTGACACCTTCATTGAGGTTCCGGACTCGAGACAAAGTTGAGTCGCTATTCTGCATCTGAAAAGAGTAGATTGATTCTATTCCATATTTTCACAAACCTATTAAACCCGTTCCACGATAAATAGCGAATGCCGTATTCTTCTTAATTTTGCACCTTAAATGCGGTTTCCCAAAGTCGAGTTTTCGTTGAAGTTTCACCTGCCACCACACAAGTCGATGAATGTATCGTATCCCGTAAAAATTCTCTACTTCGACTCAAAAAATGATTCGCGCGTACGCTTCTTCAGCGTGAACCCCTTAACATTTTCTTGTCGATAATCAACATCTCGCTAAGGAACTTTCTCACACCCAAAAACGAAACGTTCGCCCCGTTTGAAGGGAGTCCTCTCATCCGTTTTCTGCCTCCTCTTGCCGTAAAACTCTAAGGTGAACTTACTTCCTCATGATCTTTAAAACGGCATTCACTTTTAATCGTCACGCATTCTTTGTTATCTTCATTGACCCCTCAAACCAGATTTCGGGAAGACCGCTTTCTTTACGTTCCCAAACGATACATCCACCCAGTGCGGCTCGAATCGTTAGGCCAGTCATCGAGTGTCTCACAACAATCGCTCGTTTAATTATTGACTCATGGCCAGGGCTTTTAGGTGCTTTCGAATTGTTTCTTCGCCGATTCCACGGGTCCTGCAAACAAATGAAGCCCGTTCGAAATCCATATTCCACGTTACACTCGCACACTCGAACGCCTGTCATCGTAACGTCAGCCACGAACCGACATCTTTCGGTGACTTCTTCAACCTCATGACAGCCACGTCAAGAAGATAGTGGCGAATGCTCCAACGCCCACTGCGTTCCCGGCCACTCTAGCTTCGTCGTTCCTCGGAGTTTACTTTGAACTATCTTTCGATATTGATTTTTTAACGTTCTTTTTTTAATGGTACCATTTTTTGAGGCCCTCAACCGGGTCCTACTTGTTCAGAATCAAGCCCACTTTGCTTCTATCAGCGCGGAATGCCATTTTTTTTTAACCAGGAAAAACATTTTTTTTTGGTGGAATATACGTTTCCCACATAGGGGCTATATTTTTTTTTTCAAAGCGTTCTCGAAAAACCATTTCAAAAGCGCACCTTCGCCGTTCCAAAATGTCCGCGCAAGAATTTAAAAAAATGGGTGGCCACTTTATAATGGTCACCCTGTATATTTCATTACAGTTTCAAAATAATATTCGGTCTATTGAAAATTCGAACTGAATCGAAATTATTCACGAAATATGTGTTTTTTTTAATTATACCATTTCATTTGCCTAGAGTTCTATAATACAATTTGGCAACAAATACATTTTTATTTGCTAAATTTTAATTCGAAAAAAGCTTTTGTTTTTCGGAACAGCTATTCTGAAAAATAAATCAGGCATTTCTTTTTTCCTTTTGTACATATATCTTACCTTAATCGGTAATGTGAGCAAGGAGCCTTGGCCAGCTATAATTGAGACTGGAACTTCCAATTCTTCATGAGCGATCCTCTTTTGTCGAAGTTTGTTGGAACGGTTATATGAAACGGAGTACTTTATTTCGGATATAAAATAACGTTACAGAAAAATGATAAGAAATCGCTAGAGCGCTTGCTCGCTTCAGCTGCCGGACAACGTCTGATCTGTTTCTTCGATCAAATCAGAGGCTTTGCTATTTAGTTTGACTTTGACAGGTCGATTATCTCATCGGCCTGTACAGAAGGAACTGGACGCTAAGTATCAGCCGGGATTTGTAAACAATGCCGGCCGCTCGCTGAAGGCCGCTCGACGCGTGTGTTGCTCAACAGCGCGCCAAATTAACGAAGAAACTTTGTCGTCGCGTTATTCTCAACAAACTTTATTTCAATATTCATATTAGCCTGCACGCGACAAATCGTCGTGAGATTTTTTATCCATGTCCGATATTGTAACGGGTAACCCCTTATTACATTAAATTTATTTGGGTTCGGGACTCGACTAGGGAGTAAATTAATTGAGACCTTTTATCTGGCAAAAAGAATTGAATTTTATTTGTAATTTCTTTCCTCGATCAGGCACATCAGATGTGAATCACCCTGTACATTTCATTTTACCGCAGTTGCGTATCTCTGTACTGTCGCTGTGATGTCTGTCACCGAGACGTGTTGTTGGTGCCGCTCGCTTCGAATTCTTTTCATGTACAGTTTGTTTGTGTGTGTGTCGCAGGATCGTTCGCTCCAATTTCGTTTATAGGTGTACCGCATATGCTCTTTGTGTATGTGTGTATTTGAGATTTTTGAATCTTCGCGGTCGGCCTCGCTCAGCCGCTAACCCTTTTGTTTTCCTTCCTTCTCTCTTTCTCTCGTGGGGAAGGCTCCTTGTTTTTCTTTCCTTTACCGTTGGGCTTTAAAGACCGATAATTTATTTCGAGGCGCTTGGTCAGCTGAGAGTTCTCGGCTTTAATTTTCCACTTTATAAATTTCTCTAATTTTCCTTGTTGATCGTCCTTTCGCCACCGATCCTCGCTCCTTATTCTTTATTTCCTTTTCTTTTCAGTCCCGATCCCATCCTTTCACGAATATTTTCCTTGCTTTCTTCAGCTTGGATATATAATCGCTACTCCAGACACTCGGGTACTTAATCAGAGAGCCAAAAACTTGATTTCCTTTTGTCCACCCTCAGCTTATCCTTCTGCCAAACATTATCCTTGCTTCTTTTAGCTTGGACCTATGTTCGTCTCCGGACTTGTGTCTGAGTCGGACTTCAAACAAGAAGTGTCTTCTTATGCTCAGGAAGGCCCTTTTATACTCCTGGTTTCCCGCTAATGCTTCCCCTTCCCAAGCGCCTTTTTACAATAATTGTTGCTTTGATGTTTTATTCTTTCTTTTTCTTTTTCTATTCTCTACTTTGGGGTTTCCCCAAGGGATGGCACCACTTGTGTCATTTCGAGAAAATTTCTCCACGAGAGATAGAGACGGCCGCTGCCGCGGTTGACCCATTATTGCCCTTCGCTCAGTACGCGCGCGTGAGGCGGATCTCTCCGTCTCAATATATGCGTGAAAAAATCCCGATGGCAACGTTTTTTCTGATCGATATAATGTCACGTTGAAACCCGTCAAAACGTTTATACTTTGTATTTTCTGTAAATAAGTATTATAGGTATGTGGCGTCTGTTTTCAAAGCAGTATGTGTATGTGTGTGTGTGTGTGTGTTGCGCGGCTTGGCGCTAGCGCCTGAAGCGCTAAAAACGCGGGTAAATAGCGTTCTGCGTGGCGCGTAAGTACGTATGCATCTGTCTGTTTGTGTGTTTGTGAATGTTTGGGTTCGTAGAGGCGCTCTACACGTTCGGGCGCGTTCTTGCCGTCAGTCGTGTGTTCCATGTACAAGTGCATTGTGTTCTTTCTGTTAACCGTTCCTGTTTATCTGGATTTCTGAACGATGGCAGGAAACAAGGCAATGAACGAATCGCCGAAAAACAATAAAGTAAAGAGCCAATATGCTCTCGTAGTATATGCAAAAACGGGAAAAAGTGCGGCGAAAAAAAGGTGCACGAGGGTCGTAAGAGCCGGAAAAATTTTTCGACATCCTGGAACTTGGACGGATACCAAAAAATTATCGCGTGATCGGTGACAGGACGAGAATAACGTAGGTCGATGTGAAGACCAAGAAAAGGTCCTGCCACTATGTTACTATTTAAAAAATAAGCGGTAAGGTCAGTTAAAAATGCCGGAAAGAAACAAATCCTGACTCGCAAACAAGTGGTGAATTGTGTTTCAGATAATTGCGATGCATTATTCAAAATGTGTTTCGTCGATGCTTCCACGGAAGAAATAGCAAGTCCTGGAACGAACATTTTTGCGGCAGAGATTATTAACGAAAAAAACAAAGCGATTGGCAAAAAAGGCAAAAAAGCTGCTTGCATTACTGCACAGAACAAGGTTGAAGCAATTTCCAAGGATCGTGGGGTATGGGAGGACCCACGACTCGCTGACACTTCTCGTACACGTTATCGGGAAGAAAACTTGCAAGAATGTACGAAACGAAACGACTCCTACACCGTGTCACAGTGGGGCAGAATCCCAAAAAGCTGGCCAAAATTCGGAAAGTGTCCAAAATGATCTCCAATTCTCTTCTCGGGGGTTTTCGGGGTCGCTGAATACGAATCTGTTATCAGAATTACGATTTTCAAAATGGCGGACCCAAAATGGCGGACATAATTCAACCAATTAGTCAAATAATTCAGTAAAAAATACCCAATCATATTTCTTACGGGTTTTTGGGATCGCTGATTACGAATTTGTTATAGAAATGTTAATTTTCAAAATAGCAGACGCGATATATAGACGATTCCACAAAAAATTTTAATTTTTAAATATTTTTTAATGGAAAATGTTTCATAATATTTTTAGGTTTAAATGAGTAGAAAATCTCTTGAGCCATGTTTTAATTTTTGAACAATTTCTTGAGTACAAAATTTGCAATAAATCAAATATCTGTTATTTACTTCTAGTAACAAAAATCTTGTATGTCATCTTCAATGTTGGAATCATTCGATTCGGATTCTGATGTTGACCCACTTGTATCCAAATCGGAATCGTTCCTTATCTCTTGTCTGGTGACTTCAGGTTGTTTTAACATTTCTATAGCTTCTTTATGTAAAGATTTCGCCGGTCTCTGGGGCAATTTCCTGATGCTTGAGAGAAATGGATCTGATGATACTAAGAGCCTATAGAAAATGTCTCTCATATTCGATTCTCGAGAGCATTTTCTTGAATGATGTAACCTGTAGTTCTTTATGTCCTTATTGCGTGACTCTTGGGCCTCTTCAGAAAGTTGTCCGATCGGTAAAAGGGCATATTTTACAATTTCTGCTCCGTGCATCAACACTTTGTGCACAGATGTTGGCATGTAATACCATGGATATAAAGCAACGAATAAACGGGCAGTATTTACACAATAGTCTTTGAATTTTTCTTCGTCTATATCATACCCGCTCGAAATTGCCTGCAAAATAACATGAAATCGGTGAATTAAATTTTCATCGACTCCTGTTATTTCAGCAGATATATTAGCATTTTCGAAAAAGCGGGGGGCGCTATTTTCATCGTTTGAGCTGCCATATCCTGGCTTTGGTCGATCAACGATAAGCCCCAGTGTTGTCTTAAATTGGGTCTGTATGTCTTCCTTGCGTACGTTCACAATCTTTTTCACTTCCTCTTCACGAGCTTGCCACTTTTGAGTTGTGATCTTATACGACAAATGCAAACAGCACTCGAAAAAAGGAATCCACGCATGTAATGTAGATATGCCAAATCTTAAATTATCTGTAGTAATGTCCATTTTTATAATTTTGTCGATGTTATTAAAATCTTTAGAGGTGGCTTTGCACAGGAAGCAGCGTTGTGCAGAAGTGGTACCGGTTACAGCGTTACAGACTTTGCCGTCTATCATCGTAAACGACATACAATAGGTTACTGAAATTGATTTTTCATTTTGTTCAGTAGTGTATGGTGCAAGACCCGCAATCTGCTGTTCAATGTCGGTAACTTCTTTCAATGTTGATTGTACATCTTCATGTACAAACTGCAATCGTATTGGTCTGCAGAATCGAGGAGATGAAGGTCTAGGATTTTTCCACACAATAGTTCCTTCATCCGTCTCGTGATTGTTGTAGATTAATTGCAAAGGTACCAGAGAAGTATAAAAAATGCTTTCATCAGATTTTCCAGCCTCATCAAATTTTCGCTTATAAACACTTTGACCGCTACTTCCATCACATCCCCATTTACAGTGAAGTACTAATTTTTGCAGAATTTCAGAATTTAGAGTATCGATGACATCAGCCTGAAGTTGTATAATTCTGTATGTGGTATGATCAAGTAAAGCCTGTAGTTTAATTTGTGCGCACGACTCAGTAATATTCATGTACACAACTGATGGATAACAACGATTTTTTGCTTTTCCTACTTCATGGTATAATGGGTATAATTTGCATTTACGTGCTCTAGCTGCATTTCTTGATAGCTGATAAGAGCGCTTTGATTCTCCTTTCTCGATCATCAAAGAAAGTGCTTCGTCTGGGGTTAAAGGTGTCTCATTTTTTGACCGAACAGCAGCTATATATTTTGAGGCTCTTGTTGGGCTGGTTAATGTGACATCTTTAAGAACTTGAGCAGCATCCACTTGACCAGAAGTCCTTAAACTCATATGAGCAGCATACGTCAATTCTTCTGTAGATAAAGTAGAACGTATTTCTTCAGTCTTTCGCCTCTTAGATCTATCGCTGGATGAAGCAAAGGATTTCGAAGGTCGTCCAGATGTTCCTTTTTCATCATTCTTCACAATCTTCTCAGATGTTGATGTTGTGCATTCAGTATCGGATAATGTTGAAAAACATCCGGTGCCATTCAACCATTCTTCATTATTTTTTAGAAACTTTTCTTGGCCTCTATTCGCTGCTTTCCATCTGGATCGAAAATTTGCAAATAACAGTCCTAATGACTTTTCATCCTCGTCTACTTGTATCACATGTTCTGTTTTCTTGAAAATTGCATCTTTCAAAACTTCAATAACGAATTTCTGTTCGTTTTTTAAACTGTCTTTCACCATGAAAAAAACATCTCTTCTTGATAATTCCATATTTGAAGATTGGGAAGACTGTGAAATACCAATATAAACATGTACAAAATTGAATGACATTATTTTGAAATCATTTTATACTTAACAAAACTATATACGGTGTTCTGACTCGAAATGTACAAAAATAATTTATTACTACTAAAAATGATTTTATATTTATAAAGAAAACGAATATTTATGATATAAATGATTAACAAATATATTTACATACATTCTGCACGAAAAAAAAACTGAAATTACATGAAATCTGTCTTTACGAGAATCACCTCTGTGTCAGTATACAACAGGTATAATAAAGCCTGAACAGCAGGCGGGCTCCTTTCTTTCATACATGGCTGCTCTAGGAGCCCCTCGTCAGTCCTTGCCGAATCGCCGTCTACACTACGTATACACTATGTACGTATACACTAATACACCTTTACTGCCGAAAACCGTTACGCCGTACAAACATGGGGGAAACACAGTTCTAGCTACTGAGAGTTCTTGCAGGAATATTTTATAAAATGTTGAGATATTCGTAAAGCGTACATTTAGAATAATAAATTACTGTATCAAAATTTAAATGATCTATGAATATTAATCAATCAATGAACATACTACAAATGGAATTGATAAATAAATATTAATCTATGTTAATAGACAGAAAATATACCAACGCGCTGTAACGTAATAATCAATGGATTACATTCACACGTCCGTTAATGTCGCGCCACGTATTTCTCCCTAAAAATTAGTCTAACTATTCGTTGAGCACTCCTGAGCAGCCAGTTTTTTAGTATATTATATTTAGTACTGTACACTATCAGTTTCTTGTTGAAACAAGGTCGAGACTCGCGAAGACATTTTTAAAACTACTTTAGAAAATCGATTTTCGAAAAAAATGTATAATTTTTTATGTTTACTTGTTGCAAAATTTAGATATTTCAAACATAAAATAAGCAATAACTGTGCATAATTATATTTTCTGCATACCTTCAGAAAGTTTTTCCATTTTGCAGAATTAAAATTGAGACAGTTTCGTCCGTTTCACAGCACTTCGAAACAGGCAAGAATTTTTCGACGCGTACGCTTGTTTAATGCGTACCAAACGGCGGCTGAATGTCGACTGTTGTCGAGGCGACCCTAGAGCAGGTATAAACCTGCCCGGTCCGGAATTTCGTCCTAGGACTATCAGTAAACAAGATCTGAACATATATAGACGAATATATACAACTCAAAAATTTGACTTTTGGCCAGCTTTTTGGGATTCTGTCCCACTGTGCGTGTGGGGAATTCAAAGAACATTCTGCGAAACGTGGTCCAAACAACAAAGTACTGGAGGAGTCTACGAGTGGTCAGTCAGTAGACGAGAGCCCTGAAGATCTAACGAGTCGTGCACGGACGCATGAATTAATAAAAAAAGAATGAAGTCACGGAAACTGGATGCAACCGATTCTGGGCTGTTTCGAGAAAAAACGTTTCGCGTTTTTGAGGGGTTTCTCCATCCCTTTATCCCCGTATGGAAGATAGCGCAAGGAGCAAGGAACCGGAGGGAAGAGATTGCCTAAGGATGCTTGTAGGGTTCCCGGAGTAGGCTCGATATGATCGTAGGTGTGATAAGCGAATAAGAGTCGATCCAATTCGTTGATTGAGATATTTTTGGGTGGTCTTTCGGAGGTACCTCAGGATTCCGGGACTCTCACGAGCGGCCCGTATCGATCCTTCATTACCGGCATTTATAAAGGATCGATTGATTTTGTCGGGGTTGAATTTATTGCAGTAAAAAGGTTTTAGCGTATGTTAGAGTATTCGTGTTAGGAGACACGGTAGTTTGGTGGACGTGCAAACTTTAAAAAGAGCTCGAAGTTAGTCGCCGATACCGCGGCGCGGGATAGGGACACAGGAGTCTTGAGAAGGTATCACGCGCGGACGAGGCGCCGGAGTCGTGTTTGTTTCATTTATTTTCTCTTTCTCTCTCTCTCTCTCTCTCTCTCTCTCTCTCTCTCTCTCTCTCTCTCTCTCTCTCTTTTTCTGATGGACAGATTGCAATCTATATCGGATCCTGCGCGTCTCTGGAAGGAACTGTCACTCCTCGGGCTAGTCCGACCCGCGCTTTCTTCACCGACTCACTTCTTTTCACTCGATCAACTCAACTCGTACTTTGTATCCATTTCTAGTTCTGATTCTCCCTTAACCTTTGAAGTATTCTCTTCCTCCATCTCCCAAATCGAGGAGCCTACTACTGTTTTTTCACTCGCTCCTATAACCGAAGATGCTGTCTGCAAACTTATCCAAACATCTACCTCTTCTTCCCTTAGCAGTGGGCCAGATGGCATTTCTCCCTTTTGCATAACAAAAGCCGCCACCGCTATTATCCCATCATTAGCCCTAAAATTTAACCCTTCAATTAACCTCTCGCATTTCCCAGATGAATGGAAGCGAGCGTTCATCCGCCCACTATCCAAAATCAGCAAACCTAAATCCCCATCAGATACTAGGCCAATAGCAAATTTACCCGAAATTTCCAAACTCTGAAAGACTCATTTATAACCAAATCATTGATTTTATTAACACTGATAATTTACTCGACCTATACCAGTCTGGTTTCCGCAAAACATACAGTAGCCAATCTGCTCTCCTTAAAGATACTGATGATATTCGACTTGTCATCGATAATAAAAAAACTAACTATTCTGGTGCTTTTTGACTTCAGCAAGGCTTTTGGCACCGTTCCTCACCTACTTCTTCTGATAAAACTCAAGGCCCTGGGTTTTTCCGACCCTACTCTCGAGTGGTTTTTCACTTACCTTGTTGGTTGCTCTCAGGCGGTGGTGGATGGACTTGGAGGTACCTCGAGTTGGCTTCCTACCTCCAGAGGTGTCCCCCAGGGCTCTGTCTTGGGGCCTCTGCTCTTTTTACTTTACCTTAATGACATCGGCGCCAACTTGAGGTTCTCCAAGAAAATAATCTTTGCTGACGACACTCAGATTTACATCCACTGCCACCCCTCCGAGCTTAATGCAGCAATCGTCATGATTACACACGACGTCAGTGTTATAGCCGATTATGCTCGCATAAACGGCTTCTTTGAATGCCGGCAAGTCGAAGGCCATGATTATCGGTAGTAATGCCAATATCCACAATCTAAACCTAGTAACCTGTCCACCTATTCTCACAAACTCCGCTATTATACCATATGTCAAAGAGGCAGTAAATCTCTGCGTCTACCTCTCCTCTAACCTCGCTTGGGCCAAACATGTCTCTCTTATCTCACAGAAAATCCACTCTTCTCTTCACAAGCTTAAGTACCCCAAAAATTCCCTCTCTATCCAACTTCGAGCTAAATTAATCTCTACTCTCATCCTTCCACATTTCGACTACTGTTGTCTTGATTTTCACGATTTAACCGATGAACTCAACACTAAGCTTCAAAGACTTCTAAATTGTTGTATCCGATTTGTATTTAATCTAAGACGTGATGAATCTATCACTCCATATCGCCACAGACTACGGTGGCTTTCCGTCAAAAACCGTCGGCTTTATTTTCTAGGCATCACCATTTTTCGTATTTTGCATCTTGACTCCCCTACTTATCTTCCGTGACTCCTTCCGCTTATTAATCCGGCGCTCCGGCGATTCCAACGCTTACTTGTTTCCTCTCTGACTACACCGATTTTCCATATTCCTATTCACCTATTCCTTTTACAAATCCTTCCATCTATCGGCTGCTTACTTCTGGCATTCACTACCCAGTCACGTATCTTCTTCGCCATCCCTCTCTATTTTCAAAAGTCGCCTCTACGCGCACCTTTTTGATTCAGAACCTGAGTTGTGATTGTGCCTCCCTATAACTAAGTCATCATGTTTTCTGCATGTGTGAACAGACGTCTTATTTTCGCGGCTTTTTTCGCTCTGTCTTTCTGGGTCTGGTCGTGCTATTTTCCTGCCTTCGGGCGTTTTTGTTACAGACAAAAAGCACGCACAAATTGCTTTCCACCGAATGTGACAAGTTTTTAAGCCCTGGGTGGTGTGCAACTGCGAAAATTCGATGGAAAAACTGACAGATTTTATAACCTGTCTGGAATTATGGCTGACTCACCGGCTTCCCGGTAATCGTCGCATCTTTCGTAGAAAAACGCTATAGTAACATATCCATAGTCTGGACATCGACCGTACAGCGCGTCAACGGTGGATTGATATCGCAACGCTAGTCACGCAGCTATAGTACAGCCATCGATCGCGAGCCGTCGAGAATATAGATATTCGCATCCTTCCTTCAACGTCAACTCACACAGACAAGCACGAAGTCCCTAGCTGAGCATGCTTCGTCACACTGACGTAAATTTCTTCGCCTGGACGTCTTGTTGTGTGAGTCAGCAACACCTGTCACAATCAAGCCTATACTCGGATTCACCGATACCACCATACACATCGATCTGCCGTGCCTTGCCGCCTTTTTCCATCGGCTACACATCACTCACCATCTGCATCGCCCTGCTGTCGGTATTGTAGATCACGCACTAAACTGTATCGCTTCTATTCTTGGAGATGTCAGCGACACGTTGTGGCATTTGCAATAGGCTGGTAAGTATGCGTGACGGGGGTGCTGAAGGCATTGAATGTTCCGGAGAATGTGGAAAATCATTCCATATCACGTGTGCCACTGCGAAATTCGATTTCGAACCCGCCGACCCGAATAGCAGATTTGGTTTTGGCTGCGATCCGTGCGGGATGCAGCGGTCGCGCGTCACGCCTCGTACACCGGAACATTCACTTTCACCTGTGCGTGCCTTTGCGACTGATTCCATCTCGAGGGCAATGCTGCAAGATATACTCGCTGAAGTTAGGGAGTCTTCTCGCTCAACCAAGACCAGCTTTGCCTCGATCCATGGCAAGTTATCCACTGCCGTTAAGGATATCAGCGAAATGCGTGCTGACATTACGCGACTAGCATCAGCCCACGAAAATCTGTCTCAGCGTGTTTCTGATCTCGATAACAAAGTTGATGCTACGGTTTCTGAAAATCGTTCACTGAGTAAGAGAGTAGACGCGGTGGTCAGTGAGCTCTCGTGTCGTACACCTGACCCAACTTCGTCTGAATTGACATTGTCCGGCATCCCAATTCAATTTGATGATACACCCGAAGCCATGGTACACAAGGTTTTCGCTGCTCTCGGAATTCCGAATCTAGTCTCTGATATCCTTCAAATTAGACCCCTCACCAAGACAACTTCAGGTCCTGTCGGTCAGCAAGCGAGCACTTCTTCCACCTTGAAAATTTCTACGAAAAGCTTTATCGTTCTCAAATCACCCAATGTACGAAACTTTATTATCGAGAAAAAACGCACCAAGAAAGCTCTGACAGTTAACGAAGTGTTTTCAGTAGACATAGCCGGAAATCTTTATCTAAACGAAATGCTTCTGCCAGCTATGTATGCATTGTATCGCAAAACAAAGGCCAAAGCTGCTACGGCCGGTGTTAAGTATGTTTGGACTCGGGCAAACAATATTTATATACGTCGGTCCGATAAAGCTGAGCGCATCGTGATTCGCAGCGAGGCTGATCTCCTAAATTTAGCTTGCCTAGATCCGTCCCACGGTCCGATGGTCCACCATCGGTACCCATCGCTTGAAAAACACGAGTCGCGTACTCTTGATTGTGGCACCATCAAAGTTGCTCAATTCAATGCAAATTCTATACTATGCCATCCTGATCTCAAATCTGACATCTCCGATAACTTTTACCATATCATTTCCATATCAGAGACGTGGTTAACAAGCGACATCTCAGACTCATTAATTCCTCTACGGGGCTACGCGTTGATCCGAAATGATCGCACATGTAGGCGTGGCGGTGGGGTAGCCATATTCGTTCACAATTCTCTAAAGGTCAAATTACTTGCCACTTCAGCAAATATTCTGCTCAACGCCCCAGAGTTTATCATTATCGAAGTAAAAAATCAAGCGTCTGAATTATTGCTTTTTAGCTCTATTTATAGGCGACCTAAGGGTTTTCTTATCGACGAATTTTTTGAGCAACTTTCGCGCTTTTCCTTTGCTTATGAAAACATTATCATCGGTGTAATTTGAATTGCAATCTGTTGGGTGATGGATTTGAAGCAACATTTCTTCACGATGCGGTTATGTCTTACTCGTGGCACATCGTCGAGTCGGCAGCTACATTCCACACTGCGATGTGTGATTCATGGTTAGACGTCTTTATCATCGACCACCCTTCCAAGTTGTCTGCTTTCCATAAATCTCACGCTTCTTTCATGGCCGGGAATGACCTAATCGTCCTTACGTATACATTCGAAACTAGACCAGTTATCGATCGGGTGATTTCGCGGCGCTGATTGAATCGTTTCAACCAAGATACGTTCTGTGGCTCCATTTCCACGGCCCTCGCTAAATTCAACAATGGCTCAGTTACTGCATGCTCTGACGAGTTTCAGATTGATAGTTGGCTAGACAATTTTCGTCGAATCGTATCCGTGCTCGATGATCATGCTCCCAAACGTGCCTTCCGTGTACGCAGGCCGGCTGCACCTTGGTTGATGGCCGAGCTCAGGACTCGGATTAAACAGCGCAACATTCTCTTAAGCAAGCGGTCTAATAGTGTTTTAAATTATGCCATTTACAGACAGCTTCGTGATACGCTTGCCTCCGCTTTGAAGTTGGCCAGAGGTGAATATCATCGGCAAAGATTGCTCGGTATTACTGATGATGCTCGACTGTGGAAAGAATTGAAAATCTTAGGTCTCACTAAACATAACACAGTCTCGCCGTTTAATTTCTTCTCACCACCAGAATTAAATGATTTTTACGCGGGTCTATCGAATGTTCGTGATTCTTGTCAGTATGCTGATTTTCTTGGCATCATAAGCGAGCAAGGTTTGGGTGCCGCGATCTTTAAGTTTGTCGCCGTGGACGTAGAGAGTGTTTCTGCTCTTATTTCCCGTACTTCGTCGTCAATGGCTGCAGGCTCTGACGGTATCAGCTCTTTCTTAATTCGTAACGCTCTTCCAGCACTATCACACACTTTGACTTCTCTTTTCAACACATGCCTAAAACTCGCCTACATTCCTCACGCTTGAAAGCGCGCTGTGATCCGTCCATTACTCAAAACAAATCCACCCAAGTCACTCTCTGACACGCGACCGATTGCAAATTTACCTGAGCTCTCTAAGATTTTCGAACGTATAATACATCAGCAAATAGTCAAATGCATCACTGCCAACAAAATTTTGGACAGAAGGCAGTCTGCATAGAGACAAGGACATAGCACACAAACAGCTCTTCTTCGAATTTTTCACGACGTTAGAAAAGCAGTTGATGATAGGCTAATTACAATTACGGTACTATTCGATTTCAGTAAAGCCTTTGATACTGTCCCACATGCCAACCTGCTTATAAAACTATAGAGGATTGGTTTCTCAGATCATGTGTTGAAACGGGTCTTTAAATACTTGACTTCTCGATCACAAGCTGTCATTGACGACGATGGTCACAGGACTGGCGTGATACCTTTACCGGAGTATCCCAGGGTTCAGTCCTGGGACCATTGCTCTTTCCTCTGTACATTAACGACATTGGATCAGACCTTCGTAATACTCAATACATGGTATTTGCCGATGATATTCAAATATACCTATGCTGCCCACCTTCAGATGTCGCCAGTGGCATCAACGGGATCTCAGCTGACGTGCGGACGGTTGCGGGTTATGCTAATGTAAATGGCCTTAAATTCAACTAGCGAAAATCCTTGGTACAGATATCCGGCAGTAGGACTTATGTAAATCAGTTACAACTTGATGAACTATCACCCATTGTAGTAAATGGTACCACATTACCTTACGTAACTGAAGCTCACAACCTCGTCGTAATTATGACATCAGATCTCTCTTGGCGCAAGCACGTTGGATTGATATCGCGTAAAGTAAATTATTCACTGCATAAATTGAAATACCATCAAATGCCTTATCACGTGAGGTTAAAACTTCTCTCATTTCGACGCTTATTTTTCCGATTCTTGATCATTGCTGCTAGGTCTACAATGATTTATCTGCCGAACAAAATACCAAACTCCAGAAACGTGTAAACTCTACCATTCGGTTTATTTTCGGTCTACGTAAGGACGTCTATATCACTCCTTATCGCCGTTAACTTGGTTGGTTGACTGTTAGAGCGAGGAGGTTTTATTTCATGGGGATCATGGTTTTCAATATTTCTCATGGAAAGCTCCAACCTACCTGATACAATTATTTCCATCGTCTCTACCATCACTTTACCCGGCTCGACGTGATTTCACTGAGACTTTCCACGTACCACTGCATCCCACCGCTGCTTACAGGAATTCGTTTGTATTAACTGCAAAATATTTTTGGCACTCGCTTCCGTCCGTTGTCAGATCGTCACCCAGCCTTGCAACCTTCAAATCCAGGCTGTTTTCACACCTGTTCGAACTTGATGTTACTAGTAGTTAAGTTTACCGCGATGGTTCATCGCCGTCATTCACCATCATGATTATTATATTATGTTGTTACTAATTATATATTATATATTCACGTTATTTTATTTTCATCATTTTTTATTTTTATGTTTTCCACTGATGTTAATATTTAATCGAATCATTATTAGGCTTTTTGGTTTATATAGTATCATTATTTACTTTATTTCTTTCGCTATTCGAAATTGTAAACTTTTGTTTTTATTTTTATTCTTATGCATTTTATTTAATTTCATTTTTAATTTTATTTTTACTTTGTATTGCAAATTGCATATTATCACTTCTGTCTTTTTTTATTGCCTCAAGGTTTTGACCAAGGCATAATAAATAACAAACAATCAATCAATCAATCTCTCTCTCTCGCTCTCTCTCTCTCTCTCTCTCTCTCTCTCTCTCTCTCTCTCTCTCTCTCTCTCTCTCTCTCTCTCTCTCTCTCTCCCTCTCTCTCTCCCTCTCTCTCTCTGACGATTAGCAACTACAGCAGGAAGAAACGTTATAGTATACGAATGCGCAAAGTCTTATTGCACACAAGGATGAAATACGATACCAAGTAGTAGACAGAATGAAACCTGCAATTATAGCGTTATCAGAGACCAGGGTGACGACCGAAATAGAAAACAGTGAAGTGTTCATACCGGGATACGGTATAGTCAGATGTGATGCGGAGAATAGGAACACAGGTGGTGTGATCTTATACGTCAGAGACGGTATTAAATTTGATATGATACCAGTAAGTAAAATAGAGTCAAACTGTTGGTGTGCTGGAATAGAGGTCAAGGACGAACATTATAAAGGAGTGATCGCAGTTGTGTATCACTCACCAAGTGCGTCGGATGCAGATTTTATACGATACATAGAAGACATTACTGAGGAACTAACAATAAAAGGAGACTGTTTGATAATAGGTGACTTTAATAACGATGTTACAATAGAAACGTTCTATAAAAAGAAGTTAATAACAGGAATGATGACTCTAGGGATGAAGCAATATGTTAATAAGCCAACGACATAGCCGAACAATTATAGATTTATTATTTGCTAATATGAGTGCACAAGTTCAAGTGGAGCATGAACCAAAGATAGCGGACCATGGATGGATAAAAGTCATATTAGGTAAAAAGACGGAAAAGAATGAGTGCAGAGAATATAAAGCAAGAATCTATAGTAAAATCGATGCGAAGGAATTTTCTAGGATGTTGAGCACTACCACAAGACAAATGGAAGGTGTAGAGGTAAGCCAACGAGCAAAAATGCTTGTTGATAACATAGTGGATGCACTCGATACGTTTGCACCAAAAAGAACAGTCAAGATTCCAAGGGTTTGGGACGGGAAAAATGGTATTCGGAAGATATCACAGTAGCAGCGAGAAGAAGAGATGAGGCATACAAAGTAGCAGTTTTCACTGGCTTGGAGGAAAAGTGGCAGCAATTTAAAATAGAAAGGAATACGGTAGTTAAATTTATAAGAGAAAAGAAAAAGGAATATTATGAAAAGATGATAGACGACAATAAGAAGGACCCGACAAAAATGTGGAAAACATTAAAAGAATTAATTAAAGGAGGACCAATGGGTGCACGGGAAGTAGAAAACATATACTTTGAGATATTGGATGACATTATGGAAGGTAATATAGCTGATAAATTTAATGTGTTTTATGTACAAAGTATAAATAATATAGTTAATTCAATAGAGCGGGATACGTCTAGGAGCCCAAACAGAAGAAGGATTCTCACGGGCGTTGGGATGGATTAGGAAAGAATAATGGGAGAATTTAATGTTGTTGAAATAAAGGACCTAAAGAACATCGTGATGGAACTCCCAAAAAAGAAGGGAACAGAAGAAGGAATAACAAGTGATGTATTAAAAATGGCGTTTAGTGCAATAAAAGAGGAATTTGTGGAAATAATAAATGGGTCGCTAAGGGAGGGACGTTGCCCGGACAGCTGGAAAACTTCCACGATTATACCGATTCCAAAGATGAACAAGGCTGAGAAAGCCAGTCAGTACAGGCCAATTAATATGTTGCCACTGTACGAAAAAGTGCTCGAATTAGTAGTGAAAAATCAAATTGAAAAACATTTCGAAGCCAATGACATTATAACGGAGCATCAGTCGGGATTTAGAAAGCAATATTCGTGTGGAACGGCGATTCAAACTGTTGTAGACGAATGGAAAATGAACATTAGTGAAGGAAAATTGGTAGGAGTAATCTTCATGGATCTAAGACGAGCTTTTGAGACCATAGACAGGGAAATATTATTAGACAAATTATACCAATATGGGATTAGAGAAAAGATATTAGATTGGTTCCGAACGTACTTAAGAAATAGTACACAGCAAGTTCGATTTAATAATGAATGGTCTGGAACTGGTGCGATGGTCTAGTGGTTAGCGTGCTCGCCACTAAACCAGCGGACCGGGAGGTCCTGGGTTCGAATCCCAGTCGCGTACATTTCGTCGCGAAATGTTTTTCTTCGGCATTTCGCGGCGAAATAAGACTAGTTCCACGAATGGGGGGCGAACTCGATGACCGGCTGTATTGGTATAGGTTTTCCGCAGTTTCCCTATACCCATGACAGAAATGTCATGATGAATATAATACAGAGGGGGAAGTCGGCTGCGGCCGCAACAGGGGGGAACAGGGAGAAAGATGGAGACAAAAAGGAGTAAACAGTAGAGGAAAGAACGGTCAATAATGTTGGGAAAGAATAGGTAACAAACGCGAAGCGTGTACCTAAGGAAAAAACCAATAAAAAAAAAATAATGAATGGTCTGAAATTATTTCCAATGAACATGGGGTACCGCAGGGGTCAGTACTGGGGCCGTTGCTATTTATTATATATATATATATATATATGATATAGTTAATTTGTGTACAGATGAATGTGCAATAAAAATGTTTGCTGACGATACAGTCATATATGTAACTGGCAAAAGCAGCGCGGAAGTGGAGAGAAGGATGAATATGTTATTAAATATAGTGGAAGAGTGGATGGATAGAAATAAATTAAAAATGAATGTAGAGAAAACAAAATATATGATTGTCAGCAGTATAAGAAAAAGTGCAAGTGAGAATATTGTACTCAAGTGTTTGGATGGAACGGAACTAGAGAGAGTGGAAACGATGTAATATTTGGGTATAATTATTGATGACAAGCCACGATTTAAAGAACACTGTGAGTATATGTTAAAAAAAATTGGTAAAAAAACGAGTTTTCTAAATAGAGTAGGTCATTACGTATCTGCGTATACGAGATGTGTCATATATAAAACTATTATCGCCCCTCACTTTGAATATTGTGCAACGCTGTTAGTGGGTATAGGAGAAACAGAGTTGAATAAACTGCAGATCGCGCAAAACAGAGCGATAAGAGTCATATTGCAATGCAACTGATACACAGAGGTGGAAGATATGCTGAATACGGTGCAATTTATGTCTGTAAGGCAAATATTGTACTACAATGTATGTATATTTATATTTAAAGCAGTGAAAAATCTACTGCCCAAAGAATTGAAAAGTCGGAAACAAATAGTGAAAACGAGGAGTGGTAGGGAGACACGACAAGCGGAAAATATTGTAATACAATTTCGAAGAACGCGAAGCGCACAAAAGAGTATGTACTATGACGGAGTGAAAATGTATAATGCATTGCCAGCTGATCTAAAAGGCTGTGAAAAAGTCGAGCAGTTTAAACGAATGTTAAAAGAATATGTTGTGTCAACAGTAAAGTGAGATGTACATAGATTTAAGGAAATATGTAACAATATGTACAACAAATAGCTGAGAAAGCTAATAAACATCAATCAATCAAATCAATCCATCAATTAATCAATCAATCAATCAATCTGTCTCTCTCCCTCTCCGTCTCCGTCTCCGTCTCCATCCTCTCTCTCTCTCTCTCTCTCTCTCTCTCTCTCTCTCTCTCTCTCTCTCTCTCTCTCTTCTCTGTGAGTACACCACACGCTATTTTTCGAGCTCCACACTTTTTTAACTTTCCACTGCCGCCGACTGCCTTCGGGCTTTTTTTCTTCGCAGGATCAAGCACGCAAATCTCTGCTTATCTCCACGTTTTGTGGCTATACCTCAACTGCATGTATCGCTCAACCGTTGCAACGACAAACACATTTTCTTTGATCATCGCACACGGCTGTCGGACATTTTCGTCACCACTGGGCATGCGTCAACGAGATTTTTGTCACCCACACGGTCCAAGCGACTCATTTACAGCTATAAATACTTCGATAGCACACTCATACTCCGAAACTTCAATATCTTCGACTGGACGCCTATCACCTATCATTCGGGTAAGTGTTTGCAAACAGCACGGCGCGAACATATCACCTTACTTTCGCCCGTCTCGCAACGGTTGGACGAGTTACGCAACTCAACGGCACAGTTCGCTTGCTATCATCTCGATCTAAACGCTTCGGTCGATAATTGCTTAGATAGCATACTCATTTGGTAAATACTCTGTCACTTCATTATCATCGGCTGCTTACCTACCATCAAAGCAAGTGTTTACAAATCGCATGTCGCTTATATGTTTCAAGTGCGTACGCGTTATAGCAGGAAACTTTTTATCCTGCGTAGACTTCAAGAACACATTCCATCCTAGGTGTTGTGCTGCTTATTTGACGTATCGTAGTGCAAGTGCGTGTAGCGTTAAAAACTTGAAGGGTTCTACATCGCCAGCTTGTGCGGAAAATTTAGCGTCATCATCTACAAAACAATCCGCTTCTAATTTACCAAGTGACATTTCTCGTGATCGTGCATCATCCAGCGGTGTTGCTATCAGTACTCCCTCAACAGTGAGTGACGGAGGAAATTCTACTAATCTAACTAAGGTAGTCGGCGACATGGATCAGGGACTGATTGATAGGATGGTAGCAACAATGAACGAATCAAATGAGACTAACAAAAAACTGTCCGAAAAATTGAACGAATCAAATGAGACCAACAAAAAATTGTCCGAAATTATTGAGCGCCAAACTGCTACTAACGTTGAAATATCTAAAAAATTAGATCGCTTGCCAGAGCTAATCGCAAAGTTGGAAAAGCATGACGATGCTATAGTTCGACTTGACGCCCGCCTCCGAGAACTTAAGCAGATGTGTCTTGCAAAGGCATCGGCAGATCTTCTGTTGACGAACGTCCCTTTA
Organism: Ophion ellenae; assembly: GCA_963210295.1. Classification (NCBI taxonomy): domain Eukaryota; kingdom Metazoa; phylum Arthropoda; class Insecta; order Hymenoptera; family Ichneumonidae; genus Ophion; species Ophion ellenae. Next base: position 13,554,591 of record OY723390.1, on the reverse strand, counting down.
TCCAGCACAGCCACAAACGAATTCTTAGTAGAGTTGATTTTTCGAGCATTAGACATCCCGGATTTGTTTTGTGACGTTCTCGACATCCGGGTTTTGGCACGTCGAGGTTCGTCTGCCGTCGGTAACACAGCGCAGACGTCATCCGATAACCGAATTAGTAAATCGCTTCTTGTCACGTTGAAGTCTGTAGCGGTTCGCGACCATATAATCGCAAAGAAACGTTCCAAAAAAGAATTGCTTATCAAAGAAGTGTTCGGCGTCGATCGCCCGGGTCGCATCTATGTGAACGAATTTTTACCATCCAGCACATACCAGCTTTTTCGCAAAACCAAAGCTAAAGTTGCTGTTGCAAATTGGAAGTTCGCTTGGGTACGAACCGGAAAAATCTATGCACGTAAAGTAGAGGGGTCGCAGGTGGTTGTGATTCGCTCAGAAATAGATCTGGACTTAATAGTCTGATTTCCGAGGGCTAACGACGTTTGTGCGAATGCGGTGAACCCCACCATCTTTTCACCCGCTTCGAACTCATTGCACATTGTAAAATTCAACACAAACTCATTGGCTGCTCACCTGAATATCATTAGAGCACTGCTATCGGAAAAGAAAAATTATCGCATAATAAGTGTATCAGAAACGTGGTTGCACCCACTTATACCAGATGATTTAGTAAATCTACTAGATTATTTCTTTCTTCGTTTATGTTTAAGTTAAGTTCAGTTATTTCTGTCAGTTCTATTATGCAAAATTTTGTTTCACCAGACGTGCACTATTGCACCTATACGACTCTCCGTTGGTGCGACACGATTGTAATGTGACAAGTTTTTGCATTATTTGGTATGACTTTGTATTATTTTATACGTTTTTGTACTAAACATATGTAATATGAACATTTTTCGTTTTTGCACATAAGTTTTTAACTAGGGCATAATAAAAATCAATCAATCTCTCTCTCTCTCTCTCTCTCTCTCTCTCTCTCTCTCTCTCTCTCTCTCTCTCTCTCTCTCTCTCTCTCTTCTTACTGTGATTCGTGGCTGGATGCTTTTATTATCGATAGTGCCGACAAACTTCTATCTTTTAGTAAATCATCAGCCCCTTTTATCGCAGGCCACGACTACATGGAAATCGCGTACGATTTTGGTCCGACGAGCCTACCAACTCGTTAAATTTCAAAATGTAACTTAAAACACTTCGATGGGATCGCGTTTCGTAACTTAGTGGATACAAAATTATCTATATTTAATTCCTCGATCACCGACGACAATTATGGCGTGGATTACCTTGTCGACGTGCTTACGAATGTACTGAATGACGCGTTTAATATCCACGCACCAATCTGTGAATTCTTTTCTCGCAAGCCTCCGACTCCTTGGCTCTCTCTGGAACTCAAAAACATGATAAAAGAGCGCGATTCCCTATATAAACGTGCTAAACGATCGAAAAATGTTCTTGCTTACACTAGGTACCGCCAGTTCAGGGACCGAGTGACAATATGTCTGCGTCAAACAAGGCAGCAATACCTTTCCGATAAACTCTCCATCATCACTCAACCGTCGCAGATATGGAAAGAATTAGCCAACTTAGGCTTGATTAAACCTAAACTCGCCTCTCCACTCAGTTGCTTCACTCCAGATATTTTAAACAAGTTTTACATAACTATCTCGAGCGGCTGTAACCATCTCTCCCGTGTAGCTTTCCTTGAAACAATTAACAATTTTGCTCACCCTGAGATATCCTTTGCTTTTACCACTATCTCTCCTGCCACTGTCTCCAAATATCTTGTTAGTGATACCTCATCTTCACTCAGCGCCGGCCAAGATGGTATCCCTCCATTTGCACTACTCAAGGCAAACACTTCTATCTACTTAATGTTGACAGCCATATTTAATCGCTTTATATCACTTTCACAGTTTCCCAGTACATGGAAGAAGGCCTTCATCCGTCCCCTTCCCAAGGTCAAGTTGCCACGATCTCCGTCAGACACACGTCCCATCGCTAACCTCTCTGAGCTCTCTAAGGTGTTTGAACGAATTCTCCATGCACAAATTATGTTATTTTTGAACGAACACAATATTATCAATGAGCGCCAATCAGGGTTTAGAGAGTCCTTTAGCACTCAGTCAGCTCTGCTCCGAGTTTCAGACGATATCCGTCGAGCGATAGATCAACGTATGCTTACGATTCTTATTCTTTTCGATTTTAGTAAGGCATTCGACACGGTACCTCATTTACTATTATTACAAAAACTCCGCACTATTGGCTTTTCCATTGAAGTTGTATCCTGGTTTCATTCTTACCTTACGGACAGAACTCAATCTGTAGTGGATGGTCAGGCACAGTGCTTTGATTGGCTCCCCTCTTTTAAGGGAGTGCCCCAGGGCTCTGTCCTTGGCCCTCTACTCTTCTCTCTTTAGATTAACGGAATTGGCGAGAATTTGCGGTTTTCCAGCCTTATGATTTTCGCAGATGATGTTCAAATTTACTTGCACTGCAAACCTGACGAATTAAATAATGCAATCGCCTTGATGTCTCAGGATGCAAATCTTATAGTTGATTTTGCAAGGAGCAATGAGTTGACTCTGAATACTGCTAAGACCAAGGCCCTCATTTTCGGCAGCAATGTTTACTCTCGGGATGTCAGTGTGCGTACCCATGCCGATATCCTCGTTGATAACACCGTGATTCCTCTTGTAACTAATACAGTTAATCTAGGAGTACATTTCTCAGTCAATCTTTCATGGCGTCAGCATGTCTCATCTATCCTACGGAAGGTTAACGGTATCCTCTTTAAACTGAAATTTCACAAGAGAGATTATCCTCTGATCTACGTGCTAAGCTGATTTCATCCCTAATATTTCCGCACCTTGATTATTGCTGCCTCGTTTATCACGGCCTCACGGATGAGCTAAACTCTAGACTGCAAAAGCTTATTAATTGTTGTATCCGCTTCATCTTCAACCTTCGTCGCGATGTACACATCACACCCTATCGTCATCAACTAAAATGGTTATCGGTAAAAAACAGGCGCCTCTACTTCTTAGGTATTTTGACGTATCGAATATTACATCTGCAATGCCCGTCCTACCTTCGTGAGCTCCTGCCTCTCAACAACTTCGTAACTCGAAGTTCTCCCAGACTTCCTACTGCGATTTTTATCATTCCTAGCTGTAGAACTGTTACAGGTCAACGATCCTTCGGGGTATCAGCTGCTTACTTTTGGCATTCGTTGCCCGCAGGTGTCACAAATTCTCCGACTCTCTATATTTTTAAAGTACGTCTCTATGCTCATCTTCTCCACTCGGAAATTGCGCCGTAGCACTGATTGCGCCCCGATTAGCGGATGACCACTAATGTCATAGCTTATAGTATTTATCCATTGTAATAATGCGTTGTCCTTTGTGAAATGTACAAAATCTTTGCGGCGACGTTTAGTTATGATGTTCGTGCTTATTTAGGCCTAGTTATAATATTTATTTATTGATAAGTATCATCATGTTATAAATTATACCTTATAATGTGTATCCTGCGCTTAACTAGTAATTATCGTCGTACATATATGTGACGCGCCAGCACGGTTTACTTGTTAATTTGTTAATTTGCAGAACTAAATTTGCTTATTTGCGGTCTAAATATTTATATTTCTGGCGTCTACTGTTAATGTTTTAAATCGGGAAAAGAAAAGGAAAACTCCAAACTCACCTTTTTGTATATGTCAAACTTAGCCCTATAGTTTAACTCGGGCTAAATAAATGCAATCAATCAATCAATCAATCAATCTCGCTCTCTCTCTCTCTCTCTCTCTCTCTCTCTCTCTCTCTCTCTCCCCCTTCTCTCTCTCGGAAGAAATGCGTGCTGAATGAAAACTGCGTAACCGGGATTAATCTCCCACTTAACAGCATGTACGCTATAGTTTGAAGTCTTAGTTTATGTGTTAGGTTAATTCTAGTCATAGATTTAGGATAAGAACGGTTCTTATGTGATAAGCAAAATTTTTTTTGTCAGGTACATTTTTCTGCACGGTACTCTTAGGGGACTGTCGTCCCAAAGCACGAAATAAACACAGAATCTATTTATCCATTTATCTATCTCTCTCTCTTGCTCACTCTCGCGTCCACACTGTCTCCCTTTTCCCGGCCCGATTTGATATTGTCCGACACAAACCGATTTGATATTGCGGGGAGATATGATTCTGAGTTTGAGGTGACGGGCCTTGAGAATATCAAGGAGGCTAAGCGGTCGCCTTTCCGCTTAGTTGATAAGCTGGAGAAGTCAGCTGGCATAAATAATAAAGCCAACACGGCCCCTTTTGGGCCGGTTGCTTTATGGCGGGACCAGCCGATCTGTCCAGTTGACGTCCTCGATGCCAATCGAGGATAACCAAGGACTAGAGACGCTTGTAAAAAAAATCCCTTGCGGCATATCGTACAGGCCGATATCCGGACCGCGATCCTCGTGTATGTATAATACGTTGATGTAGTCCCGGATTTCGATATATGAGTTCGTCGATGCTTGCGTTGTTTGTTTTAATTACTTCATAGCTGACGATCATCACGATTGCTCTTCTCCTCGAGGTTAGATTTCCAGCGCAATGCTAGGGCTTCCCAAGAGGATAGGAGTACCTAGCCACCAAACTGGGATGAATTTAGGATGGAGCCAAGGCTCGCGGAGCTAAACTCTCCTTAAGGAGACCCGAGGTGACAGGTGTCTTCTGGTGACTCACACGTTATGATAAAAATTTGCTGAGAGTGAATCTCCGTCCGCTCGCGCGCGGTGGTCCCGGCGACGCGGGCGCGATGCGCGGACGCGGGCGCGGGCGGTCACGCGACGCGTTATGGTCTTGGCGCTCCGAAGAGCGGGCCTACTAGCACGCCGCGGCGCGGTCTCGGTGTCTCGAGGGGCCGTCCTAGTAGCGCGAGGTACGTGAGCTCACCCTGCGCCTCACTACATTTCTCCCCCCCCCCCCCCCCCCCCCGGATGGCCGGTGGTTTTCGGCCGCGAGTCTACCTCTTTCGGTTTTCTAGGTAACGGGTTTTCACCTCGGTCAGAGAACCGTTACAGTAAATATAATAAATACAATATTTGTATTATATATTTGACATTATTATAAGTGTAATATTATTGTGAAACATGAATTTATTTATTAAATTTTAGATTGAGTTACGTTAAAAAAGATGAGTACTTGAAGAGATTACTCGGCGAAGAAGATGACAAACGTGATGACCCTTCGGACAGTGAAGACGAGGATTGGTTTCCCCATGATAACGCTCCGAATTCTGCTAATGCTGAAGCATCGGATAATGAGGATTGCGTTAATGACGAAGCCGAAGTTGATGGCAGAACTCAAGAAGAAGAAGAAGAAGAAGAAGAAGACGATGACGACGAAAGAGGCGCTGAGTAGGAGATATGAACGAAGTAGCTTCAGATGTTTCAGCCAGCACTGGTACAACTTTTGCGGCAAAAGACAAAACGGTTTGGAATAAAACTCCGCCTCAAAACCATCAAACTCCGGCTAGAAATATTGCTAGGCAGAGAGCTGGACTGCATAAAAGTACGGAAAAACTATCGATCTCTGGCACATTAAAAAAATTCACCACGTTGGAAATCGTTGACATTATCGTTCGGTGCACAAATGAAAAAGCGGACGCCGAGTATCAAGATTACAATAGCAAGCATCCACAGAACGAGCTGCGTGGATGGAAGAAAGTTACGGTAACTGAAATGTCCGTATCTCGAAACTCTTTTTTCGAATCTTGAGAGGTGATGGTGCAAACAACTCAAACACAGACCAGATAGATAAAATGTGGAAGAAAAACTCATATCCGCTATATAGTGCAACGATGGAGCGAAGGCGATTTCAGTCGCTTTTACGATTTATACGTTTTGACCATTACACTACACGCCAGTAACGAGCAGCCAATCATAAGGCTGCATCTTTTTCTGATGTTTGGAACATGCTGAATGCAAACCTAGCGGTGGTGTATAGACCAATGGAGCACTTGACTATCGACGAACAGCTCTTTCCTTTTCGAGGAAGAACGAAGTTTACCCAGTACATGCCATCGAAGCCTGCTAAATACTGTCTAAATGTATTTTGGTGGTGCGACGCAAGTAATGCTTATCCACTCAAAAGGGTTTTCTATACAAGTAAACAAGGTAATACTCGAGAAGTCAATCAAGAAGAACAAGTTGTGAAATAAATGGTCGCCGCTTACAAAGGATTTGGCCGATCATAAGCATGGACAGATTTTTCACGACCTTACCGTTGGCAGAGAGTCTTTTGTCATGGAAGCTCACTATCGTCGGTACTTTGAAAAAAAATTAAAACATGCATTCCTCAAGAAATGGAACCGTCGAACTCTAGACCATTATTGTCGACGCTTTTTGGATTTCTCGAGAAGGTTACCATCTGTTCGTATGTTCCGAAGAAAAACAAAGCCGTGATTCTTCTCAGTACGATGCCCAATGATGCCACGATGTCTGATGCATCTCACCAGAAACCAGAAATGATTTTGTTTTACAACAAAGCCAAAGCTGGCGTTGATACTATGGATCAAATGTGCATGAGATATTCCACCCAACGGCGAACGTGCAGGTGGCCGCTAACTTTTTTAAAACGATATTTTGGATATCGCCGGTGATGCTGCGTACGTTACTTACTATGAAAATAATGATATGCTTGCAAACAAATCTAACAGATGCAGACTTTTTCTACGCCAGCTCTCAGCAGAACTAGCCATGCCAATGATAGAAGAGCGATTTTCTAACCAGCAAGCCATGCGCAATCATGCAACGAAAATCGCAATCGAAAGTTACGATAAAAAGCCAGTAACAGAAGTGGTAACTCATAACAACGATCAACGAGACGCTAGTGGTAGAAAAGTTGTAGTTGGATCATCGTACATTTGCAACGAGCAGCCTATTCGATAGAGAAGAAAGACAAGGAAGTTCTGCGTTGACTGTAATAAGCCCGTTTGTGATCAGCACACAGCAATAATCACAAAATGTTTGAATTGTAATAATTGATTAATAATATCTGTGTAAAAGACTGAAATTTAATTATTTTTTTTGTAATTTTCTATACAGTTTTTGTATATTACTGTGCAAAAAAGAAAAAATCCACGATTTTTTACCAACAATCACATTGCAAAATGTGATAGTTATTATCATCATATACAGTACATTTAATGAATAAACAATTTGAAATAAATATATTGTTATTATTTATATATTAATCCATATTTACTTATTATATTTTTACAACAAAACTTTTTTTTATGATATACTATACGAAAATCATCCTTTTTCTATCGGGGTACCCAGGTACCCGGGTGGCAACACAAGGGTTAATGCTAATAATTATTCGCATTACCAATATTATTGGAGTTCTTCGAACCCGGTAATTGTTCCGCTTAACGAAAGCTATGTATCAACCGATCCTTACCGAAATAATCACTACGAGAACACTTACATTTCTGTTCCATATCAAACTTCCTCGAAATTGAAATACTGCGAACTATAAAATCCAAGAATCTTCGGATAATTTTCGTAATGTGAGACTCGCGGCATTTTTATTAATTTTGTGCAACGATACGCATTGTTTTTTCGCGATTCATGTCGATCACATGTTTTGAATAATCGATTCGAATCGAATAAGTGATAAACGAGTCTCCATTAATTCGCTTATCATACCGTGATATGAAAGCCATTGGAGTATATAAATATAAAGTATCGGTACTCTATATTTATACATTGCCGCTCAAAAGTTTCGATACACCAGTCGATATTTCTTGCTGCACGAAAAGTTACATAGATTCGTCAAAAAAAAAGATAACCAAATTTACCGACCGGCGTTGCGAAAGAAACGAATTCAGATTTGTTTTTCTTTTTTAAATGATTTGCTATGATTTTTTTTCGACCCGGTACGCACTCTTGTACGTGACTGTTTTTCGGCTTTTTACGACCATCGAGAATTAAACAATTGGACTTATGAACATTTTTTTGTCATGTTTGTCCATGATAAACTTCAACGGGGTAGCAGACACTCTATTTTCGTTTTTTTTTACGTTTCGTATGTTCTTCTTCGCAAAGTTATTTAATTTATGGCTAAAATGGACGAATTTTGGAAAATGCAGGATTTAAGAGGAAATGTCAGAGATGTAAAAAGTTGCGTAAGTTTATACTAGATCGCCTGGGTATTTGAAAAATTTTCCTGTGATTTTTTTTCTAATTTCGCTCGACAGAGATGAGTTGGATGGCTTATCTCGGAAAGTATGGCGTTCAGAACAAAATATCAGGAAAAACTGTTTTAATTTTAGATTAAAAATTTGCTTGGATGTTTGAAGAATTTTTTGAAATATTTTTTCGGAAATTTGTTTGGCCGAAACTTGTAGAATGGTCCAACAAATCGATTAGCGTATCTCGAAAACTATTGAGCTAGAGACAAAATTTCAAGAGGGGACAATGTTGCAGTGTTGCGTTTTAGATACGTGGACATTTTTCAGATTTTTTCAATTTTTTTACAATGATTCAAAAGCACCTGAAAAAAATATTCTAAAACTTTTTTTGAAAAAATCTGAAAAAATGTCAACGTATTCAAAACCAAACACTGCAACATTTTCCTCTTTTGATATTTTGTCTCTAACTCAACAGTTTTCGAGATATGCCAATAAATTGTTCGGACGATTCTCCGAGGTTCGGCCAAAAAAAAATCAGAAAAATATCTGAAATTTTTAAAATAAATTTAAAATCGATAATTAAAGAAGTTTCTCCTCTTGATATTTTGTTATAAACGCCATACTTTTCGAGTTAAGCCATCCTACTCATCAGAGTGTCGAGCGAAAGTAGTCAATAAAATATCTCACGGGAAAATTCTTTAAAAAATCCAGGCGATCCAGAATAAACTTACTGAACTTTTTACATCTTTGACATTTTCTCTTAAATCCTATAGTTCTTGAGTTACGTTGCATTTCCCAAAATTTGTCTTTTTTAGCTAGAAATAAAATAACGTTGCGAAAAAAAACATACGAAACTTAAAAAAAAAACTAAAATGGAGCTCCTGCTACCCCGTTCAAGTTTATCATGGATAAACGTGAAAAAAAATGTCCATATGTCCTCCCTCAATTCTAGATGGTCGAAAAAAGCCGGAAGACAGGCACGTACAAAAGGGCGTCCGGTCCGAAAAAAAATTTTAAAAAGCAAAACAAAACTGAATTTGTTTCCTTCAAAACCCCGTTCGGTAAATTCGGTTATCTTTTTTTTGACGAAGCTATGTAACTTTTAGTGCGGCAAGAAATATCGACGGGTGTATCCAAACTTTTGAGCGGCAGTGTATATTATATAATACTAAATATATTATAGCTGAAATTATGGTTACGTTGATGTATTCGAATTTTCAATTTTTCTTCGATTTCATTTTTAGTACGTCGGAAATAAAAAAAATATTTCCACGTGTATGTATGAAGCATATTTTCATTTCTTTCCGTTACATATACCGTTAGTAGGCTAAATGGAAGATCCGGAGGGTCTACTGTTCGCCTATAGTAGGTCCAATGGAGGGTCCGGAGATGCGGCTAAACGCGATGAGAATAACTATAACCTTAACGGTCAGCAACAGAATTTCGCTGTCGAAGGACGTCGGATCGTGGATTTACACCATCGTGCCGACAGTTTAAATTGTATTCGTTGTCACAAGGACAAATACATGCATAAATTTAACAAATTAAATTTGCTTGCGGAATACATTTATTTTACATCCGTCTCAGAATTACTAGAACTCGGGAAAAAAACACGCTTCGAGATCCCAGACCAGGCGCCGATGAGCTGGCTCCAGCGTACACTGTTGCCATTCCGTTACAGATGGTTGGGCCCGAGTTCGGTGTGGAATAAAGATACCACTGTTCGTAAGTCGATATCTCTGACACTAAACGGTCAACCTTTGTCATTATTTTTTTTAATCAATCCCACAATAGTACTGCGTACACGTGTGTTTTTATTTTGAAATACTTAGATCCGTTTAGAACCTATATCTCGAAATGCGAGCAAACTCCTATCGGTTTACGTGTTAGGTATAGGGATCGCGTACAAAAATACCCATTTTCAATTGCAATTATCTCATGAACTAAACGGTGAATCGAATTCAATTTTTGGGCATCAGTCTATGAAGGTCATATGTACACTATACTTAAATTTCAGCCAATCCCTAAGATTTGACCAAAACTACGACGCTTCGTTCTTTGTCGCTCCATGCATTCTGGGCCGAAGCGTGAAGGTTGCCGCCATTCATGAGACTTGTAATTCTACCGAGCCAGCGATGATGTTCAAAAATCAGATTATTAAATGAATTCGTAATCTATATATTCTAGAGAAATGAAGCACAGAATAATCAATCATTTAGTGTTTTGCACATTTGGAGGCACCGTGCAGGTGTTTGCATTGCCGTAGTGGCTTTTTCGGGTCGGCGGTGGTGAATTTTTCAAAATCATTCGAAGGGAACGAACCCGAACTCTGAAGGTTATTCAGATAATGAAACAGAAAACAGAATTTTAATAGACCGGTTTTCATATTGGATTCCTCTCGATCCAATAAAAAAACGGTTGAAACAGGCGTATTTATCGACGTCGAATCTCATGTGAATCTCTCTTCGAATCGACGTCTTTTACAGCTGGGAACGAATCCGAGTACACATGTAAGTGTTTCTATTGCGGAATACAACCTACAAACTGAGAACGCCGCGCTGAATATTAGGTTCGTTCACGTGCATAGTCCACAGCAGCAGTAGTAGTCCTCAACGACTATTTTCGTGCCAAGGGTGATATATTTTTAAAAATCTGAAGATTATTTCGATAATGAAACACAAAACAGAATTTACATAAACCGTTTCTCACATTGGATTCGTCACGATTTTTGTTCTATCTCCTTATCTGTCGAATTATTGAAACTAATATTTTTTTCGAATACTAGAGACTTTTAGAACACGAAAGGACACATGTCCGAAGGAGCCAGAAACTTCGAACGCAGCAAACTATTTTGCAGTCCGACCTCTCATCCCTTGTTGACTAATAATTTATTCAGCGTACTAGAGAGTTTCCGTGCACATAAAGGCCCATGGAAGAAGTAGCCGGAAGCTTAAAAAATCGAAAATGATTTTTTTTCTGGAAAGTATTCCATACAACAGTCAAGCAGTGTGATTTCTCATCCCTTGCCGATTTATTTTTGTCCAATATTCGTTTTTGAAATATTGGAGAGATCTCCTACACATAAAGACGTATGTGAGAAGTAGCCAAACGCTTTAGACACACGAAACAATTTTTTCATTCAAGCCCCACCACACAACAATCAAGCAGTGGTACCTTTCCTCCCTTGACGTCTTCTCGTTGTCTAGCACTTTTCTACAGTGCTAGAGAGTTAAAGTACACACAGAAAGATGGCTTAGAAGTAGCCATAATCTTGAGAGGCGGGAAATATATTTTTCTCATGAAGTTGTACAGTAGAACAATCGAGCAGTGTTCTATGGAACACTTTCCAGAAAAAAATCATTTTCGATTTCTGAAACGTCTGGCTACTTCTTCTATGTATCTTTATGTGTACTGAAACTCTCTAGTATGCTAAATAAATCATTAGAACAAAACCAGTCATCAATGGAGAGAGATCAGAATGCTGTAACGTCGTATGGTACACTTCCGATCAAAAATCTTATTTCGTGCGTCGGAAGTTTCTGGCTCCGTCTGGCATTAGTTCTTTCGTGTACTAAAAGTCGCTGGTAGTAGAGAAAAATTTTAGTTTCAAGAAATCGGCAAAGAAGGAGATAAATCAAAAAGCAAATGTTGTACTGAACACCTCGTAGGAAACAAAAATGAGTGTGGCTGAATATTCTGCCGACTTTTTCGATCTATTTGTATGCGTACTAGAACTCTACAGAAATTCCGACAAAATACTGGACAATAATAAATTGTCCAGGCATGAGAGGTGAAACTTCTCGATCGTTGCATGGTACACGTTCAATTATAAAAAATGATTTCCCGTGTCTGGAGCTTCTAGTTACTTCTCACATATGATTTTATATGTACGAAAACTTTGTGGTACCGTAAAAGAATATTAGACAACAATAGGTCATCAAGGGATGACAGGTGACACTGCTCGACTGTTCTACCGTACGATTTTAATGAAAAAAAATATTTCGCGCCTCTCAAGCTTATGGCTACTTGTCTATTATCTTTTTGTGTGTACTGTAACTCTCTAGTACTGTAGAAAAGTGCTAGACAATGAGAAGACGTCAAGGGAGGAAGGGTACCCCTGCTCGATTGTTGTGTAGTGGGGCTTGAATTAAAAAAAAAATCGTGTGTCTGAAGCTTTTGGCTACTTCTCACATACGTCTTTATGTGTAGGAGAACTCGCCAGTATTTCAAAAACAAATATTGAACAACAGTGGATCGGCAAGGGATGAGAAACTACACTGCTCGCCTGTTGTATTGAATACTTTCCAGAAAACAATCATTCTGTATTTCTGAAGCTTGTGGCTACTTCTTCCATGTGTCTCTATGTGTATCGAAACTCCCTAGTACGCTAAATAAATCATTAGACAACAATCAGTCAACAAGGAATGAGAGGTCAGACTGCTGTTACGTCGTGTGATACACTTCTAATCAAAAAAGTTATTTCGTACGGCCGAATCGTTTAGCTCCTTCTGACATCTGTTCTTTTGTGTTCTAAAAGACTCTAGAAGTTGAAAAAATAATAGTCTCAATAAGTCGGCCGAGAGAACAAGAATCGAATGTTGTATGGTACAGGTTTAATTTTAAAAAGTCGATTTCCCGTGTCTGGAGCTTCTAGTTACTTCGCTCATATGTTTTATATGTACGAGACCTTCCTCGTACTGTAAAAAAAAATATTATACAACAATAAGTCATCAAGGGATGACAGATGACACTGCTCGATTGTTTTACCGTACAACTTCCACGAAAAAAATTATTTTGCGCATCTTAAGCTTATGGTTACTTCTCAGCCATCTTTCTGTGTGTACTATTACTCTACAGTACTGTAAAGAAGTGCTAGACAACGAGAAGTGATCAAGGGAAGGAAGCTCCCACTGCTCGATTGTTGTGTGGTAGAGCTACAGGCCGCCGGATCAGAGCTTTGCCGGGCGTTAAACGTTTTTTTTTTCAATCCGGTTATGACGCGGATGCCGGTAACGTAACTGATCAGTATACCTTTTCAGGCTCTGATCCGGTTGCCGTATCTATGCCTGAAATGAAAAAAAAAAACTAAAATTTACGAATAAAAAAATTCTGGTAGTATTTTTTGTATCCATATGCGTTATTTATGCTCCTGCCTATATGATAATTGGAATAAAACGTATCCTGCTTCGTTGAAGTTGTTCACCTCCCCTCGGAATTGAACCTACGTATTCTAATTCTAGAGCTGAGCGCGCTACCTATTCAGCCATTCCAACACTCGTGTACCCCTTCTTTTTTTCTTTGCATATTTTCATCATTCTAATTATATTGTAAAGAATGTCAATAATTTAATTAATTGGGGTTGAAGATTGCATTAGAGTGTTACCACTGAAATTTGCAAAAAAGGCTTCTGATGATGATTTTGTAAAGAAATGTTTTCAAATTTGTGCCAATAAAATTTAATTTTATTGATTTGATTGATTACCTTTAGAAGATGATATAACTAAACGAATGAAAAGGAAAGAAAAAAGCGTCGCATTCCCACGATGCAAACTTCAATTTTATTTTTTTTCGTTCTTTGTATCTCGATTTAATGACGACGGCACACAGAGGGACAGAATTCCAAACAGCTGGCCTCAAACCTCAAAAACCAAGGTTTTTTAAGGGTTTTTCTTTGTTGCAGAATGTGAAGTAGGGGTATCAAGGGTCCCCAAACAACCGTTCTCTAGGCGCAGGTATATTTTTCGTCCCTGCAGGATTAGTTCGAATATGACCGTTACACAAGTCTCATCGAACTACCGAATTTGACGCGCGCCATACGCTACAGAAAAACCACAATATAATTGTGAAAAATAGTACAATTGGAAAAGTGTTGACTGAATTCTCGTCGTGAAGGTTTGTAGAATGGAATACAATTTAGATAATTGCAAAATTGTTATTATGAAAAGTTATTCGTTTGGAATTGAGAATGTCTTTTTGGGAAAACGCAAACGGATAGTAAACTTTCAGGCAGACATAACTTTATCGATCGTCCTCGTTCGTTCTTTGGAATATTTTTTTATTGAATTGCTTATATCTTAACGAAAAAGGTGGTCAACAAACTTGCGGATTTTAGCGCGAACGGAGATATATATTTTTTTTCTGACGCTGTGCAAATTTCGACTTGGTTTTTTGGTATCAGCGGGTTTTCGTGGTCGCTGATTTACATATTATTGCTTAACTTCTTCCATTATTAGTTATTCGTTATGGATGAATAAACATATCTCTTCAATAAATTATTGTGTACATTGAATAGAACATAGTAAAATATGTCACAATATAGTAGTGTCTCAGTATAGTGAGATCTTTTGTTTTCGCTCGCTGTTGATTCTATTCACGGGCTAGTTTCGGCTCTGAGGGATGCAATCCCATATTATTCACTAATTTCAGGAACTGCAGACATTAGAGAAACACAGCAATTGACAAGAATATACATATTCCGCATAATTAAGGATACTTGTGTCCCAAACTGTGGACCATGCAGCTCTCATTCTTGAAGCGCACGTCTGGGGCCAATTGGGCCATGCATTCTTAATGACTGAAGAAGTGAAAAAAAATTCTCTTATATATTCTACAAACTATGTGATATATGGAAAACGGCCTCCCGGAAGGAAGAGAGGTTATTCGAGAAGAATGCGAAATGGTTAAGCATTCAATTAATCTTATCTCAGGACGGACCTTCTCAAAATACTTTGGAGTCAAAAGCGATCGGTGGTCGACCTCCTACAAGTTTTTCGGAAAGTAGTGGCAGATCAAAACAGCGCAAAATGGAAAAAGTGCGCGAAGAATATAGTTCAGAGGAACTCGCCTTTGCTACGCAGATGAGCCTCCGTGCAAGCGGTAAGGTTCATGCTGCGCAGGTATTAAGGAACGTTACAATGGGGAGCCCCTCGAAAGTATCATCTTACCTGTCGTCTTCGAACACCGTTAAAGAAAAACCAATGACGCCTGAAGAAGCATTGTCAGTTTTTGTGTAAGGTAGATTCCCGAAAAATCAATATTTAGTGGTAAGAGCAGGCTGCAAATAGGTTAATAGTCGAGCTTTTCCGTCGTATAACGTACTTCGAGAAGCTAAAAATTCTTGTTATCTACTGATAAAAACAATTACATATACAGAGAAACGAGCAGCCATAGAACTTCAAGCATTATTAGACCTTACAGTGAAACAAATCTTTTTAGCGCGAGAAAGTGTCATTCAAAATATATCAAACGTTGATATGGGTAAAATGACTCTTATTTGTAGGTGGGGTTGTGATGGAACTTCATGTCAGCGTGAATATAAGCAAAAATTCACCGGTGATGATGGCACATTTAAAGATGCGAGTATTTTCTTTACATCATTAGTTCCACTGCAACTTTCAAGTATAAATGAACAAAACGAAGAATATGTTTTCTGGCAAAACCCTGTGCCTTCATCTCCGCGCTACTGTAGAACAATTAAAATAGAATTTCTGAAAGAAACTGCGAATACAACGAAAGCCAATATTCAATATGTACAAGATCAAGTTGAGAATCTTGTTCCATTTTCAGACATTATTAAGGGAAAATGTATAAAAGTAAATTATAACCTTGCCTTGACCATGGTAGACGGGAAAGTGTGTAATGCAGTGGCGGATAAAGCAGTGATTCAACGTTGCTATCTTTGCAAAGCTACATCAAAAGATTTTAATGACCTCGATAAAATGTAGAAGCTCGATGATATCGACGATTATTTGCGAGATGTTGCTCTAAGTGAAACAACGTGCCGTGATTGGTTCCGTCGCTTCAACGACAGTGATTTCGATGTTGACGACCGTTCACATAAAGGAAGGCCAAAAACCATCGAAGACGCTGAATTGGAGGCATTGCTCGATGAGGATCCGTGCCAAACGCAAAAAGAGGTTGCTTCAGCATTAGGTTACCTGCCAAGCCATTTCCAAGCGATTGCATGCATTGGGAATGATTCGAAAACAAGGAACTTGGGGAGAGACGTTGAGCGTCGTTTTTTCGCCTGTGAACAACTGCTCCAGCGGCAAAAAAGGAAGGGTTTTCTTCATCGCATCGTTACCGGTGATGAAAAATGGATTCATTACAGCAACCCAAAGAGAACAAAATCATGGGGACTGCCCGGTCATGCTTTTACGTCGTCGGTATCAGTAGTTCCGCTCATATGAAGACATGTCAAAATGGCTGTATTTTTGGATAGCCTCAAAAGACGAACACTTCTACCGCAACGGTATTCGAGCTCTGTCAGAAAGATACGAAAAAGTTGTCGCTAGCGATGGGCGATATTTTGAATGATTCATTTATAACCATTTTTTCACAAAAAAGTGGCATTTCAAGTGGCAAAATGTGCAAATTTTGAACTCGACAATAGATCTTAATCGATCATCAATCCGTTTGGAAGACAATCAGAAGGTACTACAAGCTCACGCAACAGATCGAACGACGGGTGGTCACCCAGTACAACGACCAAAACACCCGGCAATAATTGGATGAACGAATAGCGGCTGCAAGTCTTATTGTAGAATCATTACTGACTGACGTACAATAAATAGTTAATTTTTTAATAGGACTCACGAGAGAAATGATCAGCCCAAGCATACTATCTCCAAGACAATTGACAAACTATTTGACTGACGCCTTACCCAATTTGCCAATAGGGCATACGTTCTCTACCGCGATAAACTACGCGGAAATGCCAAAATTATTGGAGTTGTCAGAAGTAGGCGCGTATAGTATGAAAACGTGCATTGTACTTGTAATAAAAATACCGTTCATTGGCACTGCGGAATATAAAATCAGCAAGGCCTATCCTCTACCTGCCAAAATAAAAAATCATAGTTATCAATTTGTAGAAAAAAAAATGACCGTGTCGCGGTCGAAGCCACAAGAGAATCGTACTTACACATAACAAAAAATGATTTAGAAAGATGTAAAGTCATAGCGTCACATTATTATTGTCGGCCAAAGCAAGCAGCGCGTACCGCTCATAGTTGCGCATCGTGCGAGGTGGCATTGTACATTGCCCCTAAACATAAATACGCGAATTGCGACCAAAGAGTTGCTCAGATAAATAGCACTTTAATTATTGCGTTAGAACGCCATGGTAGGTGGCTATACGTTGCACCGGAGCCCGAAACGCTTCTCATCCATTGCGGAAAATAACCAACCGCGGACGCGACCCATACGGGTGCAGGGACTCTGGCTTTGAACGGAAACTGTTCCGTCACCGCCCCTAGTTTTAGACTAGAAATCGTTGGCGAAATAAGACAGAACGTATACACCGTTTTCCTACTGCAATATAATGTATCATTCTTGTCTCGGTCACTCTTGTCACTTGATCACTCTTGTCTCTATCAGATATAAACATACTCGATCACACATCAACAAAAATTGTATTACCGCACGAAATCATAAACGATCCAAAATAATTAAACAGGATCAGCGAACGTTCAAAAAACATAAAAATTACGTTAAACAAAGAGTCAAGCGATTCAATTACATATAGAAATATAATGGGTAATTATTCACTAAGCACAATCGCGCCGATAATACTCGGAATAGCATGTACATGCCATTACCGCAAAAGCACAGTCATCAAAAAGGAAGCTGCCCGTGCCCAAATTGAGACTAAAAATCAAGCGTAACACATCAACGACGAGTTCCGTGTAAAATGAACATACGAAAAATGTATAGAAAATTTTTTTTCATAATTATGCGAGAATTATTTTTAGAAAAATAAAAAATATATATTATATATATATATATATATATATATATATATATATATATATATATATATATATATATATATATATATATATATATGTATATATATATATATATATATATATATATATATATATATATATATATATATATATATATATATATATATATGTGTATGTATATATATATTGTAACGGGACGTAATTCGTTACAAATAAATTTATTGGTTCGGGACTCGAACAGGGAAGAAATTAATAGAAACGCAGTTGTTTTTTTTTGGTTTTTTGCAACAAACGAAATTTATTGAATTGTTTTTGGCTCGATATAATAAAAAAGAACGCTTTGTTTAAGTAAAGTGTGCCGTTTTCGTATTTCTCGCAATGCCCTTCTGGTTCGGCAATGTTGATGTCTCGCGTTTACTTAAGTGTCTACGCTTATCATCGATCGATATCGGCTACCCCCTCTTCCTTGCTTATCCCTATCCACAGGATATGTTGAGTTGACTGGTGATCTCGCTTGTGGCGCTGGTCCTCTCTCTCTATACGGGAGATCCCTACGATGCGTGAGTTACAACGCGCTCCCGCTCGTGGCGCTGTTTCTCTCTATACGGTACGTTGAGTTATGACGCGCTCCCGCTCGTGGCGCTGTCCCTCTCTCTCTCTATACAGGAAACTCCTAGGGCGCATGGAGTTACGACACGCTCCCGCTCGTGGCGCTGTCCCTCTCTCTCTCTATACGGGTAACTTCTAGGGCGCGTGGGGTTACGACGCGCTCCCGCTCGTGGCGCTGTGGATCATGACGCTCAACCACGGTTCACGCCGTCAGCGTGCCCTATCGCCCTATAACACTGCTGCTCCCCCTTCCCGACTGGCCGTATCGGCGCTGTCGGTGCGCTCCCCTGATTGATTTACCGGAAAGCGATCGATTATCACGCGTCGATAATTGCTCGCTTGTCGATCGCGCTAGATGTCGCCACACACAGGTCCACGGTTTTTGAGACTCGTCGAGTCTCGGCGACCCCTTTTTTTGTTTACAGGATTTCGCGAGCTATCTCTTTGTCCTTTTTATGTTCCTAATACAATTTTCAATTTTGCTCTTGATGTTGGTATATATGTGTGCGTGTCAGTGTGGATGAATAAATTCGCCTACTCTGTTACCTCCTAGCCTCTGATTATCGCCCAATGAGATGTTTGTGTTTAATTTTCGATAACTCCCATTCTTTTGTTTATAACTTTAATTTATTCTTATGCTTATGTTTTGCTCTTACTCTTAAGTATCTTTTTATTGATACTTTGCTCTGAGTTAATCTTTTAACCCTTTCTCAATTTTCTTTCACCTTGACCCGCCATCCACCACGCTTTCCTTCCCTTGCGGTCAGTATTAACGTCGGCTGAGTACCGGCCAGGTTTTTTTAGATAATTGAGAGTGCTCGATGACTCTAGTGACTCCACCTTTTAGCTGTTTTGTATTGATCCGTTGCTTCAAGTTAATCTTTCGACCCTTCTCAATTTTCTTTCACCTTGACCCTCCTTCCACCACGCTTTCCTTCCCTTGCGGTCAGTATTAACGTCGGCTGAGTACCGGCCAGGGTTTTTTAGATAATTGAGAGTGCTCTATGACTCTAGTGACTCCACCTTTTAGCTGCTATGTATTGATACGTTGCTTCAAGTTAATCTTTCGACCCTTCTCAATTTTCTTTCACCTTGACCCTCCACCCACCACGCTTTCCTTCCCTTGCGGTCAGTATTAACGTCGGCTGAGTACCGGCCAGGGTTTTTAGATAATTGAGAGTACTCTATGACTCTAGTGACTCCACCTTTTAGCTGCTCTGTCGATTTTCCGCCTTCCGCACTTTCCGCCCCCTAGGGTCAGTATTAATGTGCTTGGTACCGATCAACTCCCCAGCCAAAGATTGCCTTTCCCCAAAAATTCCCGTCCTTTTGTATGCATATTTTACCGCCTTTTCGTTTCCCCTTCTCTTCCACCTCCCTTAATTCGATTAGTCGGTTTATCTTGTGTTTGCCGGTTTTTCTTTCCCCTTCTCTTTCGTCTTCCCTTAATCCAATTAGTGGGTTCCTCCGGGTTTTACCGGTTTTTCTTTCCCCTTCTCTTCCCTTCCTTTAACTCGATTAGTGGGTTTCTCCGGGTTTTACCGGTCTCTCTGTCGGTCCGAGCTGTTTGACCTTGTTTTTGTCTCGATCCGTAACGCTTCCCCCCTCTGCTAAAATCGGTTACCCTTTTGACTTTGTGGTGGGGTTGATGAGACGGACCTGTACGTCTCATTGTCCCCCTTCTTTACTCTTTGCGCGTTGGATTGTTCTATTGGCAATCGAAATTGCGAAGAGTTAAAAAAATATACCATAAAGAGATCTGTACTTCCCTGTTTTTGTTTTCCTTTGCCCATTTTCCTTTCTTATTGGTCGACCTCCGATCGTTCTTGTTCTATTTGCTCCCCCCCCCCCCCCCCCGCCCTTAAATCTAATCACTCGGGTTTTTGGAGGGCCGCTGCCCATCGCTCGGAAATTATTTTTACAATACGCTTTTTTTTTATGGGTCTTTATTTATTTCGAGGCGATACTTCTTTCGTCATCGCTTGAGGACTCACTGTCGATGTGGTCGCGCAGTCCTATATCCCGCCGAAATTTCTCCTCGTCGCTGTCGTACTCGTCGTCTATTTTGTTGTTAATTGGGGTCTCGTCGTCGTCGTCGCCCTCTTCGCTCTCTAGATCTCCACCATTGCCACCGTCGCTGATCGTAATCACTTCGTTGTCGTTGTTGTTGGCGTTGTCGGCGTTGTCGGGGTTGTCCTTGGTTGCCCAATGTTGCTCGGCCTCCCGGTGGTACGTGATGTCCCCGAACCGGCACCCCTATGGTTGGTGGACGCGCGTTTTCCGTCCTCCGTGCCGCTCCTATTCCAATGAAAATTTCCGCCAGACTGTTCCCTTGGTTTGGGCCTGCGTTCTCGAGGTAGAGATCCGCGAGAACGAGGCCCAACTGGCTGGGTCTGCCCCAAACTCTCATTGTCCACGTGGTGTTTTCTATCAGGGCCCGGCAATGAAAAAGCTCCTCCTCGCCCCAGGACTCCTCGACCAGCACGAGGTCACCATGCGTCACCGGCACCGCTTGATAAGTATGGAGGAATGCCATCGTTGGGGCGGTATAGCATTCCTCCTGGGTGCCGTATACGCTAGTCCCCCAGCCACAGGACGAGCTTTCCCACATCGCTTTCCCCTGGTACGTGGCACGATAAAATTTGGCCTCGTGACGCCAGAGGATCGCCGCTCCGGGGTATAGCTCTTCTTCGATGGAGGGATGGATGCCTGGCTCCTCTGGGTTGATATTTTGCCACATGTTGACGATTGCCAATCCTCTCCCGTCGCGTTCATTAAGATGGACTCCCAATTCGTTGTGGTTCGTCAACCCCGCCACGGTGACTCCGTTGTACTCCCTTCGTAGAGTATTGACGCGATAATTGCAATACATCTTGCTAATGATGTGTTTGACGGTTGACTGACGAGTCATTATTCGATTTTCGCCGCGCTGATCCTTCTCGATTTCCCTCTCCCCTTCATAATCCTAATGATTTCCCGGGGTACCATCCTTTTATATTATCGTTGGTCACGGTGACGAATTTCCATTCGTCCTTATGAGCTTCACTTTCTTCCTGTATCTGTTGTCTCCGTGCCCGTCGTTGCCTATTTCGTGTATGAATTTCTCCTTGATGTGTCTGTTTTTCGTGGCTTCCTTCGTTCCGGGTTTGTCTAGTATTTATGCCCATACTGCTCGTGATTTATGAATTCTTTCCTTCGCGCGCTTGCTTTTATATTCGTCTACGCTTGACTATTCGATATGCTAGACTAGCGTATCCTTTCTTCTTTTTCTTTCTTTGAATTTGTCGTGTCCGTTGTTAGATAGCGCTTCAACATGCTCGCATGAAATTTTCCCCTCTCTTTCCTTGTTTTTCTAGGAGAAATGTTGCGATTCCCACGCATTTTTTAATTTTATAGGGCCCTTCGAATAAGTCCATGAATTTCGCTGTCCTTTGTTTTGCAGGATGGAAGACATTGAGTTCCCGGACCAACACAAATTCGCCTACTTCGAACGTCGTTTTTCTGTGCGTCGCGTTAAATTTTTCCGCTCTTTGTCTTCCTTTTTTTTGTCCTTTCTCTTACCAATTCAATTTTTTGTTCGTATGTGAGGGCGTCTGTTTGATCCTTTTTTAGCGCGAGTACCCATTCCCGCCAAACTCGGTAAGGTCTTTTTTTAAATTGCAGTTCCGCCGGTGTGAATTCGGTAGTTTCATGCTGTGTCTCGTTGATGCAGTCTTGGATTAATGACACCCATCTATACCACCCTGTATGTTTCTCCGTTAAGAAGGTTCTGAAAAACCGCCCGAGTTCTCGATTGACTCGTTCCACTATATTTCTTTGTGGGTGGCGAATCGAGGAAAATACTCCCTGTATTCCTTCTTCTTTTAATTTCTCCTCCCATACTTTTTACGTGACCTGCGTCCCGTAGTCAAACTGTATTCGTCTGGGCTTTCCATATCTTGGGATGTAGTCCTGGAATATCTGGTTTATGGTTGCTGCGGTATTCGCCTTCTTTAGTGGGTATAGCTTGACGAATTTTGTGAATGCGTCTATGGTCACGAGGATGTGTTGCACCCCCCCCCCCCCCCCCTACTGATTTTGGCAGTAGTCCATAGAAGTCGATGGAGACCAGGTCGCCTGGTCCTTCGGGTATGATGGTCTACATTTCTGCATAGTTATTTTGTACCATGACCTTTACGCTTTGGCACAGATCACAGATGGCTACTGCCTGCCTCACCCTTTTTGCCATATGATTGCACGTAAAATCTTCATTAATTAGATGGAAGATTTTCCGCGCCCCCTGGTGTCCGTACATCTTATGACATTCTTTTACGAAGATGCCGATCAGTTCTTCGGGTAATATAACTTTCCATTTCCCCGTTCGGTCGTGTTTCTGTAGGCAGCCTTCGCTAATTCGATTTTTTTTATTCTGTCCGTTTTTCTGACAGTTTCCCCCCGTTGTGCGGATATTTTCCTGTTCCTGCTGCATCTCTCCAATTCTTTTGAATTGTTGTTTTATTTCTTTCATCGGTTTTTTGCCCAGTACCGCGGTCAGGACTATTTTCCCTGGTGTTTTTTCGTCGTCGTTGTCTCGGTTGCCGCATGCTCGACTCAAGGCGTCGGCTACTTCATTGCCTTTTCCTGGGCAATGTTCTACTTCAATGTCGTAGTCTTGAACCAGCAAAGCCTATCTCAACATACGGTCCCCAACAAATCGGCACGTTTTCATGAATGCCAACGCCTTATGATCCGTGATGATTCTGATTTTTGCACCCAGTAGGTATGTCCGGAATTTCTGCAGCGCCTATACAATCGCTAGCATCCCTTTGTCTGTCGTCGTATATCCGATTTCCGCGCCTTTGAATGTCCGGCTCGCAAATGAAATTACCCCTACTAATCCATCATTGTCCGCTTGGCTCAAAACCGCTCCGATGGCGTAGTCACTTGCATCGGTGGTGAGGATGTATTCCCGAAATGTATCTGCATGTTTTAGGATGATCGTTTCAATGAATAGTTGTTTTATTCTTTCAAATGCTTTTTCTTCCTTGTTGCCCCATCTCCAGTTTTGTCCCTTTTTTAGCAGCCCCAAGAGGGGTATCGTTTCTTTTGCGTGTCTGTCCGAAAATTTGCTGTAGAAGTTTACCAATCCCAGGAATCCCCGGAGTTGTTTTATATTCTGTGGGCGTGGATACTCCTTAATTACTTGGATCTCCTCTGGCTGAGGTTTTATACCTGTGATTGACAGGACGTGCCCCAAAAACACTACTTCCCGTTGGAAAAATTTTGATTTTTTATAATTCAGGGTCATGTTGTTCGTGCTGATTCGCTCGAATAGTTGGTGAAAGTGTGCCAAATGTTATTTCTCATTTTTCGACAGGCACAACAAATCGTCGACGAAATTGATGATTGATCCTCCCAGGTCCTGGAGTACGATATCCAGTGCCCTGATCAAACTTGCCGTGCTCGTTTTCAGCCCAAACGGTGTTACCGTGAACTGGTAACATTTTCCGTCACGTTGGAACGCAGTGTATGGCCTTGATTCTCCAGCTAGTGGGATTTGCCAAAAACTGCTGGTCATGTCTAGGCTTGATATGACCTGGACACCTCCGCAGCGTTGAAATATTTCTTCGGTTGGCGGTGCCGTGTCGTGATCTTCAATTAAAAATGTGTTTAATTGTCGAGCGTCTAGACACAGCCGAATTGACCCGTCCTTCTTCGTATATGCGTGCATTCGCCCGGGTCTCCTGTTGACAATGTGTCGATAGTTTTGTATCAGTCTTATAAATTATTGTTCATTTCTTCTGATAAGTTTGGACATTGCTCTAATTTCTGGCTTATCTCTTCTTGAGTTAGTTCGTTTTCTTTGTTTTCTATTGCGGCCATGGGGTTCGGTGGTTGCTCTTGGAGTTCTTCCCGCTGCCAGATCCATCTTCCTTCGGCCAACTCGGCGACTATCTCATTTTTTACTGTTATGGTTCCAACCCTCGTGTCTACCTTTACTTGGAGCTCGAGCATACCATCGATGCCTAATATAGCATTTCTGCTTATCCTGGGGATAATTAACATCTGTATGCTGCCCTTAGTCTGGTACAGTTCTGCCTCAACCATGATTTGTTGCTTAATGCGACCGGATTTGCCCCCGAATGCTCCAATAGCCTCGGTGCTGGTTACGGGTATTCTGAGACACTCCTTGAACTCCTCTTTCCTTTGTAGAACGAATTCTTCTGTCACACAGGAGACCTTGCTCCCGCTGTCTATCAGAATCTCGACGGTTGTTCCTTCTAAGCTGATCGGCAGAGTCGGGCACCGTGGATGTATTTTTTTCTTCCGCCCTGGATTTTCCATGCGGAAATCCCTCGGGTGCTCGTATGTGTTTGTTCCTATTCTTTTTATTCTCTTGTCGTTTTTGGTCTCATTTCGGATGCTTTTTGCTGCAGTACTTTCCTCCATTTTTTCCTTGCTGTTTCGTTCCTTCTGTTGCTCCGCTATGGTTGCTATTGTTTGTTCGTTTAGGGCGCTTGTCCCTTGCTGCCCTGGCATCATGATCATTCCCAATGGACTTGTGTCCTGTACTTCTGATTCGCCTTGTTTCTTCCTTTTCCGCTCTTTTTTCTTTAAATTCCTTTTCATCCGTTGCCTCGCTTCCTTCATGGCCTCTTGTAATTCTTCGTTGTCTGTTGCGCCTCGTGATGACTCATCGACTTTGATGATTGCCATCAATTCGGGCGCAACTTCTACTCGTTTCCCTGGTCCTGTTTTTGGCCGGCCGGGTATCCACTTTGTGACTGGGAATTTCTAGTGTCTGGATTAACCCTGGGCGGTCCATTCACTGTAGCGAATTCTCCTTGCTGACTGGGATTCCATGCAGGTGCCGCTGGATTTAGAGGGGGTCTTACATCCCCATACCCGGTTTGCCATGGTTGCTGTCTCGTGAATGGTGCTGGCATCGCATTGTGGTTCCCAAATACTCTATTATCTTGTTGATGATTTTGGAATGGTGGCGGTGGTCCATGATAACCCGGATTCCCTGGCCGCCATGGCTGGTTAAATCTCATTGGTCGTGGTCCCCCAAACGTTCCAATTTTCTGACCCTTCCATGGGTTGTTTTGCTGCCACGTTGCGCCGATGAGTTCCTGTCGACGCAGCAGTGTTCTTTTAGCGTTGAGCGGTCCTGCCCCGTCCATGCTTTCCAGTAGTTCGAATAATGCATCGACTGTTTTTATCCCGCTTACGCGTACTGCCATTGTGATTGATTCATCAAAATGGTTTACTAGTTTCCTTATGATTTGCTCCTCTGCTGGCCCTTCGCTGAAGTCCTTGGCGTTTCCGAATATTTGGGTTGCATACTCGGTACGAATCATCCGGTGTCCGTCCCACTCGTACGCCCCGAACTGTAGGTTCCGGCGGACCTCGTCCTGGATTTCCTGCCTCTAGTAATGCCCGCAAAATTTTTCCTCGAAGTCGTTGATGGTTTGGACTCTGTCCTCGACTATCCTCCACCAATCTTTTGCCGTGTCTTTTAATGGTTGACTAATGAGGTAGTGTAGATCGGTGTTTCCGGTGATTCACCAAAACTCCTTGAAGGCCCTCAAAAAACGCATTGGGCGTTCCCTTCCGTCGCCATTGTATATCGGTGGCTTTTGCTTTGCTGCGTATGCTTGGCTTACGTTTAGTCCCGTTCCCCATGTTGTGTTGCTCATCGCGTTTGAATTTTAAGTCTGGATATTTCTCTCACACTCCGTTATTCGTTTCGAGTGCTCGGTGACGATTTCCCAAACGTCTTTTGACGAATGGAGTAGCTGAGATATCGTTCGCCGGATGGCTTTCATTCGGGTGTCGAAATCCTCAATCTTTTCATCATTTTCTCTTCGTAGTTGATTGTGGCTCTGTTCTATGATTTTCTGCGCAATTACAATTTTTCGTTCGGTGCGCTCCTCGATTTTATGGACTTCATTTCCTATTTTCTTGTTAACTTCTTCGTGTAGCTGACGCGACCTCACGATGCATTTGTCCTCCTGCTGCTTGATCTCCGCCTGAGTGGTGATACGTTCTCTTCGTTGTTCGTTGCGGATGTTATTCATAGCTTTTATCAGGGCCTTCGTGAGTTCGCTGTCCTTAGTTCCTATCCCTTTAAGGTCGACCGTGCCTTGGCTGACATTAAACTTCGCTTCATTTGTAATTTCTTCTTCCCTGGGTCCGATCGCTGACAATCTCCCAATATTTCATCGATCCCTTTGACGGGCCTCCTCTAATAATCCGTCCGCCGTTGTCTATTCCCAATGAAGGGAGTTTTCGTTGTTTGTTTGCGCCATTTTATTTTATTTTGTTCTATTTTATTCGGTTTGGTTTTACCTTGTTTTATTTGTTTTTTTACACCTTTCGACGAGTCTTTCTTTTTTTTGTTCGAGCCCCACGTTGGGCGCCAAAATGTAACGGGACGTAATTCGTTACAAATAAATTTATTGGTTCGGGACTCGAACATGGAAGAAATTAATAGAGACTCAGGTGTTTTTTTTGGTATTTTGCAATACCAACCGAAATTTATTGAATTGTTTTTGGCTCGATATAATAAAAAAGAACGCTTTGTGTAAGTATAGTGTGCCGTTTTCGTATTTCTCGCAATGCCCTTCTCGGTCGGCAATGTTGATGTCTCGCGGGGTAAGTGTACTTAGTATCTACGCTTATCATCGATCGATATCGGCTACCCCCTCTTCCTTGCTTCTCCCTATGCTCAGGATGTGTTGAGTTGACTGGTGCTCTCGCTTGTGACGCTGTTCCTCTCTCTCTCTCTATACGGGAGATCCCTACGACGCGTGAGTTACAACGCGCTCCCGCTCGTGGCGCTGTCTCGATCTATACGGTACGTTGAGTTATGACGCGCTCCCGCTCGTGGCGCTGTCCCTCTCTCTCTATACGGGAAAATCCAAGAGCGCGTGGAGTTATGACGCGCTCCCGCTCGTGGCGCTGTCCCTCTCTCTTTCTATACGGGAAACTCCTAGGGCGCGTGGAGTTATGACGCGTACCCGCTCGTGGCGCTGTCCCTCACTCTCTCTCTCTCTCTCTCTCTCTCTCTCTCTCTCTCTCTCTCTCTCTCTCTCTCTATACGGGAAACTTCTAGGGCGCGTGGGGTTACGACGCGCTCCCGCTCGTGGCGCTGTGGATCGTGACGCTCAACCGCGGTTCACGCCGTCAGCGTGCCCTATCGTCCTTTAACGCTACTGCTTCGCCTTCCCAACTTGCCGTATCGTCGCTATCGGTGCGTTCTCCCGATTGATTTACCGGAGTGCGATCGATTATCACGCGTCGATAATTGCTCGCTTATCGATCGCGCCAGGGGACGTCGCCACGCACGGGTCCACGGTTTTCGAGACTCGTCGAGTCTCGGCGACCCTTTTTTTTTGTTTAC
Organism: Ophion ellenae; assembly: GCA_963210295.1. NCBI lineage: Eukaryota > Metazoa > Arthropoda > Insecta > Hymenoptera > Ichneumonidae > Ophion > Ophion ellenae. The sequence goes on along the minus strand of OY723390.1, from coordinate 13,526,677 downwards.
AGGATTTTGCGAGCTATCTCCTCGTCCTTTCTATGTTCCCAAAACAATTTTCAATGTTGCTCTTGATGTTCGTGTATGTGGGTGCGTGTCAGTGTGGATGCATAAATTCGCCTACCCTGTTACCTCCTAGCCTCTTATTATCGCCTAATGAGATTTTTGTGTTTAATTTTCGATAACTCCCATTCTTTTGTTTATAACTCTAATTTATTCTTATGCTTATGTTTTGCTCTTACTCTTCAGTATCGTTTTATTGATACTTTGCTTTAAGTTCATCTTTTAACCCTTTCTCAATTTTCTTTCAACTTGACCCTCCACCCACCACGCTTTCCTTCCCTTGCGGTCAGTATTAACGTCGGCTGAGTACCGGCCAGGTTTTTGAGATAATTGAGAGTGCTCTATGACTCTAGTGACTCCACCTTTTAGCTGCTTTGTATTGATACGTTGCTTCAAGTTAATCTTTCAACCCTTCTCAATTTTCTTTCACCTTGACCCTCCATCCACTACGCTTTCCTTCCCTTGCGGTCAGTATTAACGTCGGCTGAGTACCGGCCAGGGTTTTTAGATAATTAACAGTACTCTATGACTCTAATGACTCCACCTTTTAGCTGCTCTGTCGATTTTCCGCCTTCCACACTTTCTTACCCCTAGGGTCAGTATCAATGTGCTTCGTACCGATCTACTTCCCAGCCAACGAAGGGGTGCCTTTCCCCAAAAAATCCCGTCCTTTTATATGCATATTTCACCGCCTTTTCGTTTTGCCTTCTCTTCTACCCCTCTTAATTCGATTAGTCGGTTTATCCGGTGTCTACTGGTTTCTCTTTCCCCTTCTCTTCCGTCTTCCCTTAATTCAATTAGTGGGTTTCTCCGGGTTTTACCGGTTTCTCTTTCCCCTTCTCTTCCATCTTCCCTTAACTCGATTAGTGAGTTTCTCCGGGTTGCACCGGACTCTCTGTCAGTCCGAGCTGTTTGACCTTGTTTTTGTCTCGATCTGTAACGCTTCCCCCCTCTCCTAAAATCGGTTACCCTTTTGACTTTGTGGTCATGATTGGGGTTGATGAGACGGACCTGTACGTCCCAATATATATATATATGTGTGTGTGTGTGTGTGTGTGTGTGTGTGTGTGTGTGTGTGTGTGTGTGTGTGTGTGTGTGTGTGTGTGTGTGTGCGTGCGTGCGTGCGTGCGTGCGTGCGTGCGTGCGTGCGTGCGTGCGTGCGTACGTGTCTGTGTGTGTGTGTGTGTGTGTGTGCGTGTATATATATATTGTGACGGGGATTATTTTTACTTACCACGAAATCGAGAACATGAATACGAGAGCTAGGTGCGGGAACCGTCACCTTCGGCCGTCCACCCCGCGTGAGTGCATCCGCACTACCCGGGGCGCCAGAGAATTTTATTGTCACCGGATTTCTCAACCGGTATGCCCTGGGGCCAGAGGGATCCGCCCTGACCCACCATCGGAGCTGGAGGACTCCGCGATTTTTGTTTCACCGGAACCCTAACCGGTATGTCCTGGGAGTCGGGAGACCTCCCTGATTTTTGTTTCGCCGGAATCATAACCGGACTATCTGGATGCACTTACCCGGGGGGACGGTTGCGGGAGAGCACGGCCGCTCAGGCTGTGAGTCGTGGTAGAGGGGTCGGGATTCACCAGGAGTAGCGTACGAGATGTCAGATACGCGGGAACAAAAAAAATGACAAAAACAAACAAATTGTTTTATTTTATTTTGCGGGAGCTGGTTGTTTTCGAACCACGGGAACTTATCTCCGTCCGGAAGGACCCGCCTTCCGGGCACGGGATCGCGAACAGGACCCGTGGAGGAACACGTCTGTCTCACACGGCGTCAGGAGCGGAACTCACCGACGGACCTCGTCCGAGAGCAAAATCGGTCGTCAACTATACCTCGCGCGGCGAAGGCCAGCGAGCGAGATCATTGTCGAGCGCGATTATCGAAAAAAAATGTAAATACGCTCGCGCGCTCATCTCATGCGAGAAAGCTACTTCGAGCGAGAACATTTTCTTACAATATTCGTGAGCTGAAATATTATTTCGGGAGCTAGAATATTCTGGAAGAATATTCCTTACGGAATCTATATTTCCTGCCCGAGTACCTCGCAAGCGGAACGGTAACAGATCGGGACCTTTCCTCCTAGGTAACATGGAGGCTCTCGGGGATCGCATCCCCGGGTCACCATGCGAGAGCGGGCAAAGCTTCTCTCTAGAAGCGCGGCGCGGAGGTCTCCCGCCTCCACCCGTAACCCTAACGGCCCGCTCGTCAGCACGATGCACCACTGCGATGGGGCGCCGGCATCTCAGCCGGGCGTGCACCGATTCCCCGAAAGCCTCGTTGGGTGCGTCCCTCGGTCGGGATTGCTCGGTACGTTGAGCGACACGCCGCTCGACCGAGTTTCGCACGCCAACCTCACCAGAACAACAACGAAACCCAAACCTAAAACGCTACCAAACAAACATACTGGAGGAAAGGCCCGTAACATATACGAAGGGGTCGTAACCCGGGCATCGAGAGCACGACTAAATCGTCGGTAGCCTTTCTGTGACGTGACTTAAAAAATCACGTCACAATATATATACACACTACCGGCGGAAAGTTTCCGGACACGAGTTGGAAAAAGTGCCCGAACGGTTATTTATGCCATTTCGCCGGTAGTTGGGCTGGGCCAATTTGACCGACATTTTGGCTTATTATCAAAAAAATGTTTACGATTTTTTTTACATTTGGCACCCAGTTTTGAGAACGACAATTTTTTGTCATTTTTTTTTTTGTTGTTTTGTGAGTGGACCCCGTTTACAGTAAACATCTTTTTTATGCATTTCTCCTATTAAAATCATAAAAGGGGAAGCCTATGCTTCAATTTCGTTTTGTAGAAAAATGTTTGCGATTTTTTTTCCCAAAAATATTTCGTTTTTTCGATAAAAATATACAATATGAAAATTGCTCCGGAATACGAAAACGACGAGGTTTACAACAAAACCTCAAGACGGTAAAAAGTTGCGTTACTTTTTGTTGAGTTCATGAGAATTTTTTCAGATTTTTGTTGCGAAATTCTTTTTAAATTTATTTCCGGTCGGAACTCGATTATAATATAATTCGATAATATAATATAATTATCGATAATATAATTAATTTTCTTATTTACATATTATACTTTGGTCTCGTCGACAAAACCTCCTTTCGCTGACAGCACGCTCTTTACCACACGCGGCATCCTCTCGACAAGATTTTCGAATGTCTCTCGGGGTGTTTCTTTCCATGATTTTTGTAGGGATTCCCATAGCTTTTCGGCGGATGAATGCGTGACCTTGCGCACTTGCCGATCCATTTCATCCCACAGCAGCTGTATGGGATTGAGATCGGGAGATTGAGGAGGCCATTGCATAATTTGAAGCTCCCCACTTTTTTGCTTCGTTTCAAGATACTTCGAGCAAAATTTTGAAGTATGTTTCGTTGTCTTGGTGAAAAACGAACCCCCTTCCGATGAGTCGCTTTCCAGAAGGAACAGCGTGGTTTTTCAGAATCGCGTGATATCCTTTTTGGTCCAGGATTCCTTTGACTCGGTAGAGGTCCCCCGCACCAGCATAGGAAAAAGATCCCCACACCATTACAGAACCGCCGCCGTGTTTAACGGTTGGAATTACGCAATCAGGATGCATTTTCTCGTTAGCTGAGCGACGAACGAAAACTCGACGTTTTCCTCCAAATATTTCAAATTTGGATTCGTCGGTCCATAACACCCGTTTCCAATCTTCGATCGTCCAATTCTTGTGCTTGCGTACGCAATTCAAACGCTTCTTTTTGTTTCCACGGCGCAAGAATGGCTTTTTCGTTGCGACTCTTCCGTATAATTGTGCGCTGCGCAAGCGTTGTTTAATGGTCGTAATTGAAATGTTTTTTCCACGACTTTCGACAAACTCCGCTTGGATGTTTGCCGCCGTAAGTTTTCGATTCCTTTTAGACATCACAATTATTGATTGGTCTTCCGCTTTGGAAGTAACAGGAGGCCTCCCGGAACGATTTTTATCGCGGTTCGATTGTGTCTCTCTGAAGCGTTTTATAGCATCCCCAACGGTTGATTCGGGTATTTTCAATCGATTTGCAATGTAGCGAATTTCGAACCCTTCATTGCAAAGAGCAAGGATTGATGCACGCTTTTCGTACCTACATTTTTGTTCGTACCTACACTTTGTTTATTTAATAAAGATAAAATCGGTGCTCGGAATGGTTCCCGGGTCCTCGATCGGACATTCCCGATATTACTGCCCCGAATTCGTCTCCGATTTTATCTTACTTCTGGTCAAATTGGGGAAGGATGTCTGACGATGGTGCGAGAACGACAGTAGGAGCATTGTTTATTTAACAAAGATAAAATCGGTGCTCGGGATGGTTCTCGGGGCCTTGATGGGACATTCCCGACATTACTGCCCCGAATTCGTCTCCGATTTTATCTTACTTCCGGTCAGATTGGGTCGAGAAGTCTGACGATGCTGCGAAGACGACGGTAGGAGCAGTGTTGATTTAACAAAGATAAAATCGGTGCTCAGAATAGTTCTCGGGGCCTCGATCGGACATTTCCGATATGAATGCCCCGAATTCGTCTCCGATTTTATCTTACTTCCGGTCAGATTGGGTCGAGAAGTCTGACGATGCTGCGAAAACGACGGAAGGAGCGTTGTTTATTTAACAAAAATAAAATCGGTGCTCGCAATGGTTCTTGGGGCATTGATCGGATATGCCCGATATCACTGCCCCGAGTTCGACCCCGGTTCTATCTTACTTCCGGTCAGCTTGGGTCGAGAAGTCTGACGATGGTGCGAGAACGACGGTAGGAGCATTGTTAATTCAACAAAGATGAAACCGGTGCTCGGAATGGTTCTTGGAGCCTCGATCGAACATTCCCGATATTATTGCCCCGAATTCGTCTCCGATTTTATCTTACTTCCGGTCAGATTGGGTCGAGAAGTCTGACAATGCTGCGATAACGACGGTGGGAGTATTGTTTATTTAACAAAGATAAAATCGGTCCTCGCAATGGTTCTTGGGGCATCGATCGGACATGCCCGATATTACTGCCCCAAATTCGTCTCCGATTTTGTCTTACTTCCGGTCAAATTGGGGAAGGATGTCTGACGATGCTGCGAAAACGACGGTAGGAGCATTGTTTATTTAACAAAGATACAATCGGTGCTCGGAATGGTTCCCGGGGCCTCGATCGGACATTCCCGACATTACTGCCCCGAATTCGTCTCCGATTTTATCTTACTTCCGACCAGATTGGGTCGAGAAGTCTGACGATGCTGCGAAAACGACGGTAGGAGCATTGTTTATTTAACAAATATAAAATCGGTGCTCGGAATGGTTCGCGGGGCCTCGATCGGACATTCCCGATATTACTGCCCCGAATTCGTTTCCGATTTTATCTTACTTCCGGTCAGGTTGGGTCGAGAAGTCTGACGATGCTGCGAAAACGACGGAAGGAGCATTGTTTATTTAACGAAGATAAAATCGGTGCTCGCAATGGTTCTTGGGGCATCGATCGGACATGCCCGATATCACTGCCCCATATTCGTCTCCCATTTTATCTTACTTCTGGTCAGATTGGGTCGAGAAGTCTGACGATGCTGCGAAAACGACGGAAGGAGCATTGTTTATTTAACGAAGATAAAATCGGTGCTCGCAATGGTTCTTGGGGCATCGATCGGACATGCCCGATATCACTGCCCCATATTCGTCTCCCATTTTATCTTACTTCTGGTCAGATTGGGTCGAGAAGTTTGACGATGCTGCGAAAACAACGGAAGGAGCATTGTTTATTTAACAAAGATAAAATCTGTGCTCGCAATAGTTTTTGGGCCTCGATCGGTCATTCCCGATATTACTGCCCCGAATTCGTCTCCGATTTTATCTTAGTTCCGGTGAGTTTGAGGTGAGAAGTCTGACGATGGTGCGAGAACGGTCTTCGCATATTCTATATTCCGCAATGAACGGCCAACATGAAGTTGCCTAGCCCGTGTATGTATATGACTATCAATTATAATATTAAAATCGATCTTAAACTGTTTTTTTGCCAGTCCTTCCTCGGCATTTTCCTATCAAACGTTTGACAGCCATGGCTGACGCACGACGCGTTAAAATGCACGCGTGCCTTATTCGTGCTGGAAACAATTTTAGTGCGGCTGTCAGGATCTACCGCGACGAACATGGCGAGCACATTCCTTCGCGACAAAGTTTTACACGGTACGTAGTTGAAGAATTTAATGGTATAGAAACTATCGTCCATTTTTTACTGATTTTTTCAAGGGTCCGCGAGATGGGGACATTTTTTTTTCATCTACACAAAGACATTCTCAGGTACTCGTTAATTCAGCTTCAATTTGGTTTTTTTATCTCTCTACGTCAATTTCCTGAGATATCCGACTTAGAATGAAAAAAGTTCTTTTCGGCTTCAATCATCAAAATCTCAGCACCCAATGATCGTACGGAGTGGTAAAGGGGAGCGTTAATTAGATTGGTTTTTGGATTTTTTTGTTAAAAAAATCGGCAATTTCTGCAACACTGACAATAATTCATTCATATTTTATGCATCGCTGGTCATTTTTTCAAGTTATATCATGTATTGATGATAGTGCAATCCGCTGAGTCCCCTGGCGTGTCCTTACTGTCGTTGTCGATTTGCAGGAATTGTGCAGCTCCCAATGTGCATCTAAAATTGTCCAACAAATTTTTATACATTCTTTGGATGTTTTTGAGAACATAAACCTAAATTTTGGAGAAAGAAATCGAGAATTGAATTTCGGAACGTGTTTGAAAAAAAACGATCGATTTTTAGCATTTTTTCTGTGGCATTTTGCAATAATAAATATGTTTTAAACTTAAGTTTGATCTTCTCAACTTTATGTTCATATTTCACTAAATTATATTGTGTAAATGTGTTTCTTATTTGAAGATTATCCATCAATTAGTTTTTGAGTTAGGATTCTCGCAAATTGAAAAAAAATCTTTCGATAGAAACGCATTTGAAAGTTTTAGCATATGTAAATCGTTGCGCTACCTGTTCTCATTAAATCGTCTGTCACTTGGTCACACTTCAATATTTTAACTTGAAATTTTGTTTTCGAATACGTACACTCTCCGAAAAAGCAAAATAAAATCGAATGTTTTGACCCGTCACAGTGGCTGGCACTCAAGCGCGTGGGAGTCGACCGGAGAGTCTTTATCATTCATATACATATCGTTAGAAGAAATCCGAATATCGTTTTGAAATTTCCAGGGTATTCGTAAGATATTTTGCTAACGATTTATGAAATAAAAAAATGGAGTTTTTTAAGCATCTAGTAAGTTGCCCGCCTAAAAAACTTGAAAAGATTTCGTACAAGACTCTTCATTGATTTGTGAGTACATTTTTTCCCTGCTTAACATTAATTTGAAATGAGTCCAAAAGAATGACTACGATTTTTCAGTCAATCTACCACTACCTTGCACATATCGATGAAAAGACCAATGTTGCCAGGTTTTTTTTCAGTTCAATGTATTCCCAATAGCCCTTTAATTTTTTAAAGTGATCCATCGAACTGCTCTCCCCAACAGATTGATTAAAGTTTTACAAAGCAATGCAACAACTTCATTGGTCCTAAACATCGTGTAGTCATCATAAAAATGAAAGGACCATTCTTTGTCGACTTTTTTCACAACTTAGCACTTCTTACTTGGTGAATTTGGAGAACAAAAATTGCAAAATAAAAAAAAATTATTTCGAATCTTTTTGTTTCAATTGGGAAAAAAATGAATTTATTTTTATTTATAAAACATTTCACGAAACAATACTGACATCATTTTTACACGATTCTGATTGACAATAACTTTCGAACTTTTTCTTCTCATATTTAACAAGTTACTAGTACGAAGTTGTAAAGAAAGTCGACAAACAATGATCTTTACATTTTCATGATGACTACACGATGTTTACGAGCAATGAACTTATTCTTTTCATTGTGTTGTAAAACTTTGATCTATTTGTCCGAGAAAGCGGTTCGATGGATCAATTTGCAAATTTACAGGGCTATTGGGGATAAATAGGGCGAGCTTACCGTTTTGAGGAATGACACATACGTGAACGTCAACGATTCTTTTTAATACGAAATTGATACTTTTGGAAATGAGTTTCAACGTATTTCATTCTTCCATCAATGGAAGGTAAATTCCATTTTTCGTATTGAAAAAAAATCGCGGCGCCAACTCCCGTCAAATGAAACCATGTACGTCGTGCTTTGGTCTGCCTGGGGCGCTCCACAGCCTTTCCAGTTTATCCGAAACAAAAACGGGTTGAAAATTATTAAAGTAGACTGAATTCGGGCGGCCTTTACGTTTTTTGTTTTCTGAAAAACCCCTGTATGAAAAAATGGTAGCCGTTTGAAAAAAAAACCCCAATTTTTTTGCTTCGACGGCCGAAAACACTTTCAAATCATTTTTTGACCAAAATCGCTTCCTAATGGCCCCGCAAATTGTACTTTCTTTTAATTGCACGGAGATCCGTCTGGATCGGTTCATCCGTTGAAGCTGCAGAGCGCCCCGCGCGCTGCAAAATGCTGTTTCCAGAAAAATGTAAATTCTAAAATACTTTGGGTACGAATATATCCTTTTACTCACGTGTTCTGAACACTTTCGAGCTGCAAATTATGTATTTAAAAAAAAAATCGATTTTTTCTTCGTCACGAACCGTAATCTCCTTAAGCTAAAAAAACTTGGGAAAATTAGTGAATATTTTCAAAGTGGTGCTGAAACACCGTTAAAAGTGATTTTTTTGCACTTTTACAAAATTAATGTTGAGGGTGAAGAAAAAAAAATCCCAAAAATCCATTAAAGGTTCTTGTACGATCATTGGTTGCTGAGATATCGATGATCAAAGACGAAAGGAACTTTTTTCATTCAGTCAGATATCTCAACGAAAAATTGCCGTAGAGAGATTTAAAAAAGCCAAAATGGAGCTAAATAAACAAGCTAACAGAACTATGCATTGAAGTAACTGGAAAAAGTTTTTCCTAGCACGTGGACCCTTGAAAAAAAACACTAAAATTTGGAAAAAATTCTTTCCCGTTATTCCTTATGATTGCACGATAACGGTCGGTCACAAAAATTTCTTTCCGTAAAATCTGATAACTAGAAACTTGAAACTTGAAAATACTATTTTCTCATTTCACTACGACCATTATTCACGGATATACACCCAGATAGACGGATGTACCTCATATTGGCATTATATGTACATCATCACTGCGGCATAGAAAGTCTCACAGCTGTGTATCCCTTAGGAGTACTCCCGTTGAAGTCATATTTGCATCACATGATGATTCGCAATAATACATCCAAACGAAGCAAAGTTGTTCTCAAGCGAATATGGATGCAGTGAATTCATCAGACTAGCAAATTTGGCTCACGAATATCTAAATTGAAAATTTATCTAAATCGAATATCTAAATCGAAAATTTATTGAAATGAGAGCATATGGGGCTCACATGGGTGTCACGGCGTGACGAAACTGTAGTGCTCATACGGAGCTCATATTAGCGGCATGGCGTGACATAACTATGCTGTACTCATACGGAGCTCATATTAGCGGCATGGCGTGACGTAACTATGCTGTGCTCCCATGGAGCTGATATGAGTGTTATAGCGTGAAAAATTGAAAAAAATCCAAAAATATTGATTAAAAAAATCTGGTGGGATTTTTATATCTCTATACGCTTTATTTATGTTCCTGCCTACATGATAAATGGATTAAAACGTTTTCTGTCTAGTTAAATTTTGTATCTACCTGCGGTTTGAACCACGTCTTCTAATTCGAGAGCTGAGCGCGCTACCTACCTAGCTATCTAACACTTGTGCACACTTTTTTTGTGTCTGTCTATTGGTATCATTCTGGATTTAGATGCATATCGCCGTCATACTGCGCTTATGGGATGTATCACTGACGAATATACATATCGCCGTCATATTGCGCTCATCAAATGTATCACTTACAAGGAGAAGGAAGAGCCTGGATGTCGCGAATCGGGTTCTCCTTTTGCGTGGTGAAAGTTGAAGACCTCCGAATTAACGTCGTTTTTAATTTTTATTCCAATAGGCCTCAATTGCTGAGATATCGCGATTTGAAAATTTGGGAGTTTCGGCTCGCGCGTAGAGTACGTTGAGCGTTGACGCTTGGGACAAGAGCGGCCGTAGCTAATACGGTGAGACGACGGACTGGCACTGAAAGTTCAAGGTTCGCGTCCAAATGCTTTTTTTTTTAATTCAATTTTTATTTTTATCTTATAATCTCTCATAAGACTTTACATGTGCAGGTAAAGAAGTCAATTCGAAAATATGTATTACTAGTTTTATTTATCTATTACATAAAAATAATTAATCCAATAATGAAGTCACAATTACATAGCCAAATAATATTGTATAACAAATAATTAATCTATTAATCACGTCACAATGAGAAAGCAAAATAATATGGTATAAAAAATAAATAATTAATCTAATTCACACTTGCAAAATTCGCGGCAGGTAATTATTCTGATTTTTCTTCTATCAGATCAGCATGTTGACAAATTGGAGGGTGAAAACCATCGTAAAAGCAAGGGAAGCACAAAGACTTACGACACCACGAACATAAAATGAACGTAATACCACCGCAACCATATTTAACCTTGCGGATTCTATCAGGAAAGCATATTTGAATATATACATCTTCAAATATTCACTTTCCTGTGAATGCGATTAATTATTTATTTTTCATACAATATTATTTTGCTTTGTAATTGTGACTTGATTATTAGATTAATTATTTGTTATACGATATTATTTTGCTATGTAATTGTGACGTCCTTATTGCATTAATTATTTTAATATAATCCACAAATAAAACTAGTAATACATATTTTCGAATTTTCTTATTTACCTGCACATGAAAAGACTTATGAGAGATTATAAAATTTAAAAAAAAATTGAATTTAAAAATAAAGCATGGGTTGCGAACCGTGAACTGTAAGAGTGCCGGTCTGTCATCTTACCGTATTAACTACGGCTGCACTTGTCTCAAGCGTCAACGCTCATCGTACTCTACGTGCGAGACGAAACTTCCAAAATTTCAAATCACGATATCTCAGCAACTAAGGCCTATTGGAACAAAAATAAAAAATGACGTTAATTCGGAGGTCTTCAACTTTCACCACGCGAAAGGAGAACCCGATTCGCGACATCCAGGCTCTGCCTTCTCCTTGTTAGAAATGATATGTATATCGCCGTCATAGGATGTATCACAGAAACACGCATATCGCCGTCATATTGCGCTTACCGAATGTATCACTGAAAACATACATATTGCCGTCATGGAATGTATCACTTATAAACATGCATATCGCCGTCATAGGATGTATCACTGAGAAACACGCATATCGCCGTCATGTTGCGCCCATCGAATGTATCACTGACAAACATGCATATCGCCATCATATTGCTTGCATGGCATGTCTGCTACTAGTGCTAACGTAGTGAATTCATCAACACAGGTCATTGGATGACTTCCATATGACGTAAAATTTGCAGATATTAATTGTGGACACTTGAGCACAGCGATCTGAGTTCAACGTGCTTTAAACGTACGATGCATTTGTAAACGACATATTGAGATCAAAATGCTTTGTACGTTCACTATACTAAATGAGTTCGCGGCTTTGCATCATGACATGTAGTCAATATGCTGTAAAATTTGCTTCATCAATTGTATGCACGGCGTGATGATCACGACTGTCTATCTGGGCAGTGCTTTTGAAAATACTAAAAGATGGAATAAATGTTCCGGTCTTTCAATTTTTTGGTCTACTATATTTCTATAAAGTGTTGCTAGAGACAATAATTGTAAAATTATGAAATATTTATAGCCTTGCCTATACAATCCAAGAACACGGTGTTCTACAAGCGCCAAGAAGGCCGCGAGCGGCAACTGTTACCGGTCCGAGGTCGGCGGAGGTTTTACGGGCAATGGAGACAAATCCGATGCAAAGTGCACGAGGTCTTGCTCTCGAAATGAGTGAGTATCCACAATTTACAGGATAGATAAGGTGGATCTCCCCAATATTCGATTTCGTTCAAAGGCGTCGTCTGGTGAGAAACATCATTTTTTTTTTTTTTTGAAAACCATCAGACAGCAGACGTTTCGGGATTTCGTGGTTTATTAAACAAGAAAAAAAGAACACGTGTTTTTACAGATAAAAAAATTGTTAATTATTAATGAGGTTTCTTCGTAATACTTCAAGGTGAAAAAAAAAACATCAGAATGATCCTTCGTATGTTCATTATTTGCAAAGTTATCCCATATTAAGCGAAACATCATAAAGAAGCATTTTTCAACTTTTTCATATCAATGTTTTTCAATGGACATTTTTTAAATTAAAAAACAGTAAACCCAACTTATAGAAAATACTCTCAAGTTTTCAGAACAGCCATTATTTTCTGTACGACCTTTACTTCGGGACTTATTAATGATCAAAGTCAAAAGTGTCATTTTTGCTTTAATCACCTATAACTCGGCGAAAAATTATCATACACAGAGATCTCCGACCGCTCTCATTAAAGCAGAAGTATCAAGCTAAAAAATATTTTTCTTGAATTCGTTGAAAAAAAATGTATTGATGCCCGTGCACCTTTTGAAAGGAGAGCAAAGATTTGGAAACATTCGTTCCCGCTGGTTTTTAAAAGATTACTCGTAACTCTCCAACGATAAAAATATTTGATCTTAGGATCTCAACATCAGAGACTTGGAGCTTCGATTTGCTTTTTTTGTTTTTTCTCTAGACCATTTTTCACAGAGTCACAGCCTTTCTAAAATCAGTGAAAAATATCGCATCTTTTTAATATCCTTTAATTTTTGTGCCTACAAACATGTAACGTGAAAGATTTAAAATATGAATAAAAAATTACTTGCTCAATAAAATCATAATAAATAAATAAACGGTTTTGCATCATCCATCGAATTTATTTATATTTTGTGAAAAAAAACACGCCATCACGGGACTCGAACCCTGGACCTCGAGCGTCAGAGCCGGGAACCTTTCCCACTGGGCCACGCCCGCTGGTTCGACAAAGGTGCAACCGTACCGGTATGGTAGCTACGAGCTAAACTTTCGAACGTTTCTTCTCGAAAACTAAAGAGCGTTGTATAAAATCCCGTTACTCAGGCACTCAGGGTAGGTCCCTCTACAACATATCTGAGACTTATCAAAATCCGTGAGTGACAGCCTGTAAGGTCTCCTTGCTAGTGTAGATCGCAGGTGGTAGATTCAATAAGGTTTCAAAATATCTTGCCCAAAAAATTAATAATTATAATTTTCAGAAAACGAATTTAAGTTTGAAGAATGGTACATGCAAAAATATGATAAAAGCTTCAAACGTACACTCAGTCTGCGTTCCTAAGGAACCATACCTTCTTCTTGTTCAAAGAGTTCATTGATATTTGACGATTATGATTTTCGCGCACTCCAGGCCTCTCTTGTTTAGGTTTGTCTGGGTTTGGGTCAGGTAGTCGGTTATTCCTGGGAATATAAATAGCGAAGTATACGCAGAATTTTTAGAAAATATTCCGCCGGTGCTTTTGGAAGATGTACCTTTGGATGCACGACTAGGATGTAGTGGCAGCAGGATGGTCACCCTGCACATACGGCGAGAATACCGTTAACGATGCTCCGCGAACGATTCCCGAATCGTATCATGACCCCACTCAATGTTTTCGTGTGGGGAAAGATCAAGGACATAGTCTATAAGACCGAGCCGACGACACGGGAAGATATGCAGGAACGCATCAGGGAGGCGTTTGCGTCAATAACGCCGCGAATGTTGCAGCGTACCTGGACCAACATCACGAAAAGATTAGAGCTCTGCATCGACCAGGAAGGGGGCCACGTCGAGCATTTATTAAAAAGGTAGAACCCCGTCTGAAAAGCTAGTCTTGGCGTTATACGGTACGTTGCCCTTATCGTATGAAATAAATGGTCTATTCTCCACATGTATTATTATTTAAAAAATCGACTTTTTTCTACCGCCGTAGAATATACCAGTTTTCTCTTTGATTGAATACTTTATTATTTTCTATGTTACCGAATATGTTGGTTCTGGCACGCTGCAGCATTTATACAAGTTCCTCGTGACTCTTTCGAGATGTCTTGTGTCGTCGGTACCTTCGATGCCGAACCGTCCAACACATACATTCGTGTACAAAAGTTTGGTTCCATCAGTAGGTCTGTACTTTATGATTCGACAAAAGTCTAGAAAATTGTCATATATTCAAGACGTTACGAAGTTTAACCACTTGACTGTGAGTGACACGCATAGGGGCAAAAAAAAGTCGTGCCATTTTTGTGTCGTGACACGTATAGGGGCATGATTCTACTGCATCGAATCGATGCAGTAGAATCATGCCTCTATACGTGTCATGACACAAAAATGGCACGACTTGTTTTTGCCCCTATGCGTGTCACTTACAGTCAAGGGGTTAATGTTCATAAAGTCTCGAATATATGGAAATTTATACCATGTTTGTTGAATGATAAAGCACGGATATACCGATGAGATGAAACTCTTGTACGCGAATGTATGTGCTATCCTTATTCTGATGGTTCGCTAAAGCGCAAAAACGCGTCGAAGAATCGAAAATCTGATGACATTTGAAAAGAATAATCTGATTTTTTCTTATCTCTTGGTCTAGGTTACTTCTCGATCCGTCCACTCAATCTCCAAATCTGAGAATCAGCGGTCGAATTTTCGAGCGATTTGGACATCAGGAAAAATATTCCACACACGGTATTCTTAGTGGAATAAAGTAAATCCATCATACCGTAAACATACAGGGAGCGCCAGAGAAACTTACTTATTTGAAAAAATTCCCGCGCGGTGAGTTGGCCGGGTAGAGGGGCGAGAGGGGGCGCATCTGGAGGGGGAAGTTCCCAAGTTTGTTTCTCCCTCCAGTCAGTTGCCATCATGCTCTGGTCTAGAGAGCAGCGGGCCTTCGCAGTCGAGAGCTTCTTTTCTAACGGTCGCTCACTTGTTGCTACGCAACGTGCCTTCCGCGCTCGCTTTGAAATTCTTCCTCACAGACTCGTTCCTGGCCGCAATTCGATTCTGTCGTGGGTTAACTCATTTCGGGAGTGTGGAAGTGTCGCTAAACCCAGAAATGGACTTCAACGGACCATCAGAACTCCGGAAAATGTCGAAAGAGTGAGGCAGTCAGTTGTGCGTTCTCCCCGGCGTTCGGCTTGCAAACACGCAGCTGCTATGGGAATTTCTGACACCACTGTTCGACGAATTGTCCATGAAGACCTTCAATTTTATCCCTATAAATTGGCTGTTGTGCAAGAATTAACTGAACGCGATTTTGTTGCCCGTCAAAATGCATGTGAAATGCTGGTTGACAACCTGCCTGAAGACGCGGTCGTTTTTTTCAGTGACGAGGCTCACTTCCACATTTCCGGCTGCGTCAACAAGCAAAACATGCGTTATTGGTGTGGTGTAAATCCACGTGAGCTTCACCAGAAGCCACTTAATTGTGAGCGAGTTACTGTCTGGTGTGCGATGTCGGTAATGGGAATAATTGGTCCTTATTTTTTTTAAGAAAACGAACGCGCAGTTACCGTGAATGGAGCTCGTTACAGGAACATGATCGAGGAATTTTTTCTTCCAAGACTCGAAGAAATGAACGTTAGGAACGTGTGGTTTCAGCAAGATGGAGCCACAGCACACACAGCACGAGACTCAATGAATTTGTTGCGACAACATTTCCCCGACCGCCTCATCTCTCTCAGAGGCGATCTCCAATGGCCGGCACGCTCTCCAGATTTGACTCCATGCGATTTCTTTTTATGGGGTTATTTGAAATCTCTGGTTTATGTCGATCGACCACGGACCATAGCACACCTCAAGAACAACATTCGCGACGCCATTGCCAACATACCGATTGATATGCTGCAAAGAGTGGATACGAATTTCGAAAATCGACTTCATCAGTGTATGCGCAATGGGGGTCGCCATTTATCCGATGTCATTTTCAAGACTGCATGAAAAAAAAATTGGGATATTGTATTCTCAAATAAAAAAAAATTTAAAACAATAATTTCTCTGGCGCACCCTGTAGTACATACGTCCTTATGAGTATTTATTAACACATTTGTTAACGGGCGCAGAGCGTGGAAAATTTCGACTCATTCTACACATCATCGCGTCGTTGCTCGACATACATCCCAAACGGTCAGTACCACTGACAGATACATTTGCGTACGTTTGTTCTGCCAGCTTCGACCCCCAAGTTTGGTTGAAGCGTCAAGGGAGAAAGGAACATAAAAGAGTTAATATATCACGAGAAGATTGTAAGACAGCAGACGTTTTGCTTGACGTATAGACCCTCTCGAAGGAACACTGAAGCCCGTCGTCGCAGTCACTGACGATGGAAAGAATAAGATTCTGCTCAGTAAACGTCGGATTGGCGGCTTCGGCTGGAGCAGGTTAGTCGTGTTGGTAATTATGCAGCATGAGGACTTTTCCGAAAAATGACGGGAATTTTTTTTTCACCGTCAACTTGTTTATTTCATTATATTGAGTGATATTCGGTCGGGGGAGGCTGATATTTTCGGCGGAAACACGTGATTAAGTAAGGAATTTTTCAATACTTCAACGCCTATATTGGGGAGTTTGCTTGGGTTTGTTTGTTCGGGTTGGCCCTCAGGAAACACGTAGCTGTTTAGCGACAACAAACGAGAGGTGTCGAAATATTACCTGTTTCTGGAAACTTCAAATCCCATAACATATGGAATCGATGGGAAATGTCCAAGGCTATGGCTGTATTTATTTCCACTTACACATAAAGTGTTTAATATGTTGTCGTCTATTTTTTGTTTTCTTCTATCTTAATGCATTTCTTCAAGATCTTCAATGCTGCCGACATTCCAGGCGGATGAAACCCTGAAACTAGCAAACATTTTTTTTCTCGTTTATTTTTTTATCCAATACGGTGGCAGGTATTACTTAAGGGATATGCATCATCTAGAAAAAAAAATATTTTTTGTTTATTTTATTTTCTTATTGCGTATAGTATTGACTATGATTTTGTAACGGTCCGAGCGGATGATTAAGGGATGCGCGAGGTATTATTGAGCGAGACGGGGACGATGTAGTTAAGATATTTATTGGCGAGTACTAACTGTCTAGGGAGTGCACGTTGCGACGGTTAAGAGATTTGGAGATGGACTGCTGGCTCTAGGGCCATCAGGAGGAAGCGTGATTGAGCGGAGGGGCCTAAGGAAGGTGGAGGGGATGTCACGCGCGAGTGTGACGAGAGCGTGGGCTCAGGAACAATGGGACTCAGATGAGAGAGGAGAGAGAGAGGATTGCTGATGAGGATTTCTAGGAAGGAAGATTTGGTTTCTGCTGAGGGTTTCTAGGAAGGAAGATTAGGTTTCTGCTGAGGCTTTCTAGGAAGGAAGATTAGGTTTAGGGCAGAGCCGTGGGAAACGGTTGATATGAGGGCGTGAGACTGGGTTTAGGAATAGGAGTCGTGTGGGACCGTGACACTCCCCCTCTTACAAGAACGATGCTCCGCATCGTGGGTTACAAAGCTTTTTTTAAAATTGATTCTATATAATAAAAAATAAAAGTGTGTGTGTGTGTGTGGTGTGTATACGTGTGTTTATGTAGAGTAACGTGGGTGTCCCAAAAATGTGCATTTGTTAGGGGTGTGGTTCAATTGCGCTGTAAGCGCAATTCGGGCCGCAGTTTAGTCGACCGGAGCACTTCGAATGTGCTTCGTGAAGTAAGAAAGTAGTCGGGATGAGATGTGTTCCGTGTATTAATTTTGTTCCGTGTAGTATTTTTTGTTCCATGTAGTAATTTTTGTTCCGTGTAGTAATTTTTGTTCCGTGTAGTAATTTTTGTTCCGTGTAGTATTTTTGTTCCATGTTATAGTTGTATTCCTGCTAAAGTAATGTTTTAATGTTTGCTCTATAATTTGCTATGTTAGAGTTATGGCCGTGGATCTGAAACTGACCATAAGATTAGTTTGTTTGAGTTAGTAGGGTCTGTTTTGGTTTTGAAAACGACGGGTGTGTGTGTGGTTGGTAATTTCATGTATATATGTAAAGAGAGAAGAGAAACCAAATTTTTGCTCTTTTGTTGACGATCGTCTATTCATTTCCGGAAGTCCTTTTGCATTCGTTCCTTTTATGGTTCGTCGTAATTTTACTTTTTGGCGTATGGTTCTATTTTTGGCTATATTTTATTGTATGCCGAAATGTCGATTTATATATATTTTATCATTTTCCTTCTTTTAATTGGATCTGAAACAGTCTTAATTCTGATTAGTTTGAGTGTTAGTGGGCATAAGTGTGTTATCCAGGATCCGGTAAGGTTGTTCTTCAGTTGACCAATGTGATGGATGAACGATACCTATTCAATCTTGATTAAAATGATAATTTAGCTTTATAGCATACATGGGTTAATAGTGTAGTGTCTGTCTTGATAGTTTGAAAATAAGCATAGGCTGAGCACGTAATAAGGAATGGAAGTTATAATATATTTTGTCAAGCTGTTGTGCATACAATGTTGTGTGTGTACTTGTTTAATGTTAGTACGATTTATATGGGGAAATGTAGAGAGATAGTAAATGTATCAATGTAGAAGGGAAAAGAAAATGAATTATCAAGGGAATAGGAAGGAGGAATGATTCTATATATGATACTTATGTGTAGCGTTAGATTAAAGTAGATATGTCGTTGTTTCTTCGAGCATTTTTGTAACGTCATAATTATATAAAAAGGTGTGCGTGACAACATATTCGGGTTCAATTTAGTCTTCGTAAACCAATTTGGTTTTGTTTGTGTCTACCTAGATTTTGAAAATTATTCTGATCGGTTACTTCTAGAATTTCGAATGGACTCGTATAGCTACTATCACGATCGATTTTTTAGTTCTTTAAATTAAATCATTTTTAACAATACGAGTTGTCGAGTTTGACATTTTGGTGCTTTCGTTCGCCTAGCATAATATAGTTTTTCTGTTTATTTTACTCAAAATTATTTTCAGAGTACCAATTGTCGAACGTCGTTACAATTTCGGTTCTATATTGTAATAAAGTCGTCGAATGTTAATAGTTTTTTTTTCTTAAGTGGTATAAATGTTCATGGTAAAGAAGCTTTGTGCTGTGACTATAATTTATTGATAACGACTTCTTTTTATGTGTTGAATTCTAAAGTATCTCTAATTCTTCTAATGCGATTTTACGAGGTCTACCGCGCCTGTGTTTGGCAGTTGATGTTCGTGGTTGATTGACTACATTTTTTGTTTTTGGGGCCTTTCAAAGGCACTATAGCAGTGAGCATCGACTGCTATTCAATCGGGTTCTTTCGTGGTCTGCCACGTCCACGTTTAAAACAGTCAATGTTGGCTGTTAGTTGGCCTGATCTTTTCGTGGGCTACGACGAGTGTGTTCAGTACCGCTTGATGTTTATTTTTAATTTTTTTTGCGAGCATTAAGGGATGGTGATGGTAGGTTAGGCTCGGTATGCGAGTTCGGTTGTTGTGCGCTATCTGATTTTTCATCTTCCGTGTTGGTTGTAGTTGAGCTGGGAATCAGATTCGCTTCCATCTCATTGTAGTTTCCTTTTCATTGTCAATAGTTATCGCCTGTTCGTCGTATGTTGTATCGTTGCCGGTAGACTTCGGCCCGCCGAAGTGTCTACCCGCGTTGATGGGTGGCAGCGCGGAGCTTGCTTCTTTTTTCTTATTTCTACTTTGCCGCGTCCGGCAACTTTTTTGGCCTTTTACTTCTTCGTTTGCGCTTATTCCTTTTCTTCTCATTTGATTTATTTCTTCTTTATTTGCGCTTACTTCATTTCTTTCTTCTTTATTTATTTCTTCTGTATTTGCGCTTATATCGTTTCTTTCTTCTTTATTTATTTCTTCTTTGCTTGCGCTTATTTAGTTTCTTTCTTCTTTATTTATTTCTTCTGTATTTGCGCTTATTTCGTTTCTTTCTTCTTTATTTATTTCTTCTGTATTTGCGCTTATATCGTTTCTGTCTTCTTTATTTATTTCTTCTGTATTCGCGCTTATTTCGTTTCTTTCTTCTTTATTTATTTCTTCTGTATTTGCGCTTATTTCATTTCTTTCTTCTTTGTTCATTTCTTCTTCGTTCGCGCTTATTTCTTTGTTAAGTATCGTCGTCGTTTTCCCTTTTTTCGTCGGCACGGTTGTTTCGTGCCCTACTACGTCGTCCTCGGACGTGTCGCGATTACGTTTGCGAGGCGTTTTCCTATACATTAGTTTGTCATGAGAATTGTTCCTTATAGTAAGCTGTGGTTGTCCTTGTTCGAATCCAATGAGTTTCATCTCCTCTGTTGACGTTTCTGAGTCGTAGTTGTTGTCGTCGATTGTCTTGTCGATTTTTGGGCGTGCACTCCCTCCAATTTCTTCTTTATCTACGGCGTGGCTTATTTCTATGTTTGTATCCTTAAGTTCTTGAAGTTCTTCTTCTGACAAAATTATCACTTTGTCCGCTGCTGAGTTTCCGGAGGATTCATCCGATGTTGACAAGTTTCGTTTGTCACTCTGTTGAGAGATTCATAGTTTTTCGTCTGATGATGGCTCC
The DNA here is from genome assembly GCA_963210295.1 of Ophion ellenae. Classification (NCBI taxonomy): domain Eukaryota; kingdom Metazoa; phylum Arthropoda; class Insecta; order Hymenoptera; family Ichneumonidae; genus Ophion; species Ophion ellenae. The sequence continues at coordinate 13,505,993 of OY723390.1, read as the reverse complement.
TTTGGCGGCTTTGAGTTTTCCGGGCTTGTGGTGAATTTGATAACCATAATCGTTAAGAGTCGCTTGCCATTATATTCCGTGTCGCCATGGAGTACCTTTTTTTTAACATACTTTTATGCGCAAGTGCTCAATTATCTGTTGCGACTATAAAGTGGTGCCCGTAACCATAGGTCCTAAAGTGTTTCATTGCGTTTGCGATCGCCAATATTGTGCATTGCGTCGTATACAAGTTCCGATTTCGTGAGAGTGCGAGAGTAGAAGGCAACAGGATGATTGAATTTTTCGTGTTGTTGGCTGAGGACGGTGCCGATAGCGTCATTCAATGTGTCAATTATTAATTGGGACTCCTGGTAGTCCGGATAACGCACGATTGGTTTACTTGTCATTTTCCTTTCAAGTAATCGAACGCTTATTGACATTCCTCAGTTCATTCAAATTGTTGTGAAGCCTTCAATTGTCTCGTTAGCGGGATAGCGATTGTTGCGAAGTTCTTCACGATGCGTCTATGGGGATTGACTAATGCGTAGAATTGTATGATAATGTACTTTTTTTGTATTAGAAACTTGTACTGCTCGTGTTAACTTGGGTCTGGTTTGCGAGCCGTCTTCGCTTTTGACGTGACCCAGATATTCGATATTGTTCTGAAGGGACAGGCATTTTGCTGTTTGCAGTGTAAATCCAGCATAATATAGTCTTTTTGGTAGTAGGTGGGATTCATGCCCGTGTTCCTTCAGGTTGGTGGTGTAAATGACGATGTCAACCAAATATACGAAAAAGGTCGGCACCCAGTGATCCCGATAGCGCGACTTCCATCAACCTTTGGAAGGTTGCTGGTGTGTTTTTCAAACCAAACGGCATTCGATTGAACTCGTAAGGACCGTTCGGAGTTGAAAAGGCTGTTTTTGCTTTGTCGCGTGGATGCATCTCGATTTGGTGGAAACCGGACACTAAGTCCAGTACCGAGAAGTAACGGGACCTACCCGGCTGGTCTAGGATGTCTGTGATCTTTGGCAATGGGTACGCATCGGGTGTTGTTTTCTCGTTCAGTTTTCTGAAATCGATTACCATGCGCCAGCGTTTCTTTCCTTCACGGTCTGCTTTTTTCGGGACAATCCAAACAGGTGAGTTGAATGGTGATAGTGGCGGTTGTAGCATGCATTTCTGCAATAATTCGTCAACCTGTTTATGGATTTCCTGTTTATGCACTTGTGGAATGCGATATTGTTTTGTATTTATCGCTTTCTCATCGGTTGTGAAAATGTCATGTTTCACAAGCGTTGTGCATCCTAGTTGTTTACCGGGCAGACTGAAAAGGTGTGAGTACTGTGAGGCCAGTTTAAGCACGTGTGCCGTCTCACTTTCCTCGAGATTCTCGAGGTGTAGGAGAGGTTTTAATCCCTCGAATCTGTCCTCTTTTGTCGACAACAACCCGATTACCGCATGTAGATCGGTAACAATGTCGTTCGGATCATTTTGGGTTGTGCCAAATGTTCGCAGTTCCTCAATTGGTTGTAATTCCAATATTAGAGCTTGCAGGTGTGTTGTGTACTCGTTAGTGTTAATCGCTGTTAAATACGCTGTTCCATCACGATTTGTGACAATTGCGTTACCAATGTACAATCCTTCGCCAGCATGTATTTGGGGGATGAAGCCTTCTGAAAGGTCCGTATTCTTTATCCTGACGTGGATTACGGATTTTGATCTAGCCGGAATTGAAATTCTTTCGCGTGTTGCGAAAGGTATTTGATGGCCACTGAAAGATATGCACGACTGGGTGTATAGAATGTCAGCTGGTGTTTCTTTGAAAAACGGTGTCTTGGGTGACTGGAATATCGTTCTTGACTATATGGAATTCAACGGAAAGATCCTTAATCCTTATGATGCACATGCCGGAAGTGAAAATTGTGTCGCTCGTGATTCCTGATAGTTCGTAAATGATGTATGCATCGATTTCGACGTGTGCTCCTATTGCTTCTGATTTAAGTAGGTTGATTTGAGCTCCTGTATCTATGAAAAATTTCGTGTCTTTTTCTATAAGATCAACGGAATTTATTATTACTCTTGGAGGTTTTCGTTTTTGTAATTCCCAGCGAAATGGTGGTTTTTCTTATTATTGATGTTCCATTATTATTCACTGGCTTGATGTCGAACGCTCCTGCGATTTATTTCGTGTCGCGCTGTCCGTGAAGTCATGCTTAATTAAAAAAAGAAATGTATTTTGTTACTATCTTCGTTAGTCGCGGAGGTTTTCGTCAGTTATGTCAGTTGCTCGTACCTCGCGATCCTTGTGTATTCTTTTCGTATTTTCGGTCGCGAGAGTTGTCGCGGGATCTGTTTCGCGAATAGCTGCGGTAGCCATCGTGCGAACTGTCAGGTTGTGTGTAATAACGATTGTTGTCTCGAGAGTGACTCGGGAGTGTCATCTCGGTTGGTAATCGTTTCGTGAGTTTTGTTGCTTACTTCGCTATCTGTCGTGTGAGTGATTTCCGTAACTACTGTATCCATATTATGACGTATTCCAAAATCTTCGATTGTTAAATTTTCCGTTCCATTGTTCTCTTAAATGCTTAAATGTGTGGCAATTGCCGGTGGAGCGGCTACTTGATTGATGATATTCGCAATATGTTGACAGAGATTAATTTTGTGCTTAGGAAAATGAACATTCGCTGTTTCTGTTCGTTTTAGTCCCGTAACTCATTCGGTTTTGTTTAATCGTTTGACGCGTTTTTAATTCTTATTCTATGTTAACGCTTTCTTGTATAGCTTCATCGAAATGTTGAACTGCGTGTCGCATTAAAATAGCACTGACTTTATCGAAAAGATCGCGAGTAGACTCTCTAGTTACCGATTTATTTACTTCTTAATTCCGATTTTCGAGGTATTGTTAATCCTAATTACGCATATAACATTTATCGACCCTATCCATAATTCGTTTCATAATTGTGCGCGTGCGAGTTACGTACTCTGCTATCGGTTCATTATGCCTTTGCGCTATTTCTTTAAGTTCTGATTCGAGATCTAATAATTCTATTGGAGTATTGACATTGTCACAAATCCGTGAGAAGTTCTTCGAGGGGTGTATAATTTTTGTTTCCGCCAAATCGCGTGCGCTTCCTGTTACTTTATACTGTATCATGACAAGAAGTCGAGCATGTTCATTCAGTCGAATTATTTTTATTGTCTTTTTGCATGCGCTTATGAAGTTTTCGACGGGAATATTCTTGCCGTCAAACGCTAGGATTGGTTGGTATATATCTCGGAATGTTAAACCTCCGTACGCCATATCGTTAACGACTTTGTTTTCGCTTTCGGGTTCTAAATTAATAAATGAGAGGCCTAAACTTTGGCACCGGGCCGGCCTAGTAGATTAAATTTTTGTTTTGTCATATCCATATAGGTTTCAAAGAAGGGGAAAGAGACTTGTTTTTTTTGCTATTTTCTCCCAATATTTGTATTGTAATCCGCAAAGTTGTTATTTTTCGAATATGAAAAGCTTTAGACGTTTAAAAAAAATATATTTTTAGATCCTAGAAGCCTGAAAACTTCAATTTTTCAGTTTCCGTTGGAATATTCATAATGCGTAAAAATTTCGTTTTATTTTAAATATTGAAGGTTTGTAAAATGTTATTTTCCGAATATTTATAGTGTGTAAAAAAAAATTTCAATTTCGAAATATCTGAAGCTCTAAATTTTTTTCGAATATTGCGAGTTTGAAAGGTTTTCAATTTCTGTTTTTCCTCCGTTTTTTCTCAAATACATATTATGTGTGAACAATTTTGTTTTCTTCGAAGAATTTCTTTTCTCGTTTTTATTTTAGAGTTCGTAACATTTAATTTTTTGGAATGTGCGGTTTGAGACATTGTAATTTTTTTTTTTTTTCAAATATTTATAATGTATAAAAATGTTGTTTCCTCCGAGGTATTAAAAATGTATAAAATTTTGTTTTTCAATTGTTAAAAGTTTGAAAGGTTTTCAATTTCCCTTTTTCCAAATATTTATAATGTCTGAGGCTCTTATTTTTCTTGAAATATTTAAAGTTTGAAAAAATTGCATTTTTCCGGGTTCCACAAGTTTGAAAAGTTGTCTATTTTCGTTTTCTTTTTTTTTCGAATGTTTATGTGTAAATAAATATTGTTTTTCAGATTTTATAGATTTGAGATGTTTTCATCTTTCGTGCTTCTCTTTTTTCACATATTTATAATATGTCAACATTTTGTTCTCCTTGAAATATTTCGCGTTTGCAAAACTTTATATTTTGAACGTTGAGCGTTTGAAGTTTTCAATTTTCTTTTTTGTTAATTCTCAAATTTTATAATGTATGAAAAACTTGCTTTCATCAAAATATTTAAAGTTTATAAAATTTTATTTTTCGAATTTTACAAATTGTTCCCTATGCAAATTAAAAGGCGAAGGGGACGCAGAGACGACGAAGTTTCGCTACGCGTGTGTTTGTGCGCTTATTGTGTGCATGAGTTAGTGCGATAGCGGTAGGAAGCGAAAAAGAAATAATGAATAGCGTATTGCGTTTTCAATACGCACATATTGAGTTTTTATCATTGTGACACTCTAGCGATATACGTTCGTGTATCACATGGGTTCTGGCGATGTCGGATGCTTACACACTTTAATGTGTGGAGAAAAACGTATTTCATTGCCACTCTTAGGGAAGGGCTTGAGAATAATAGAGAGAAAAAAGTGAGTTTCAAAATTACTTACAGTGCCGTGATGAGAAGGAATAATTTCATAAAAACGCCTTAAGTCCAGTTATTCCCTCCCTTCCTTCTATATTGTCCGTGTGATTGAGTAAGTTCGTTTTTATATTCCGTGAGTGAGTTAGTGAGTTCCTTTTGTTTTCCGTGAGTGAGTGCCTTTTGTTTTTCGTCTCGTCCGTGTGTCTCGTTTGAACGTTGAGCGTGTAGATGGCGTATGCGAGCGTCTAAGATGTTTTTTTTTTATAAAACTTTGAGCGGGTTGATCAGGCCCGGGTTGATCAGGCAGTTTTTCGGGTTGATCGGGTTGATCGGATGATCGGAATCGGTTGATCAGATCGGGTTGATCAGGCAGTTTTTGTTTTTCACTTTTTCCTTTCGTAAACTTTTGAGACGCGGGAGGGGCGTTTCGCGAATCTCACTTCTGACACCAGTTGTGACGGTCCGAGCGGATGATTAAGGGATGCGCGAGGTGTGATTGAGCGAGATGGGGACGATTGTAGTTAAGATATTTATTGGCGAGTACTAACTGTCGAGGGAGTGCATGTTGCGACGGTTAGGAGAATCGGAGATGGACTGCTGGCTCTAGGGCCATCAGGAGGAAGCGTGATTGAGCGGCGGGGCCTAAAGAAGGTGGAGGGGATGCCACGCGCCAGTGTGACGACAGCGTGGGCTCAGGAACAATGGGACTCAGATGAGAGAAGAGAGAGAGAGGATTGCTGATGAGGATTTCTAGGAAGGAAGATTTGGTTTCTGCTGAGGGTTTCTAGGAAGGAAGATTAGGTTTCTGCTGAGGGTTTCTAGGGAGGAAGATTAGGTTTAGGGCAGAGCCGTGGGAAACGGTTGATATGAGGGCGTGAGACTGGGTATAGGAATAGGAGTCGTGTGGGACCGTGACAATTTGGTTCAAAGATTTTGTAAAAATTAAAAAAATTGACCGAGTTATGACGATTTCAGTGGAGCAGGTCAGATCGTCCCGTTGCGTTACGGCTCTAGCGCTACACGGTGCATTGTATAGTTCCTTAAGGCATTGATATGACTTTGTCAAACCAGGATTATGATCCCCAAACCTGAGACGAAAAAAAAATATTCAAAATCGATCTGTTATTTTAACTTCAAGGTTGTGTATACTTCTTAACGAGTTGTATATATGTAGAAAATATTTTATATATAAATAGGGGTTATCCTCATGAACATAAAGTAATGTTTTCAAATCAAAGAAGCCTTCCACCGCTGTGAGCAATCTTTGGATTCGTATTATTTACCTCTTCACCATCGACGTTGATCCGATCTTTCGATTTGTTGTCGTTCCTTTGTCCTTGTTCTCCCCACGAAACGGCTATCTGGGTTTCGCTAAAATTCGAAAATGTTTGCCTCGCGGAATTTCTTAGATTCACGCCGAACGTGTTGCTTAAAACAATGTTTGCCGGTGAGATTCGTAAACGAGAGATTTCAAGCTTTAAAACCCTATTTTTGTTACGATACGACGATTTTTCTCGAAATTACAGCTATTCAAAAATAAATAAAAACATTGTGAAATTTTACTGTTCTCTTAATTTTTGTAATGAGTATAGCATAAGAATCTTTAAAAATTATTACCTTGGTGATATGATTTTCGTGTCCATTTTGCCTAAAATGTAATTTCTCATGGCCCCTCCGACTTCGCCAAAACTGTGACTGTAAAAAAATTACTGTCAATCAATACAGTCCGTTTTTAAGGGATCTTTGCACTTTAAACGCTAAAAAAGGCTGTTTTCATGAATTTTTGATACGTTTATATTATAGATATTGGCATAAAAGTTGGTACACTCAATAAATACGCTTCCGAAATACATTTTTTTTAAGTGTATGTACTTACGCAACCCAAACAAATATTAAACGCGTTTTTTTCGAAATAAAGTTTTTCGACGGCTTGTTGATAACATCTTCAAAACTACAGAACCGATCCGTATGAAATTTTGACCACATTTTCTTTACACCCATGGCTATAGTGTATATCAATGATTTTTTTAAATTTTGATATTTACTATTTTTTCTCAGAAACGGTGGGAAAAACGCGTGTTTTGTGTTCTTTCGAAAAAAAGCGCAGACCTACAATTTTTTGAGGAAATTTCTTAACTACTATGTTCGTCTATAAATAGTGACTTGAATAAATAATTTTTTTTTAATACATTTCTAAAGTGTATTTAATAAGTGTAACGACTTTTATATCAATATATATAATATAAACCTATAAAAAATAGCCTTTTTTAGCATGTAAAGTGAGAAGACCCGTTAATACTGGAGTAAAAGTATACATAAAATCTTACATTTACTTACAATTTGGATCTTGCTGGCCCTTCTCTCCGAATCTCGTGGATATCAATGAAACTCATGATCGAGCTGCGATGTCGGTATACGAAGTTTCTCAAATAATCGAGACGTTTTCTGCTGGGTAACGCCATGAAAACGAAACTTGAAACTTTGTTGCATGTTGTTGCCGAAATCCCTTTATCACCTGCATCCTGATCCTCGCACAGACCGATTACAACCCGTCCTAAGATTTTCTCGTTCCAGAGAAGATTTTTATGATTTTTTTTTTGGTTTTGCAGATTTTAAGTACGACAGAGCGCCCGAAGCCATCACGATAACAATAACAAATGTATCGGAACAAACTCGTTCTACTGTCATCGTCTCCAACATGAAATTAGTTCAATTCATGTTGGAGACGGTGAGGGAGAAGAGCATGAAATGAGCTCATTCACGTTGGAGAGGGTGACAGAAGAAAAACTTGAATTAAGCGGACACGAATTCGGGGCGATAATATCGGGAATGTCCGATCGAGGCCCCGAGAACCATTCTGACCACCGGATTGATCTTTGTTAAATAAACAATGCTCCTACCGTCGTTCTCGCGGCATCGTCAGACTTCCTTATCCAATCTCATCGGAAGTCCTTAATCGGAATGTCCGATCGAGGCTCCGACAACCATTCCGAGCACCGATTTTATCTTTGTTAAATAAACAAGGCTCGTACCGTCGTTTTCGCGGCATCGTCAGACTTCTTGACCCAATCTGACCGAAAGTAAGATAAAATCGGAGACCAATTCGGGCCAGTAATATCGGAAATGCCCGACCGAGGCTCCGAGCACCGATTTTATCTTTGTTAAAGAAAGAAGCTCCTACTGTCGTTCTCGCGGCATCGTCAGAATTTTCGACCCAATCTGACAGGAAGTAAGATAAAATCGGAGACGAATTCGGGGCAGTAATATCGGGAATGTCCGACCGATGCTCCGAGAGCCATTCCGAGCATCGATTTTATCTTTGATAAGTAAACAAAGCTCCTACCGTCGTTCTCGCAGCATCGTCAGATTTCTCGACCCAATCTGACCGGAAGTGAGATAAAATCGGAGACGAATTCGGGGCAGTAATATCGGGAATGTCCGATCGGGGCCCCGGGAACCATTCTGACCACCGACTTTATCTTTGTCAAATAAACAATGCTCCTTCCGTCGTTCTCGTGGCATCGTCAGACTTCCTTATCCAATCTGACCAGGAGTAAGATAAAATCGAAAACCAATTCGGGGCAGTAATATCGGGAATGTCCAATGGAGACTACGAGAACCATTCCGAGCACCGATTTTATCTTTGTTAAATAAACGAAACTCCTGCCGTCGTGCTCGCGGCATCGTCAGACTTCTCGACCCAATCTGACCGGAAGTAAGATAACATCGGAGACGAATTCGGGGCAGTAATATCGGGAATGTCCTATCGAGGCTCCGAGAACCATTCCGAGCACCGATTTTATCTTTGTTAAATAAACAAAGCTCCTACTGTCGATGTCGCGACATCGTCAGACTTCGCGACCCAATCTAGCTGGAAGTAAGATAAAATCGAAGACGATTTCGGGGCGGTAATATCGGGAATGTCCGATCGAGGTTCCGAAAACCATTGCGAGCACCGATTTTATCTTTGTTGAATAAATAATGCTCCTACCGTCGATTTCGCAGCATCGTCAGACTTCTTGACCCAATCTGACCGGAAGTAAGATGAAACCAGAGACGAATTCAGGGCAGTAATATCGGGAATGTCCGATCGAGGCCCCGTAAACTATTCTGACCACCGATTTTATCTTTGTCGAATAAACAATGCTCCTTCCGTCAATCTCGCGGCATCGTCAGACTTCCTTATCCAATCTGACCGGAAGTAAGATAAAATCGAAGACGAATTCGGGGCAGTAATATTGGGAGTGTCCGATCGAGACTCCGAGAATTATTCCGAGAACCGATTTTATCTGTGTTAAATAAACAAAGCTCCCGCCGTCGTTCTCGCGACATCGTCAGACTTCTCGACCCAATCTGACCGGAAGTAAGATAACATTGGAGACAAATTCGGGGCAGTAATATCGAGAATATCCTACTGAGGTTCCGAGAACCATTCCGAGCACCGCTTTTATCTTTGTTAAATAAACAAAGCTTCTACCGTCGTTCTCGCGGCATCGTCAGACTTCTCGACCCAACCTAGTCGGAAGTGAGATAACATCGAAGACAAATTCGGGACAGTAATATAGGGAATCTCCGATCGAGGCTCCGAGAACCATTCCAAGCACCGATTTTATCTTTGTTAAAAAAATAAAGCTCGTACCGTCGTTCTCACGGCATCGTCAGACTTCTCGGCCCAATCTGACAGGAAGTAAGATAAAATCAGAGACGAATTCGTGGCAGTAATATTGGGAATGTCCGATCGAGGCTCCGAGAACCATTCCGAGCACCGATTTTATCTTTGTTAAATAAACAAAGCTCCTACCGTCGTTCTTCCGGCATCGTCAGACTTCTCGACCCAATTTGACCGGAAGTGACATAAAGTCGGAGACGAATTAGGGGCAGTAATTTCGGGAATGTCCGAGCATGGCTCGGAGAACCATTCCGAGCACCCATTTTATCTTTGTTAAATAAACAAAGCTCCTACCGTCGATCTCGCGGCATCGTCACACTTCTCGACCCAACCTGAACGGAAGTAAGATAAAACCGGAGACAAATTGGGGGCAGTAATATCGGGAATGTCCGATCGAGGCCCCGGGAACCATTCCGAGCACCGATATTATATGTGTTAAATAAAGAAAGCTCCTACCGTCGTTCTTGCGGCATTGTCAGATTTCTCGACCCAATCTCAACGAAGTAAGATAAAATCGGAGACGAGTTCGGGATAGTAAAATCGAGAATGTCCGATCTAGGCTCCGAGAACCATTCCGAGCACCGATTTTATCTTTGTTAAATACACAAAGCTGCTACCGTCGTTCTTGCGGCATCGTCAGACTTCTCGACCCAATCTGACCGGAAGTAGGATAAAATCGCAGACAAATTTGGGGCAGTAATATCGGGAATATCCGATCGAGGCCCGGAGAACCATTCCCAGCACCGATTTTATCTGTGTTAAATAAAGAAAGCTCCTACCGTCGTTCTCGCGGCGTCGTCAGGCTTCTCGACCCAATATGACTGGAAGTAAGATAAGATCGGAGACGAATTCCGGGCAGTCATATCGGGAATGTCCGATCGAGGCTCCGAGAACATTCCGAGCGCCGATTTTATCTTTGTTAGATGAACAAAGCTCCTACCGTCGTTCTCACGGCATCGTCAGACTTCTTGACCCAATCTGACCGGAAGTACAATAAAATCGGTGACGAATTGGGGGCAGTAATATTGGGAATGTCCGATCCATTGCTCCGAGATGCTCCGACAACCATTCCGAGCACCGATTTTATCTTTGTCGAATAAATAATGCTCCTTCCGTCGTTCTCGCGGCATCGTCAGACTTCCTTATCCAATCTGACCGGAAGTAAGAAAAAATCGGAGACAAATTCGGGGCAGTAATATTGGGAGTGTCCGATCGAGACTCCGAGAACCATTCCGAGCACCGATTTTATCTGTGTTAAATAAAGAGAGCTCCTACCGTCGTTTTCGCGGCATCGTCAGACTTCTTGACCCAATCTGACCGGAAGTAAGATAAAATCGGAGACGAAGTTCGGGCAGTAATGTCGGGAATGTCCAATCGAAACGCCGAGAACCATTCCGAGCACCGACTTTATCTTTGTTAAATAAAGAAAACTCCTGCCATCGTGCTCGCGGCATCGTCAGACTTCTCGACCCAATCTGACCGGAAGTAAGATAACATCGGAGACGAATTCGGGACAGTAATATTGAGAGTGTCCGATCGAGGCTCCGAGAACCATTCCGAGCACCGAATTTATCTTTGTTAAATAAACAAAGCTCCTGCCGTCGTTCTCGCGGCATCGTCAGACTTCTCGACCCAATCTGACAGGAAGTAGGATCAAATCAGAGACGAATTCAGGGCAGTAATATTGGGAATGTCCGATCGAGGCTCCGAGAACCATTCCGAGCACCGATTTTATCTTTGTTAAATACACAAAGCTCCTACCGTCGTTCTTGCGGCATCGTCAGACTTCTCGACCCAATCTGACCGGAAGTAAGATCAAATCGGAGACAAATTCGGGGCAGTAATATCGGGAATATCCGATCGAGGCCCCGAGAACCATTCCCATCACCGATTTTATGTGTGTTAAATAAAGAAATCTCCCACCGTCGTTCTCGCGGCATCGTCAGGCTTCTCGACCCAGTCTGACTGGAAGTAAGATAAAATCGGAGACGAATTCCGGGCAGTCATATCGGGAATGTCCGATCGAGGCGCCGAGAACATTCCGAGCACCGATTTTATCTTTGCTAGATGAACAAAGCTTCTAACGTCGTTCTCACGGCATCGTCAGACTTCTTGACCCAATCTGACTGGAAGTACAATAAAATCGGAGACGCATTCGGGGCAGTAATATTGGGAGTGTCCGATTGAGACTCCGCGAACCATTCCAAGCACCGATTTATTCTTTGTTAAATAAACAAAGCTCCTGCCGTCGTTCTCGGGGCATCGTCAGACTTCTCAACGGAATCTAGTCGGAAGTATGATAACATCGGAGACAAATTCGGGACCGTAATACGGGGAATCTCCGATCGAGGCTCCGAGAACCATTCCGACAACCGATTTTATCTTTGTTAAATACACAAAGCTCCGACCGTCGTTCTTGCGGCATCGTCAGACTTCTCGACCCAATCTGACCGGACGTAAGATAAAATCGGAGACAAATTCGGGGCAGTAATATCGGGAATACCCGATCGAGGCCCCGAGAACCATTCCGCGCACCGATTTTATCTGTGTTAAATAAAGAAAGCTCCTACCGTCGTTTTCGCAGCATCGTCAGACTTCTTGACCCAATCCGACCGGAAGTAAGATAAAATCGGAGACGAATTCGGGGCAGTAATATCGGGAATGTCCAATCGAAACTCCGAGAACCATTCCGAGCACCGATTGTATCTTTGTTAAATAAACAAAACTCCTGCCGTCGTTCTCGCGGCATCGTCAGAATTCTCGACCCAATCTCACCGAAGTAAGATAAAATCGGAGACGAATTCGGGACAGTAATATCGGGAATGTCCGATCGAGGCTCCGAGAACCATTCCGAGCACCGAATTTATCTTTGTTAAATAAACAAAGCTCCTGCCGTCGTTCTCGCGGCATCGTCAGACTTCTCGACCCAATCTGACCGGAAGTAAGATATAATCAGAGACGAATTCGGGGCAGTAATATTGGGAATGTCCGATCGAGGCTCCGAGAACCATTCCAAGCACAGAATTTATCTTTGTTAAATAAACAAAGCTCCTGCCGTCGTTCTCGCGGCATCGTCAGACTTCTCGACCCAATCTGACAGGAAGTAAGATCAAATCAGAGACGAATTCGGGAAAGTAATATTGGGAATGTCCGATCGAGGCTCCGAGACCCAGTCCGAGCACCGATTTTATCTTTGTTAAATAAACAAAGCTCCTACCGTCGTTCTTGCGGCATCGTCAGACTTTTCGACCCAATTTGACGGGAAGTAACATAAAGTCGGAGACGAATTAGGGGCAGTAATATCGGGAATGTCCGATCGAGGCTCGGAGAAACATTCCGAGCACCGATTTTATCTATGTTAAATAAACAAAGCTCCTACCGTCGATCTCGCGGCATCGTCACACTTCTCGACTCAATCTGAACGGAAGTAAGATAAAATCGGAGACAAATTCGGCGCAGTAATATCGGGAATGTCCGATCAAGGCCCCGAGAACCATTCCGAGCACCGATTTTATCTTTGTTAGATGAACAAACCTCCTACCGTCGTTCTCACGGCATCGTCAGACTTCTTGACCCAATCTTACCGGAAGTACAATAAAATCGGAGACGAATTCGGGGCAGTCATATTGGGAGTGTCCGATCGAGACTCCGAGCACCGATTTTATCTTTGTTAAATAAACAAAGCTCCTGCCGTCGTTCTCGCGGCATCGTCAGACTTCTCGACCCAATGTGACCGGAAGTAAGATAACATTGGAGACAAATTTGGGGCAGTAATATCGAGAATATCCTATTGAGGTTCCGAGAACCATTCCGAGCACCGCTTTTATCTTTGTTAAAAAAACAAAGCTCCTACCGTCGTTCTCGCGGCATCGTCAGACTTCTCGACCCAATCTAGTCGGAAGTAAGATAACATCGGAGACAAATTCGGGACAGTAATATGAGGAATCTCCGATCGAGGCTCCGAGAACCATTCCGAGCACCTATTATATCTTTGTTAAATACACAAAGCTCCAACCGTCATTCTTGCGGCATCGTCAAACTTCTCGATCCAATCTGACCGGACGTAAGATAAAATCGGAGAAAAATTTGAGGTAGTAATATCGGGAATACCCGATCGTGGCCCCGAGAACCATTCCGAGCACCGATTTTATCTGTGTTAAATAAAGAAAGCTCCTACCGTCGTTTTCGCGGCATCGTCAGACTTCTTGACCCAATCTGACCGGAAGTAAGATAAAATCGGAGACGAATTCGGGGCAGTAATATCGGGAATGTCCAATCGAAACTCCGAGAACCATTCCGAGCACCGATTTTATCTTTGTTAAATAAACAAAACTCCTGCCGTCGTGCTCGCGGCATCGTCAGACTTCTAGACCCAATCTGACCGGAAGTAAGATAACATCGGAGACGAATTCGGGGCAGTAATATTGGGAGTGTCCGATCGAGAATCCGAGAACCATTCCGAGCACCGAATGTATCTTTGTTAAATAAACAAAGCTCCTGCCGTCGTTCTCGCGGCATCGTCAGACTTCTCGACCCATTCTGACAGGAAGTAAGATAAAATCAGAGACGAATTCGGGGCAGTAAGATTGGGAATGTCCGATCGAGGCTCCGAGAACAATTCCGAGCACCGATTTTATCTTTGTTAAATAAACAAAGCTCCTACCGTCGATCTTGCGGCATCGTCAGACTTCTCGACCCAATTTGACGGGAAGTAACATAAAGTCGGAGACGAATCAGGGGCAGTAATATCGGGAATGTCCGATCGAGGCCCGGAGAACCATTCCGAGCACCGATTTTATCTTTGTCAAATAAACAAAGCTCCTACCGTCGATCTCGCGGCATCGTCACACTTCTCGACTCAATCTGAACGGAAGTAAGATAAAATCGGAGACAAATTCGGCGCAGTAATATCGGGAATGTCCGATCGAGGCCCCGAGAACCATTCCGAGCACCGATTCTATCTGTGTTAAATAAAGAAAGCTCCTACCGTCGTTCTTGCGGCATCGTCAGAATTCTCGACCCAATCTCACCGAAGTAAGATAAAATCGGAGACGAATTTGGGACAGTAATATCGCGAATGTCCGATCGAGGCTCCGAGAACCATTCCGAGCACCGATTTTATCTTTGTTAAATACACAAAGCTCCTACCGTCGTTCTTGCGGCATCGTCAGACTTCTCGACCCAATCTGACCGGAAGTAAGATAAAATCGGAGACAAATTCGGGGCAGTAATATCGGGAATATCCGATCGAGGCCCCGAGAACCATTCCCATCACCGATTTTATGTGTGTTAAATAAAGAAATCTCCCACCGTCGTTCTCGCGGCATCGTCAGGCTTCTCGACCCAGTCTGACTGGATGTAAGATAAAATCGGAGACGAATTCCGGGCAGTCATATCGGGAATGTCTGATCGAGGCTCCGAGAACATTCCGAGCACCGATTTTATCTTTGCTAGATGAACAAAGCTTCTAACGTCGTTCTCACGGCATCGTCAGACTTCTTGACCCAATCTGACTGGAAGTACAATAAAATCGGAGACGAATTCGGGGCAGTAATATTGGGAGTGTCCGATCGAGACTCCGAGAACCATTCCAAGCACCGATTTCATCTTTGTTAAATAAACAAAGCTCCTGCCGTCGTTCTCGGGGCATCGTCAGACTTCTCAACCGAATCTAGTCGGAAGTATGATAACATCGGAGACAAATTCGGGACAGTAATACGGGGAATCTCCGATCGAGGCTCCGAGAACCATTCCGAGCACCGATTTTATCTTTGTTAAATACACAAAGCTCCTACCGTCGTTCTTGCGGCATCGTCAGACTTCTCGACCCAATCTGACCGGACGTAAGATAAAATCGGAGACAAATTCGGGGCAGTAATATCGAGAATATCCTAATGAGGTTCCGAGAACCATCCCGAGCACCGCTTTTATCCTTGTTAAAGAAACAAAGCTCGTACCGTCGCTCTCGCGGCATTGTCAGACTTCTCGACCCAATTTGACAGGAAGTAAGATAAAATCAGAGACGAATTCGGGGCGGTAATATTGGGAATATCCGATCGAGGCTCCGAGAACCATTCCGAGCACCGATTGTATCTTTGTTAAATAAACAAAGCTCCTACCGTCGTTCTTGCGGCATCGTCAGACTTTTCGACCCAATTTGACCGGAAGTAACATAGAGTCGGAGACGAGGTAGGGGCAGTAATATCGGGAATGTCCGATCGAGGCTCGGAGAACCATTCCGAGCACCGATTTTATCTTTGTTAAATAACCAAAGGTCCTACCGTCGATCTCGCGGCATCGTCACACTTCTCGACTTAATCTGAACGGAAGTAAGATAAAATCGGACAGAATTTCGGCCCAGTAATATCGGGAATGTCCGATCGAGGCCCCGAGAACCATTCCGAGCACCGATTTTATCTGTGTTAAATAAAGAAAGCTCCTACCGTCGTTCTTGCGGCATCGTCAGACTTCTCGACCCAATCTGACCGGAAGTAAGATAAAATCGGAGCCAAATTCGGGGCAGTAATATCGGGAATATTCGATCGAGGCCCCGAGAACCATTCCCAGCACCGATTTTATCTGTGTTAAATAAAGAAATCTCCTACCGTCGTTCTCGCGGCATCGTCAGGCTTCTCGACCCAATCTGACTGGAAGTAAGACAAAATCGGAGACAAGTTCCGGGCAGTAATATCGGGAATGTCCGATCAAGGCTCCGAGAACATTCCGAGCACCGATTTTATCTTTGTTAGATAGAACAAAGCTCCTACTGTCGTTCTCACGGCATCGTGTGTCTTTTTGACCCAATCTGACCGCAAATACAATAAAATCGGAGACGAATTCGAGGCAGTAATATTGGGAGTGTCCGATCGAGACTCCGAGAACCATTCCGAGCACCGATATTATCTTTGTTGAATAAACAAAGCTCCTACCGTCGTTCTTGCGGCATCGACAGACTTCTCGACCCAATTTCACCGGATGTAACATAAAGTCGGACACGAATTAAGGGCAGTAATATCGGGAATGTCCGATCGAGGCTCGGAGAACCATTCCGAGCACCGATTTTATCTTTGTTAAATAAACAAAGCTCCTACCGTCGATCATGCGGCATCGTCACACTTCTCGACCCAATCTGAACGGAAGTAAGATAAAATCGGACAGAAATTCGGCGCAGTAATATCGGGAATGTCCGATCGAGGCCCCGAGAACCATTCCGAGCACCGATTTCATCTGTGTTAAATAAAGAAATCTCCCACCGTCGTTCTCGCGGCATCGTCAGGCTTCTAGACCCAATCTGACAGGAAGTAAGATATAATCGGAGACGAGTTCGGGGCAGCAATATTGGGACTGTCCGATCGAGGCTCCGAGAACCATTCCGGGCACCGATTTTATCTTTGTTAAATACACAAAGCTCCTACCGTCGTTCTCACGGCATCGTCAGACTTCTCGACCCAATCTAGTCGGAAGTATGATAAACTCGGCGATAAATTCGGGACAGTAATGTGGGGAATCTCCGATCGAGGCTCTGAGAAACAATCCGAGCACCGATTTTATCTTTGTTAAATACACAAAGCTCCTGCCGTCGTGCTCGCGGCATCGTCAGACTTCTCGACCCAATCTCACCGGAAGTAAGATAACATCGGAGACGAATTCGGGGCAGTAATATTGGGAGTGTCCGATCGAGAATCCGAGAACCATTCCGAGCACCGAATTTATCTTTGTTAAATAAACAAAGCTCCTGCCGTCGTTTTCGCGGCATTGTCAGAATTCTCGACCCTATCTGACAGGAAGTAAGATAAAATCAGAGACGAATTCGGGGCAGTAATATTGGGAATATCCGATCGAGGCTCCGAGAACCATTCCGAGCACCGATTTTATCTTTGTTAAATAAACAAAGCTCCTACCGTCGTTCTTGCGGCATCGTCAGACTTTTCGACCCAATTTGACCGGAAGTAACATAAAGTCGGAGACGAATTAGAGGCAGTAATATCGGGAATGTCCGATCGAGGCTCGGAGAACCATTCCGAGCACCGATTTTATCTTTGTTGAATACACAAAGCTCCTACCGTCGTGCTCGCGGCATCGTCAGACTTCTCGACCCAATCTGACCGGAAGTAAGATAACTTCGGAGACGAATTCGGGGCAGTAATATTGGGAGTGTCTGATCGAGAATCCGAGAACCATTCCGAGCACCGATTTTATCTTTGTTAAATAAACAAAGCTCCTGCCATCGTTCTCGCGGCATCGTCATACTTCTCGACCCAATCTGACCGGAAGTAAGATGATATTGGAGACAAATTCGGGGCAGTAATATCGCGAATATCCTATTGAGGTTCCGAGAACCATTCCGAGCACCGCTGTTATCTTTGTTAAATAAACAAAGTTCGTACCGTCGTTCTCGGGGCATCGTCAGGCTTCTCGATCCAATCTGACTGGAAATAAGATAAAATCGGAGACGAGTTCCGGGCAGTTATATCCGGAATGTCCGATCAAGGCTCCGAGAACATTCCGAGCACTGATTTTATCTTTGTTAGATTGAACAAAGCTCCTACTGTCGTTCTCACGGCATCGTCAGTCTTCTTGACCCAATCTGATCGGAAGTCCAATAAAATCGGAGACGATTTCGAGGCAGTAATATTGGGAGTGTCCGATCGAGACTCCGAGAACCATTCCGAGCACCGATTTTATGTTTGTTGAATAAACAAAGCTCCTACCGTCGTTCTTGCGGCATCGACAGACTTCTCGACCCAATTTGACCGGATGTAACATAAAGTCGGAGACGAATTAAGGGCAGTAATATCGGGAATGTCCGATCGAGGCTCGGAGAACCATTCCGAGCACCGATTTTATCTTTGTTAAATAAACAAAGCTCCTACCGTCGATCTCGCGGCATCGTCACACTTCTCGACTCAATCTGAACGGAAGTAAGATAAAATCGGAGACAAATTCGGCGCAGTAATATCGGGAATGTCCGATCGAGGCCCCGAGAACCATTCCGAGCACCGATTCTATCTGTGTTAAATAAAGAAAGCTCCTACCGTCGTTCTTGCGGCATCGTCAGAATTCTCGACCCAATCTCACCGAAGTAAGATAAAATCGGAGACGAATTTGGGACAGTAATATCGCGAATGTCCGATCGAGGCTCCGAGAACCATTCCGAGCACCGATTTTATCTTTGTTAAATACACAAAGCTCCTACCGTCGTTCTTGCGGCATCGTCAGACTTCTCGACCCAATCTGACCGGAAGTAAGATAAAATCGGAGACAAATTCGGGGCAGTAATATCGGGAATATCCGATCGAGGCCCCGAGAACCATTCCCATCACCGATTTTATGTGTGTTAAATAAAGAAATCTCCCACCGTCGTTCTCGCGGCATCGTCAGGCTTCTCGACCCAGTCTGACTGGATGTAAGATAAAATCGGAGACGAATTCCGGGCAGTCATATCGGGAATGTCTGATCGAGGCTCCGAGAACATTCCGAGCACCGATTTTATCTTTGCTAGATGAACAAAGCTTCTAACGTCGTTCTCACGGCATCGTCAGACTTCTTGACCCAATCTGACTGGAAGTACAATAAAATCGGAGACGAATTCGGGGCAGTAATATTGGGAGTGTCCGATCGAGACTCCGAGAACCATTCCAAGCACCGATTTCATCTTTGTTAAATAAACAAAGCTCCTGCCGTCGTTCTCGGGGCATCGTCAGACTTCTCAACCGAATCTAGTCGGAAGTATGATAACATCGGAGACAAATTCGGGACAGTAATACGGGGAATCTCCGATCGAGGCTCCGAGAACCATTCCGAGCACCGATTTTATCTTTGTTAAATACACAAAGCTCCTACCGTCGTTCTTGCGGCATCGTCAGACTTCTCGACCCAATCTGACCGGACGTAAGATAAAATCGGAGACAAATTCGGGGCAGTAATATCGAGAATATCCTAATGAGGTTCCGAGAACCATCCCGAGCACCGCTTTTATCCTTGTTAAAGAAACAAAGCTCGTACCGTCGCTCTCGCGGCATTGTCAGACTTCTCGACCCAATTTGACAGGAAGTAAGATAAAATCAGAGACGAATTCGGGGCGGTAATATTGGGAATATCCGATCGAGGCTCCGAGAACCATTCCGAGCACCGATTGTATCTTTGTTAAATAAACAAAGCTCCTACCGTCGTTCTTGCGGCATCGTCAGACTTTTCGACCCAATTTGACCGGAAGTAACATAGAGTCGGACACGAGGTAGGGGCAGTAATATCGGGAATGTCCGATCGAGGCTCGGAGAACCATTCCGAGCACCGATTTTATCTTTGTTAAATAACCAAAGGTCCTACCGTCGATCTCGCGGCATCGTCACACTTCTCGACTTAATCTGAACGGAAGTAAGATAAAATCGGACAGAATTTCGGCCCAGTAATATCGGGAATGTCCGATCGAGGCCCCGAGAACCATTCCGAGCACCGATTTTATCTGTGTTAAATAAAGAAAGCTCCTACCGTCGTTCTTGCGGCATCGTCAGACTTCTCGACCCAATCTGACCGGAAGTAAGATAAAATCGGAGCCAAATTCGGGGCAGTAATATCGGGAATATTCGATCGAGGCCCCGAGAACCATTCCCAGCACCGATTTTATCTGTGTTAAATAAAGAAATCTCCTACCGTCGTTCTCGCGGCATCGTCAGGCTTCTCGACCCAATCTGACTGGAAGTAAGACAAAATCGGAGACAAGTTCCGGGCAGTAATATCGGGAATGTCCGATCAAGGCTCCGAGAACATTCCGAGCACCGATTTTATCTTTGTTAGATAGAACAAAGCTCCTACTGTCGTTCTCACGGCATCGTGTGTCTTTTTGACCCAATCTGACCGCAAATACAATAAAATCGGAGACGAATTCGAGGCAGTAATATTGGGAGTGTCCGATCGAGACTCCGAGAACCATTCCGAGCACCGATATTATCTTTGTTGAATAAACAAAGCTCCTACCGTCGTTCTTGCGGCATCGACAGACTTCTCGACCCAATTTCACCGGATGTAACATAAAGTCGGACACGAATTAAGGGCAGTAATATCGGGAATGTCCGATCGAGGCTCGGAGAACCATTCCGAGCACCGATTTTATCTTTGTTAAATAAACAAAGCTCCTACCGTCGATCATGCGGCATCGTCACACTTCTCGACCCAATCTGAACGGAAGTAAGATAAAATCGGACAGAAATTCGGCGCAGTAATATCGGGAATGTCCGATCGAGGCCCCGAGAACCATTCCGAGCACCGATTTCATCTGTGTTAAATAAAGAAATCTCCCACCGTCGTTCTCGCGGCATCGTCAGGCTTCTAGACCCAATCTGACAGGAAGTAAGATATAATCGGAGACGAGTTCGGGGCAGCAATATTGGGACTGTCCGATCGAGGCTCCGAGAACCATTCCGGGCACCGATTTTATCTTTGTTAAATACACAAAGCTCCTACCGTCGTTCTCACGGCATCGTCAGACTTCTCGACCCAATCTAGTCGGAAGTATGATAAACTCGGCGATAAATTCGGGACAGTAATGTGGGGAATCTCCGATCGAGGCTCTGAGAAACAATCCGAGCACCGATTTTATCTTTGTTAAATACACAAAGCTCCTGCCGTCGTGCTCGCGGCATCGTCAGACTTCTCGACCCAATCTCACCGGAAGTAAGATAACATCGGAGACGAATTCGGGGCAGTAATATTGGGAGTGTCCGATCGAGAATCCGAGAACCATTCCGAGCACCGAATTTATCTTTGTTAAATAAACAAAGCTCCTGCCGTCGTTTTCGCGGCATTGTCAGAATTCTCGACCCTATCTGACAGGAAGTAAGATAAAATCAGAGACGAATTCGGGGCAGTAATATTGGGAATATCCGATCGAGGCTCCGAGAACCATTCCGAGCACCGATTTTATCTTTGTTAAATAAACAAAGCTCCTACCGTCGTTCTTGCGGCATCGTCAGACTTTTCGACCCAATTTGACCGGAAGTAACATAAAGTCGGAGACGAATTAGAGGCAGTAATATCGGGAATGTCCGATCGAGGCTCGGAGAACCATTCCGAGCACCGATTTTATCTTTGTTGAATACACAAAGCTCCTACCGTCGTGCTCGCGGCATCGTCAGACTTCTCGACCCAATCTGACCGGAAGTAAGATAACTTCGGAGACGAATTCGGGGCAGTAATATTGGGAGTGTCTGATCGAGAATCCGAGAACCATTCCGAGCACCGATTTTATCTTTGTTAAATAAACAAAGCTCCTGCCATCGTTCTCGCGGCATCGTCATACTTCTCGACCCAATCTGACCGGAAGTAAGATGATATTGGAGACAAATTCGGGGCAGTAATATCGCGAATATCCTATTGAGGTTCCGAGAACCATTCCGAGCACCGCTGTTATCTTTGTTAAATAAACAAAGTTCGTACCGTCGTTCTCGGGGCATCGTCAGGCTTCTCGATCCAATCTGACTGGAAATAAGATAAAATCGGAGACGAGTTCCGGGCAGTTATATCCGGAATGTCCGATCAAGGCTCCGAGAACATTCCGAGCACTGATTTTATCTTTGTTAGATTGAACAAAGCTCCTACTGTCGTTCTCACGGCATCGTCAGTCTTCTTGACCCAATCTGATCGGAAGTCCAATAAAATCGGAGACGATTTCGAGGCAGTAATATTGGGAGTGTCCGATCGAGACTCCGAGAACCATTCCGAGCACCGATTTTATGTTTGTTGAATAAACAAAGCTCCTACCGTCGTTCTTGCGGCATCGACAGACTTCTCGACCCAATTTGACCGGATGTAACATAAAGTCGGAGACGAATTAAGGGCAGTAATATCGGGAATGTCCGATCGAGGCTCGGAGAACCATTCCGAGCACCGATTTTATCTTTGTTAAATAAACAAAGCTCCTACCGTCGATCATGCGGCATCGTCACACTTCTCGACCCAATCTGAACGGAAGTAAGATAAAATCGGACACAAATTCGGCGCAGTAATATCGGGAATGTCCGATCGAGGCCCCGAGAACCATTCCGAGCACCGATTTTATCTGTGTTAAATAAAGAAAGCTCCTACCGTCGTTTTTGCGGCATCGTCAGACATCTCGACCCAATCTGACCGGAAGTAAGATAAAATCGGAGACAAATTGGGGGCAGTAATATCGGGAATATGCGATCGAGGCCCCGAGAACCATTCCCAGCACCGATTTTATCTGTGTTAAATAAAGAAATCTCCCACCGTCGTTCTCGCAGCATCGTCAGGCTTCTGGACCCAATCTGACTGGAAGTAAGATAAAATCGGAGACGAATTCCGGGCAGTCATATCGGGAATGTCTGATCGAGGCTCCGAGAACATTCCGAGCACCGATTTTATCTTTGTTAGATGAACAAAGCTCCTACCGTCGTTCTCACGGCATCGTCAGACTTCTCGACCCAATCTGAACGGAAGTTAGATAATATTGGAGACAAATTCGGGGCAGTAATATCGAGAATATCCGATTGAGGTTCCGAGACCCATTCCGAGCACCGCATTTATCTTTGTTAAATAAACAAAGCTCGTACCGTCGTTCGCGGGGCATCGTCAGACTTCTCGACCCAATCTAGTCGGAAGTATGATAAACTCGGCGATAAATTCGGGACAGTAATGTGGGGAATCTCCGATCGAGGCTCCGAGAACAATTCCGAGCACCGATTTTATCTTTGTTAAATAAACAAAGCTCCTACCGTCGATCTTGCGGCATCGTCAGACGTCTCGACCCAATTTGACGGGAAGTAACATAAAGTCGGAGACGAATCAGGGGCAGTAATATCGGGAATGTCCGATCGAGGCCCGGAGAACCATTCCGAGCACCGATTTTATCTTTGTCAAATAAACAAAGCTCCTACCGTCGATCTCGCGGCATCGTCACACTTCTCGACTCAATCTGAACGGAAGTAAGATAAAATCGGAGACAAATTCGGCGCAGTCATATCGGGAATGTCCGATCGAGGCCCCGAGAACCATTCCGAGCACCGATTCTATCTGTGTTAAATAAAGAAAGCTCCTACCGTCGTTCTTGCGGCATCGTCAGAATTCTCGACCCAATCTCACCGAAGTAAGATAAAATCGGAGACGAATTTGGGACAGTAATATCGCGAATGTCCGATCGAGGCTCCGAGAACCATTCCGAGCACCGATTTTATCTTTGTTAAATACACAAAGCTCCTACCGTCGTTCTTGCGGCATCGTCAGACTTCTCGACCCAATCTGACCGGAAGTAAGATAAAATCGGAGACAAATTCGGGGCAGTAATATCGGGAATATCCGATCGAGGCCCCGAGAACCATTCCCATCACCGATTTTATGTGTGTTAAATAAAGAAATCTCCCACCGTCGTTCTCGCGGCATCGTCAGGCTTCTCGACCCAGTCTGACTGGAAGTAAGATAAAATCGGAGACGAATTCCGGGCAGTCATATCGGGAATGTCTGATCGAGGCTCCGAGAACATTCCGAGCACCGATTTTATCTTTGCTAGATGAACAAAGCTTCTAACGTCGTTCTCACGGCATCGTCAGACTTCTTGACCCAATCTGACTGGAAGTACAATAAAATCGGAGACGAATTCGGGGCAGTAATATTGGGAGTGTCCGATCGAGACTCCGAGAACCATTCCAAGCACCGATTTCATCTTTGTTAAATAAACAAAGCTCCTGCCGTCGTTCTCGGGGCATCGTCAGACTTCTCAACCGAATCTACTCGGAAGTATGATAACATCGGAGACAAATTCGGGACAGTAATACGGGGAATCTCCGATCGAGGCTCCGAGAACCATTCCGAGCACCGATTTTATCTTTGTTAAATACACAAAGCTCCTACCGTCGTTCTTGCGGCATCGTCAGACTTCTCGACCCAATCTGACCGGACGTAAGATAAAATCGGAGACAAATTCGGGGCAGTAATATCGAGAATATCCTATTGAGGTTCCGAGAACCATCTCGAGCACCGCTTTTATCCTTGTTAAAGAAACAAAGCTCGTACCGTCGCTCTCGCCGCATTGTCAGACTTCTCGAGCCAATTTGACAGGAAGTAAGATAAAATCAGAGACGAATTCGGGGCGGTAATATTGGGAATATCCGATCGAGGCTCCGAGAACCATTCCGAGCACCGATTGTATCTTTGTTAAATAAACAAAGCTCCTACCGTCGTTCTTGCGGCATCGTCAGACTTTTCGACCCAATTTGACCGGAAGTAACATAGAGTCGGAGACGAGGTAGGGGCAGTAATATCGGGAATGTCCGATCGAGGCTCGGAGAACCATTCCGAGCACCGATTTTATCTTTGTTACATAAACAAAGGTCCTACCGTCGATCTCGCGGCATCGTCACACTTCTCGACTTAATCTGAACGGAAGTAAGATAAAATCGGACAGAATTTCGGCCCAGTAATATCGGGAATGACCGATCGAGACCCCGAGAACCATTCCGAGCACCGATTTTATCTGTGTTAAATAAAGACAGCTCCTACCGTCGTTCTTGCGGCATCGTCAGACTTCTCGACCCAATCTGACCGGAAGTAAGATAAAATCGGAGCCAAATTCGGGGCAGTAATATCGGGAATATTCGATCGAGGCCCCGAGAACCATTCCCAGCACCGATTTTATCTGTGTTAAATAAAGAAATCTCCTACCGTCGTTCTCGCGGCATCGTCAGGCTTCTCGACCCAATCTGACTGGAAGTAAGATAAAATCGGAGACGAGTTCCGGGCAGTAATATCGGGAATGTCCGATCAAGGCTCCGAGAACATTCCGAGCACCGATTTTATCTTTGTTAGATAGAACAAAGCTCCTACTGTCGTTCTCACGGCATCGTGTGTCTTTTTGACCCAATCTGACCGCAAATACAATAAAATCGGAGACGAATTCGAGGCAGTAATATTGGGAGTGTCCGATCGAGACTCCGAGAACCATTCCGAGCACCGATATTATCTTTGTTGAATAAACAAAGCTCCTACCGTCGTTCTTGCGGCATCGACAGACTTCTCGACCCAATTTCACCGGATGTAACATAAAGTCGGAGACGAATTAAGGGCAGTAATATCGGGAATGTCCGATCGAGGCTCGGAGAACCATTCCGAGCACCGATTTTATCTTTGTTAAATAAACAAAGCTCCTACCGTCGATCATGCGGCATCGTCACACTTCTCGACCCAATCTGAACGGAAGTAAGATAAAATCGGACAGAAATTCGGCGCAGTAATATCGGGAATGTCCGATCGAGGCCCCGAGAACCATTCCGAGCACCGATTTCATCTGTGTTAAATAAAGAAAGCTCCTACCGTCGTTCTTGCGGCATCGTCAGACATCTCGACCCAATCTGACCGGAAGTAAGATAAAATCGGAGACAAATTCGGGGCAGTAATATCGGGAATATCCGATCGAGGCCCCGAGAACCATTCCCAGCACCGATTTTATCTGTGTTAAATAAAGAAATCTCCCACCGTCGTTCTCGCGGCATCGTCAGGCTTCTAGACCCAATCTGACTGGAAGTAAGATAAAATCGGAGACGAATTCCGGGCAGTCATATCGGGAATGTCTGATCGAGGCTCCGAGAACATTCCGAGCACCGATTTTATCTTTGTTAGATGAACAAAGCTCCTGCCGTCGTTCTCGCGGCATTGTCAGACTTCTCGACCCTATCTGACAGGAAGTAAGATAAAATCAGAGACGAATTCGGGGCAGTAATATTGGGAATATCCGATCGAGGCTCCGAGAACCATTCCGAGCACCGATTAGATCTTTGTTAAATAAACAAAGCTCCTACCGTCGTTCTTGCGGCATCGTCAGACTTTTCGACCCAATCTGACCGGAAGTAAGATAATATCGGAGACGAATTCGGTCGCAGTGATATCGGGAATGTCCAATCGAGACTCCGAGAACCATTCCGAGCACCGATTTTATCTTTGTTAAATAAACAAAACTCCAGCCGTCGTGCTCGCGGCATCGTCAGACTTCTCGACCCAATCTGACCGGAAGTAAGATAACATCGGAGACGAATTCGGGGCAGTAATATTGGGAGTGTCCGATCGAGAATCCGACAACCATTCCGACCACCGAATTTATCTTTGTTAAATAAACAAAGCTCGTACCGTCGTCCTCGCGGCATCGTCAGACTTCTCGACCCAATCTGAACGGGAGTTAGATATTATTGAAGACAAATTCGGGGCAGTAATATCGAGAATATCCGATTGAGGTTCCGAGAACCATTCCGAGCACCGCATTTATCTTTGTTAAATAAACAAAGCTCGTACCGTCGTTCTCGGGGCATCGTCAGACTTCTCGACCCAATCTAGTCGGAAGTATGATAAACTCGGCGATAAATTCGGGACAGTAATGTGGGGAATCTCCGATCGAGGCTCTGAGAAACAATCCGAGCACCGATTTTATCTTTGTTAAATACACAAAGCTCCTGCCGTCGTGCTCGCGGCATCGTCAGACTTCTCGACCCAATCTCACCGGAAGTAAGATAACATCGGAGACGAATTCGGGGCAGTAATATTGGGAGTGTCCGATCGAGAATCCGAGAACCATTCCGAGCACCGAATTTATCTTTGTTAAATAAACAAAGCGCCTGCCGTCGTTCTCGCGGCATTGTCAGACTTCTCGACCCTATCTGACAGGAAGTAAGATAAAATCAGAGACGAATTCGGGGCAGTAATATTGGGAATATCCAATCGAGGCTCCGAGAACCATACCGAGCACCGATTTTATCGTTGTTAAATAAACAAAGCTCCTACCGTCGTTCTTGCGGCATCGTCAGACTTTTCGACCCAATTTGACCGGAAGTAACATAGAGTCGGAGACGAGGTAGGGGCAGTAATATCGGGAATGTCCGATCGAGGCTCGGAGAACCATTCCGAGCACCGATTTTATCTTTGTTACATAAACAAAGGTCCTACCGTCGATCTCGCGGCATCGTCACACTTCTCGACTTAATCTGAACGGAAGTAAGATAAAATCGGACAGAATTTCGGCCCAGTAATATCGGGAATGACCGATCGAGACCCCGAGAACCATTCCGAGCACCGATTTTATCTGTGTTAAATAAAGACAGCTCCTACCGTCGTTCTTGCGGCATCGTCAGACTTCTCGACCCAATCTGACCGGAAGTAAGATAAAATCGGAGCCAAATTCGGGGCAGTAATATCGGGAATATTCGATCGAGGCCCCGAGAACCATTCCCAGCACCGATTTTATCTGTGTTAAATAAAGAAATCTCCTACCGTCGTTCTCGCGGCATCGTCAGGCTTCTCGACCCAATCTGACTGGAAGTAAGATAAAATCGGAGACGAGTTCCGGGCAGTAATATCGGGAATGTCCGATCAAGGCTCCGAGAACATTCCGAGCACCGATTTTATCTTTGTTAGATAGAACAAAGCTCCTACTGTCGTTCTCACGGCATCGTGTGTCTTTTTGACCCAATCTGACCGCAAATACAATAAAATCGGAGACGAATTCGAGGCAGTAATATTGGGAGTGTCCGATCGAGACTCCGAGAACCATTCCGAGCACCGATATTATCTTTGTTGAATAAACAAAGCTCCTACCGTCGTTCTTGCGGCATCGACAGACTTCTCGACCCAATTTCACCGGATGTAACATAAAGTCGGAGACGAATTAAGGGCAGTAATATCGGGAATGTCCGATCGAGGCTCGGAGAACCATTCCGAGCACCGATTTTATCTTTGTTAAATAAACAAAGCTCCTACCGTCGATCATGCGGCATCGTCACACTTCTCGACCCAATCTGAACGGAAGTAAGATAAAATCGGACAGAAATTCGGCGCAGTAATATCGGGAATGTCCGATCGAGGCCCCGAGAACCATTCCGAGCACCGATTTCATCTGTGTTAAATAAAGAAAGCTCCTACCGTCGTTCTTGCGGCATCGTCAGACATCTCGACCCAATCTGACCGGAAGTAAGATAAAATCGGAGACAAATTCGGGGCAGTAATATCGGGAATATCCGATCGAGGCCCCGAGAACCATTCCCAGCACCGATTTTATCTGTGTTAAATAAAGAAATCTCCCACCGTCGTTCTCGCGGCATCGTCAGGCTTCTAGACCCAATCTGACTGGAAGTAAGATAAAATCGGAGACGAATTCCGGGCAGTCATATCGGGAATGTCTGATCGAGGCTCCGAGAACATTCCGAGCACCGATTTTATCTTTGTTAGATGAACAAAGCTCCTGCCGTCGTTCTCGCGGCATTGTCAGACTTCTCGACCCTATCTGACAGGAAGTAAGATAAAATCAGAGACGAATTCGGGGCAGTAATATTGGGAATATCCGATCGAGGCTCCGAGAACCATTCCGAGCACCGATTAGATCTTTGTTAAATAAACAAAGCTCCTACCGTCGTTCTTGCGGCATCGTCAGACTTTTCGACCCAATCTGACCGGAAGTAAGATAATATCGGAGACGAATTCGGTCGCAGTGATATCGGGAATGTCCAATCGAGACTCCGAGAACCATTCCGAGCACCGATTTTATCTTTGTTAAATAAACAAAACTCCAGCCGTCGTGCTCGCGGCATCGTCAGACTTCTCGACCCAATCTGACCGGAAGTAAGATAACATCGGAGACGAATTCGGGGCAGTAATATTGGGAGTGTCCGATCGAGAATCCGACAACCATTCCGACCACCGAATTTATCTTTGTTAAATAAACAAAGCTCGTACCGTCGTCCTCGCGGCATCGTCAGACTTCTCGACCCAATCTGAACGGGAGTTAGATATTATTGAAGACAAATTCGGGGCAGTAATATCGAGAATATCCGATTGAGGTTCCGAGAACCATTCCGAGCACCGCATTTATCTTTGTTAAATAAACAAAGCTCGTACCGTCGTTCTCGGGGCATCGTCAGACTTCTCGACCCAATCTAGTCGGAAGTATGATAAACTCGGCGATAAATTCGGGACAGTAATGTGGGGAATCTCCGATCGAGGCTCTGAGAAACAATCCGAGCACCGATTTTATCTTTGTTAAATACACAAAGCTCCTGCCGTCGTGCTCGCGGCATCGTCAGACTTCTCGACCCAATCTCACCGGAAGTAAGATAACATCGGAGACGAATTCGGGGCAGTAATATTGGGAGTGTCCGATCGAGAATCCGAGAACCATTCCGAGCACCGAATTTATCTTTGTTAAATAAACAAAGCGCCTGCCGTCGTTCTCGCGGCATTGTCAGACTTCTCGACCCTATCTGACAGGAAGTAAGATAAAATCAGAGACGAATTCGGGGCAGTAATATTGGGAATATCCAATCGAGGCTCCGAGAACCATACCGAGCACCGATTTTATCGTTGTTAAATAAACAAAGCTCCTACCGTCGTTCTTGCGGCATCGTCAGACTTTTCGACCCAATTTGACCGGAAGTAACATAAAGTCGGAGACGAATTAGAGGCAGTAATATCGGGAATGTCCGATCGAGGCTCGGAGAACCATTCCGAGCACCGATTTTATCTTTGTTGAATACACAAAGCTCCTACCGTCGTGCTCGCGGCATCGTCAGACTTCTCGACCCAATCTGACCGGAAGTAAGATAACATCGGAGACGAATTCGGGGCAGTAATATTGGGAGTGTCCGATCGAGAATCCGAGAACCATTCCGAGCACCGAATTTATCTTTGTTAAATAAACAAAGCGCCTGCCGTCGTTCTCGCGGCATTGTCAGACTTCTCGACCCTATCTGACAGGAAGTAAGATAAAATCAGAGACGAATTCGGGGCAGTAATATTGGGAATATCCAATCGAGGCTCCGAGAACCATTCCGAGCACCGATTTTATCGTTGTTAAATAAACAAAGCTCCTACCGTCGTTCTTGCGGCATCGTCAGACTTTTCGACCCAATTTGACCGGAAGTAACATAAAGTCGGAGACGAATTAGGGGCAGTAATATCGGGAATGTCCGATCGAGGCTCGGAGAACCATTCCGAGCACCGCTTTTATCTTTGTTAAATAAACAAAGCTCGTGCCGTCGTTCTCGGGGCATCGTCAGACTTCTCGACCCAATCTAGTCGGAAGTATGATAACATCGGCGATAAATTCGGGACAGTAATGTGGGGAATCTCCGATCGAGGCTCTGAGAACCATTCCGAGCACCGATTTTATCTTTGTTGAATACACAAAGCTCCTGCCGTCGTGCTCGCGGCATCGTCAGACTTCTCGACCCAATCTGACCGAAAGTAACATAACTTCGGAGACGAATTCGGGGCAGTAATATTGGGAGTGTCCGATCGAGAATCCGAGAACCATTCCGAGCACCGATTTTATCTTTGTTAAATAAACAAAGCTCCTGCCGTCGTTCTCGCGGCATCGTCAGACTTCTCGACCCAATCTGACCGGAAGTAAGATAATATTGGAGACAAATTCGGGGCAGTAATATCGAGAATATCCTATTGAGGTTCCGAGAACCATTCCGAGCACCGCTGTTATCTATGTTAAATAAACAAAGTTCGTACCGTCGATCTCGCGGCATCGTCACACTTCTCGACTCAATCTGAACGGAAGTAAGATAAAATCGGAGACAATTTCGGCCCAGTAATATCGGGAATGTCCGATCGAGGCCCCGAGAACCATTCCGAGCACCGATTTTATCTGTGTTAAATAAAGAAAGCTCGTACCGTCGTTCTTGCGGCATCGTCAGACTTGTCGACCCAATCTGACCGGAAGTAAGATAAAATCGGAGCCAAATTCGGGGCAGTAATATCGGGAATATTCGATCGAGGCCCTGAGAACCATTCCCAGCACCGATTTTATCTGTGTTAAATAAAGAAATCTCCTACCGTCGTTCTCGCGGCATCGTCAGGCTTCTCGACCCAATCTGACTGGAAGTAAGATAAAATCGGAGACGAGTTCCGGGCAGTAATATCGGGAATGTCCGATCAAGGCTCCGAGAACATTCCGAGCACCGATTTTATCTTTGTTAGATTGAACAAAGCTCCTACTGTTGTTCTCACGGCATCGTCAGACTTCATGACCCAATCTGACCGGAAGTACAATAAAATCGGAGACGAATTCGAGGCCGTAATATTGGGGTGTCCGATCGAGACTCCGAGAACCATTCCGAGCACCGATTTTATCTTTGTTGAATAAACAAAGCTCCTACCGTCGTTCCTGCGGCATCGACAGACTTCTCGACCCAACTTGACCGGATGTAACATAAAGTCGGAGACGAGTTAAGGGCAGTAATATCGGGAATGTCCGATCGAGGCTCGGAGAACCATTCCGAGAACCGATTTTATCTTTGTTAAATAAACAAAGCTCCTACCGTCGATCATGCGGCATCCTCACACTTCTCGACCCAATCTGAACGGAAGTAAGATAAAATCGGACACAAATTCGGCGCAGTAATATCGGGAATGTCCGATCGAGGCCCCGAGAACCATTCCGAGCACCGATTTTATCTGTGTTAAATAAAGAAAGGTCCTACCGTCGTTCTTGCGGCATCGTCAGACATCTCGACCCAGTCTGACCGGAAGTAAGATAAAATCGGAGACAAATTCGGGGCAGTAATATCGGGAATATCCGATCGAGGCCCCGAGAACCATTCCCAGCACCGATTTTATCTGTGTTAAATAAAGAAATCTCCCACCGTCGTTCTCGCGGCATCGTCAGGCTTCTGGACCCAATCTGACTGGAAGTAAGATAAAATCGGAGACGAATTCCGGGCAGTCATATCGGGAATGTCTGATCGAGGCTCCGAGAACATTCCGAGCACCGATTTTATCTTTGTTAGATGAACAAAGCTCCTACCGTCGTTCTCACGGCATCGTCAGACTTCTCGACCCAATCTGAACGGAAGTTAGATAATATTGGAGACAAATTCGGGGCAGTAATATCGAGAATATCCGATTGAGGGTCCGAGAACCATTCCGAGCACCGCATTTATCTTTGTTAAATAAACAAAGCTCGTACCGTCGTTCTCGGGCCATCGTCAGACTTCTCGACCCAATCTAGTCGGAAGTATGATAAACTCGGCGATAAATTCGGGACAGTAATGTGGGGAATCTCCGATCGAGGCACTGAGAAACATTCCGAGCACCGATTTTATCATTGTTAAATACACAAAGCTCCTGCCGTCGTGCTCGCGGCATCGTCAGACTTCTCGACCCAATCTGACCGGAAGTAAGATAACATCGAAGACGAATTCGGGGCAGTAATATTGGGAGTGTCCGATCGAGAATCCGAGAACCATTCCGAGCACCGAATTTATCTTTGTTAAATAAACACAGCTCCTGCCGTTGTTCTCGCGGCATTGTCAGACTTCTCGACCCTATCTGACAGGAAGTAAGATAAAATCAGAGACGAATTCGGGGCTGTAATATTGGGAATATCCGATCGAGGCTGCGAGAACCATTCCGAGCACCGATTTTATCTTTGTTAAATAAACAAAGCTCCTACCGTCGTTCTTGCGGCATCGTCAGACTTTTCGACCCAATTTGACCGGAAGTAACATAAAGTCGGAGACGAATTAGGGGCAGTAATATCGGGAATGTCCGATCGAGGCTCGGAGAACCATTCCGAGCGCCGATCTTATCTTTGTTAAATAAACAAAGGTCCTACCGTCGATCTCGCGGCATCGTCACACTTCTCGACTCAATCTGAATGGAAGTAAGATAAAATCGGAGACAATTTCGGCCCAGGAATATCGGGAATGTCCGATCGAGTCCCCGAGAACCATTCCGAGCACCGATTTTATCTGTGTTAAATAAAGAAAGCTCCTACCGTCGTTCTTGCGGCATCGTCAGACTTCTCGACCCAATCTGAGCTGAAGTAAGATAAAATCGGAGCGAAATTCGGGGCAGTAATATCGGGAATATTCGATCGAGGCCCCGAGAACCATTCCCAGCACCGATTTTATCTGTGTTAAATAAAGAAATCTCCTACCGTTGTTCTCGCGGCATCGTCAGGCTTCTCGACCCAATCTGACTGGAAGTAAGATAAAATCGCAGACGAGTTCCGGGCAGTAATATCGGGAATGTCCGATCAAGGCTCCGAGAACATTCCGAGCACCGGTTTCATCTTTGTTAGATTGAACAAAGCTTCTACCGTCGTTCTCACGGCATCGTCAGACTTCTTGACCCAATCTGACCGGAAGTACAATAAAATCGGAGACGAATTCGAGGCAGTAATATTGGGAGTGTCCGATCGAGACTCCGAGAACCATTTCGAGCACCGATTTTATCTGTGTTAAATAAAGAAAGCTCCTACCGTCGTTCTTGCGCCTTCGTCAGAATTCTCCACCCAATCTCACCGAAGTAAGATAAAATCGGAGACGAATTCGGGACAGTAATATCGGGAATGTCCGATCGAGGCTCCGAGAACCATGCCGAGCACCGATTTTATCTTTGTCAAATACACAAAGCTCCTACCGTCGTTCTTGCGGCATCGTCAGACTTCTCGATCCAATCTGACCGGAAGTAAGATAAAATCGGAGACAAATTCGGGGCAGTAATATCGGGAATATCCGATCGAGGCCCCGAGAACCATTCCCAGCACCGATTTTATCTGTGGTATATAAAGAAATCTCCTACCCTCGTTCTCGCGGCATCGTCAGGCTTCTCGACCCAATCTGACTGGAAGTAAGATAAACTCGGAGACGAATTCCGGGCAGTCATATCGGGAATGTCCGATCGGGGCTCCGAGAAAATTCCGAGCACCGATTTTATCTTCGTTAGATGAACAAAGCTCCTACCGTCGTTCTCACGGCATCGTCAGACTTCTTGACCTAATCTGACCGAAAGTACAACAAAATTAGAGACGAATTCGGGGCAGTAATATTGGGAGTGTCCGATCAAGGCTCCGAGAACATTCCGAGCACTGATTTTATCTTTGTTAGATTGAACAAAGCTCCTACTGTCGTTCTCACGGCATCGTCAGTCTTCTTGACCCAATCTGATCGGAAGTCCAATAAAATCGGAGACGATTTCGAGGCAGTAATATTGGGAGTGTCCGATCGAGACTCCGAGAACCATTCCGAGCACCGATTTTATCTTTGTTAAATAAACAAATCTCCTGCCGTCGTTCTTGCGGCATCGTCAGACTTTTCGACCCAATTTGACCGGAAGTAACATAAAGTCGGAGACGAATTAGGGGCAGTAATATCGGGAATGTCCGATCGAGGCTCGGAGAACCATTCCGAGCACCGATTTTATCTTTGTTAAATAAACAAAGCTCCTACCGTCGGTCATGCGGCATCGTCACACTTCTCGACCCAATCTGAACGGAAGTAAGATAAAATCGGACACAAATTCGGCGCAGTAATATCGGGAATGTCCGATCGAGGCCCCGAGAACCATTCCGAGCACCGATTTTATCTGTGTTAAATAAAGAAAGGTCCTACCGTCGTTCTTGCGGCATCGTCAGACATCTCGACCCAGTCTGACCGGAAGTAAGATAAAATCGGAGACAAATTCGGGGCAGTAATATCGGGAATATCCGATCGAGGCCCCGAGAACCATTCCCAGCACCGATTTTATCTGTGTTAAATAAAGAAATCTCCCACCGTCGTTCTCGCGGCATCGTCAGGCTTCTGGACCCAATCTGACTGGAAGTAAGATAAAATCGGAGACGAATTCCGGGCAGTCATATCGGGAATGTCTGATCGAGGCTCCGAGAACATTCCGAGCACCGATTTTATCTTTGTTAGATGAACAAAGCTCCTACCGTCGTTCTCACGGCATCGTCAGACTTCTCGACCCAATCTGAACGGAAGTTAGATAATATTGGAGACAAATTCGGGGCAGTAATATCGAGAATATCCGATTGAGGGTCCGAGAACCATTCCGAGCACCGCATTTATCTTTGTTAAATAAACAAAGCTCGTAGCGTCGTTCTCGGGCCATCGTCAGACTTCTCGACCCAATCTAGTCGGAAGTATGATAAACTCGGCGATAAATTCGGGACAGTAATGTGGGGAATCTCCGATCGAGGCACTGAGAAACATTCCGAGCACCGATTTTATCATTGTTAAATACACAAAGCTCCTGCCGTCGTGCTCGCGGCATCGTCAGACTTCTCGACCCAATCTGACCGGAAGTAAGATAACATCGGAGACGAATTCGGGGCAGTAATATTGGGAGTGTCCGATCGAGAATCCGAGAACCATTCCGAGCACCGAATTTATCTTTGTTAAATAAACACAGCTCCTGCCGTTGTTCTCGCGGCATTGTCAGACTTCTCGACCCTATCTGACAGGAAGTAAGATAAAATCAGAGACGAATTCGGGGCTGTAATATTGGGAATATCCGATCGAGGCTGCGAGAACCATTCCGAGCACCGATTTTATCTTTGTTAAATAAACAAAGCTCCTACCGTCGTTCTTGCCGCATCGTCAGACTTTTCGACCCAATTTGACCGGAAGTAAG
This sequence comes from Ophion ellenae, assembly GCA_963210295.1. Lineage (NCBI taxonomy): Eukaryota > Metazoa > Arthropoda > Insecta > Hymenoptera > Ichneumonidae > Ophion > Ophion ellenae. Next base: position 13,470,221 of record OY723390.1, on the reverse strand, counting down.
ATAAAGTCGGAGACGAATTAGGGGCAGTAATATCGGGAATGTCCGATCGAGGCTCGGAGAACCATTCCGAGCGCCGATCTTATCTTTGTTAAATAAACAAAAGTCCTACCGTCGATCTCGCGGCATCGTCACACTTCTCGACTCAATCTGAATGGAAGTAAGATAAAATCGGAGACAATTTCGGCCCAGGAATATCGGGAATGTCCGATCAAGGCTCCGAGAACATTCCGAGCACTGATTTTATCTTTGTTAGATTGAACAAAGCTCCTACTGTCGTTCTCACGGCATCGTCAGTCTTCTTGACCCAATCTGATCGGAAGTCCAATAAAATCGGAGACGATTTCGAGGCAGTAATATTGGGAGTGTCCGATCGAGACTCCGAGAACCATTCCGAGAACCGATTTTATCTTTGTTAAATAAACAAATCTCCTGCCGTCGTTCTTGCGGCATCGTCAGACTTTTCGACCCAATTTGACCGGAAGTAACATAAAGTCGGAGACGAATTAGGGGCAGTAATATCGGGAATGTCCGATCGAGGCTCGGAGAACCATTCCGAGCACCGATTTTATCTTTGTTAAATAAACAAAGCTCCTACCGTCGATCATGCGGCATCGTCACACTTCTCGACCCAATCTGAACGGAAGTAAGATAAAATCGGACACAAATTCGGCGCAGTAATATCGGGAATGTCCGATCGAGGCCCCGAGAACCATTCCGAGCACCGATTTTATCTGTGTTAAATAAAGAAAGGTCCTACCGTCGTTCTTGCGGCATCGTCAGACATCTCGACCCAGTCTGACCAGAAGTAAGATAAAATCGGAGACAAATTCGGGGCAGTAATATCGGGAATATCCGATCGAGGCCCCGAGAACCATTCCCAGCACCGATTTTATCTGTGTTAAATAAAGAAATCTCCCACCGTCGTTCTCGCGGCATCGTCAGGCTTCTGGACCCAATCTGACTGGAAGTAAGATAAAATCGGAGACGAATTCCGGGCAGTCATATCGGGAATGTCTGATCGAAGCTCCGAGAACATTCCGAGCACCGATTTTATCTTTGTTAGATGAACAAAGCTCCTACCGTCGTTCTCACGGCATCGTCAGACTTCTCGACCCAATCTGAACGGAAGTTAGATAATATTGGAGACAAATTCGGGGCAGTAATATCGAGAATATCCGATTGAGGTTCCGAGACCCATTCCGAGCACCGCATTTATCTTTGTTAAATAAACAAAGCTCGTACCGTCGTTCGCGGGGCATCGTCAGACTTCTCGACCCAATCTAGTCGGAAGTATGATAAACTCGGCGATAAATTCGGGACAGTAATGTGGGGAATCTCCGATCGAGGCTCTGAGAAACATTCCGAGCACCGATTTTATCTTTGTTAAATACACAAAGCTCCTGCCGTCGTGCTCGCGGCATCGTCAGACTTCTCGACCCAATCTGACCGGAAGTAAGATAACATCGGAGACGAATTCGGGGCAGTAATATTGGGAGTGTCCGATCGAGAATCCGAGAACCATTCCGAGCACCGAATTTATCTTTGTTAAATAAACAAAGGTCCTGCCGTCGTTCTCGCGGCATTGTCAGACTTCTCGACCCTATCTGACAGGAAGTAAGATAAAATCAGAGACGAATTCGGGGCAGTAATATTGGGAATATCCGATCGAGGCTCCGAGAACCATTCCGAGCACCGATTTTATCGTTGTTAAATAAACAAAGCTCCTACCGTCGTTCTTGCGGCATCGTCAGACTTTTCGACCCAATTTGACCGGAAGTAACATAAAGTCGGAGACGAATTAGGGGCAGTAATATCGGGAATGTCCGATCGAGGCTCGGAGAACCATTCCGAGCACCGCTTTTATCTTTGTTAAATAAACAAAGCTCGTGCCGTCGTTCTCGGGGCATCGTCAGACTTCTCGACCCAATCTAGTCGGAAGTATGATAACATCGGCGATACATTCGGGACAGTAATGTGGGGAATCTCCGATCGAGGCTCTGAGAACCATTCCGAGCACCGATTTTATCTTTGTTGAATACACAAAGCTCCTGCCGTCGTGCTCGCGGCATCGGCAGACTTCTCGACCCAATCTGACCGGAAGTAACATAACTTCGGAGACGAATTCGGGGCAGTAATATTGGGAGTGTCCGATCGAGAATCCGAGAACCATTCCGAGCACCGATTTTATCTTTGTTAAATAAACAAAGCTCCTGCCGTCGTTCTCGCGGCATCGTCAGACTTCTCGACCCAATCTGACCGGAAGTAAGATAATATTGGAGACAAATTCGGGGCAGTAATATCGAGAATATCCTATTGAGGTTCCGAGAACCATTCCGAGCACCGCTGTTATCTTTGTTAAATAAACAAAGTTCGTACCGTCGATCTCGCGGCATCGTCACACTTCTCGACTCAATCTGAACGGAAGTAAGATAAAATCGGAGACAATTTCGGCCCAGTAATATCGGGAATGTCCGATCGAGGCCCCGAGAACCATTCCGAGCACCGATTTTATCTGTGTTAAATAAAGAAAGCTCGTACCGTCGTTCTTGCGGCATCGTCAGACTTGTCGACCCAATCTGACCGGAAGTAAGATAAAATCGGAGCCAAATTCGGGGCAGTAATATCGGGAATATTCGATCGAGGCCCTGAGAACCATTCCCAGCACCGATTTTATCTGTGTTAAATAAAGAAATCTCCTACCGTCGTTCTCGCGGCATCGTCAGGCTTCTCGACCCAATCTGACTGGAAGTAAGATAAAATCGGAGACGAGTTCCGGGCAGTAATATCGGGAATGTCCGATCAAGGCTCCGAGAACATTCCGAGCACCGATTTTATCTTTTTTAGATTGAACAAAGCTCCTACTGTCGTTCTCACGGCATCGTCAGACTTCATGACCCAATCTGACCGGAAGTACAATAAAATCGGAGACGAATTCGAGGCCGTAATATTGGGGTGTCCGATCGAGACTCCGAGAACCATTCCGAGCACCGATTTTATCTTTGTTGAATAAACAAAGCTCCTACCGTCGTTCCTGCGGCATCGACAGACTTCTCGACCCAACTTGACCGGATGTAACATAAAGTCGGAGACGAGTTAAGGGCAGTAATATCGGGAATGTCCGATCGAGGCTCGGAGAACCATTCCGAGAACCGATTTTATCTTTGTTAAATAAACAAAGCTCCTACCGTCGATCATGCGGCATCCTCGCACTTCTCGACCCAATCTGAACGGAAGTAAGATAAAATCGGACACAAATTCGGCGCAGTAATATCGGGAATGTCCGATCGAGGCCCCGAGAACCATTCCGAGCACCGATTTTATCTGTGTTAAATAAAGAAAGGTCCTACCGTCGTTCTTGCGGCATCGTCAGACATCTCGACCCAGTCTGACCGGAAGTAAGATAAAATCGGAGACAAATTCGGGGCAGTAATATCGGGAATATCCGATCGAGGCCCCGAGAACCATTCCCAGCACCGATTTTATCTGTGTTAAATAAAGAAATCTCCCACCGTCGTTCTCGCGCCATCGTCAGGCTTCTGGACCCAATCTGACTGGAAGTAAGATAAAATCGGAGACGAATTCCGGGCAGTCATATCGGGAATGTCTGATCGAGGCTCCGAGAACATTCCGAGCACCGATTTTATCTTTGTTAGATGAACAAAGCTCCTACCGTCGTTCTCACGGCATCGTCAGACTTCTCGACCCAATCTGAACGGAAGTTAGATAATATTGGAGACAAATTCGGGGCAGTAATATCGAGAATATCCGATTGAGGGTCCGAGAACCATTCCGAGCACCGCATTTATCTTTGTTAAATAAACAAAGCTCGTACCGTCGTTCTCGGGCCATCGTCAGACTTCTCGACTCAACCTAGTCGGAAGTATGATAAAGTCGGCGATAAATTCGGGACAGTAATGTGGGGAATCTCCGATCGAGGCACTGAGAAACATTCCGAGCACCGATTTTATCATTGTTAAATACACAAAGCTCCTGCCGTCGTGCTCGCGGCATCGTCAGACTTCTCGACCCAATCTGACCGGAAGTAAGATAACATCGGAGACGAATTCGGGGCAGTAATATTGGGAGTGTCCGATCGAGAATCCGAGAACCATTCCGAGCACCGAATTTATCTTTGTTAAATAAACACAGCTCCTGCCGTTGTTCTCGCGGCATTGTCAGACTTCTCGACCCTATCTGACAGGAAGTAAGATAAAATCACAGACGAATTCGGGGCTGTAATATTGGGAATATCCGATCGAGGCTGCGAGAACCATTCCGAGCACCGATTTTATCTTTGTTAAATAAACAAAGCTCCTACCGTCGTTCTTGCAGCATCGTCAGACTTTTCGACCCAATTTGACCGGAAGTAACATAAAGTCGGAGACGAATTAGGGGCAGTAATATCGGGAATGTCCGATCGAGGCTCGGAGAACCATTCCGAGCGCCGATCTTATCTTTGTTAAATAAACAAAGGTCCTACCGTCGATCTCGCGGCATCGTCACACTTCTCGACTCAATCTGAATGGAAGTAAGATAAAATCGGAGACAATTTCGGCCCAGGAATATCGGGAATGTCCGATCGAGGCCCCGAGAACCATTCCGAGCACCGATTTTATCTGTGTTAAATAAAGAAAGCTCCTACCGTCGTTCTCGCGGCATCGTCAGGCTTCTCGACCCAATCTGACTGGAAGTAAGATAAAATCGCAGACGAGTTCCGGGCAGTAATATCGGGAATGTCCGATCGAGGCCCCGAGAACCATTCCCAGCACCGATTTTATGTGTGTTAAATAAAGAAATCTCCTACCGTCGTTCTCGCGGCATCGTCAGGCTTCTCGACCCAATCTGACTGGAAGTAAGATAAAATCGCAGACGAGTTCCGGGCAGTAATATCGGGAATGTCCGATCAAGGCTCCGAGAACATTCCGAGCACCGGTTTCATCTTTGTTAGATTGAACAAAGCTTCTACCGTCTTTCTCACGGCATCGTCAGACTTCTTGACCCAATCTGACCGGAAGTACAATAAAATCGGAGACGAATTCGAGGCAGTAATATTGGGAGTGTCCGATCGAGACTCCGAGAACCATTTCGAGCACCGATTTTATCTGTGTTAAATAAAGAAAGCTCCTACCGTCGTTCTTGCGCCTTCGTCAGAATTCTCCACCCAATCTCACCGAAGTAAGATAAAATCGGAGACGAATTCGGGACAGTAATATCGGGAATGTCCGATCGAGGCTCCGAGAACCATGCCGAGCACCGATTTTATCTTTGTCAAATACACAAAGCTCCTACCGTCGTTCTTGCGGCATCGTCAGACTTCTCGATCCAATCTGACCGGAAGTAAGATAAAATCGGAGACAAATTCGGGGCAGTAATATCGGGAATATCCGATCGAGGCCCCGAGAACCATTCCCAGCACCGATTTTATCTGTGGTATATAAAGAAATCTCCTACCCTCGTTCTCGCGGCATCGTCAGGCTTCTCGACCCAATCTGACTGGAAGTAAGATAAAATCGGAGACGAATTCCGGGCAGTCATATCGGGAATGTCCGATCGGGGCTCCGAGAAAATTCCGAGCACCGATTTTATCTTCGTTAAATGAACAAAGCTCCTACCGTCGTTCTCACGGCATCGTCAGACTTCTTGACCTAATCTGACCGAAAGTACAACAAAATCAGAGACGAATTCGGGGCAGTGATATGGGGAATGTCCAATCGAGACTCCGAGAACCATTCCGAGCACCGAATTTATCTTTGTTAAATACACAAAGCTCCTACCATCGTTCTTGCGGCATTGTCAGACATCTCGACCCAATCTGACCGGAAGTAAGATAAAATCGAAGACGAATTCCGGGCAGTCATATCGGGAATGTCTGATCGAGGCTCCGAGAACATTCCGAGCACCGATTTTATCTTTGTTAGATGAACAAAGCTCCTACCGTCGTTGTCACGGCATCGTCAGACTTCTCGACCCAATCTGAACGGAAGTTACATAATATTGGAGACAAATTGGGGGCAGTCATATCGAGAATATCCGATTGAGGTTCCGAGAACCATTCCGAGCACCGCTTTTATCTTTGTTAAATAAACAAAGCTCGTACCGTCGTTCTCACGGCATCGTCAGACTACTTGACCTAATCTGACCGGAAGTACAATAAAATCAGAGACGAATTCGGGGCAGTAATATTGGGAGTGTCCGATCGAGGCTCCGAGAACCATTCCGAGCACCGATTTTATCTTTGTTAAATAAACAAAGCTCCTGCCGTCGTTCTCGTGGCATCGTCAGGCTTGTGGACCCAATCTGACTGGAAGTAAGATAAAATCGGAGACGAATTCCGGGCAGTCATATCGGGAATGTCCGATCGAGGCTCCGAGAACATTCCGAGCACCGATTTTATCTTTGTTAGATGAACAAAGCTCCTACCGTCCTTCTCACGGCATCGTCAGACTTCTTGACCCAATCTGACCGGAAGTACAATAAAATCGGAGACGAATTCGGGGCAGTAATATTGGGAGTGTCCGATCGGGGCTCCGAGAACCATTCCGAGCACCGATTTTATCTTTGTTAGATGAACAAAGCTCCTACCGTCGTTCTCACGGCATCGTCAGACTTCTCGACCCAATCTGAACGGAAGTAAGATAATATTGGAGACAAAATCGGGGCAGTAATATCGAGAATATCCTATTGAGGTTCCGAGAACCATTCCGAGCACTGCTGTTATCTTTGTTAAATAAACGAAGCTCGTACCGTCGTTCTCGGGGCATCGTCAGACTTCTCGACCCAATCTAGTCGGAAGTATGATAACATGGGAGATAAATTCGGGACAGTAATGTGGGGAATCTCCGATCGAGGCTCTGAGATCCATTCCGAGCACCGATTTTATCTTTGTTAAATACACAAAGCTCCTACCGTCGTTCTTGCGGCATCGACAGACTTCTCGACCCAATCTGACCGGACGAAATATAAAACCGGACACAAATTCGGAGCAGTATTATCGGAAATACCCGATCGAGGCCCCGAGAACCATTCCGAGCACCGATTTTATCTGGGTTAAATAAAGAAAGCTCCTACCGTCGTTTTCGCGGCATCGTCAGCCTTCTTGACCCAATCTGACCGGAAGTAAGATAAAATCGGAGACGAATTCGGGGCAGTGATATCGGGAATGTCCAATCGAGATTCCGAGAACCATTCCGAGCAGCGATTTTATATTTGTTAAATAAACAAAACTCCTGCCGTCGTGCTCGCGGCATCGTCAGACTTCTCGACCCAATCTGACCGGAAGTAACATAACATCGGAGACGAATTCGGGGCAGTAATATTGGGAGTGTCCGATCGAGAATCCGAGAACCATTCCGAGCACCGAATTTATCTTTGTTAAATAAACAAAGCTCGTACCGTCGTCCTCGCGGCATCGTCAGACTTCTCGACCCAATCTGACAGGAAGTAAGATAAAATCGGAGACGAATTCGGGGCAGCAATATTGGGACTGTCCGATCGAGGCTCCGCGAACCATTCCGGGCGCCGATTTTAACTTTGTTAAATAAACAAAGATCCTACCGTCGTTCTTGCGGCATCGTCAGACTTCTCGACCCAATTTGACCGGAAGTAACATAAAATCAGAGATGAATTCGGGGCCATAATATCGGGAATGTCCGATCAAGGCTCGGAGAATTAATCCGAGTACCGATTTTATCTATGTTAAATAAGCAAAGCTCCTTCCGTCGTTCTCGCGGCATCGTCACACTTCTCGACCCAATCTGACCGGGAGTAAGATAAAATCGGTGACGAATAAGGGGCATTAATATCGGGAATGTCCGATCGAGGCTCGGGAAACCATTCCGAGCACCGCTTTTATGTTTGTTAAATAAACAAAGCTCCTACCGTCGTTCTCGCGGCATCGTCAGACTTCTTGACCCAATCTGACCGGAAGTAAGATAAAATCGGAGAAGAATTCGGGGCATTCATATGGGGAATGTCCGATCGAGGCCCTGGGATCCATTCCGAGCACCGATTTTATCTGTGTTTAATTAACAATACTCCTACCGTCGTTCTCGCACCATCGTCATACTTACTTTCCCAATCTGACCGGGAGTAATATAAAATCGGAGACGAATTAGGGGCAGTATATCGGGAATGTCCGATCGAGACTCCCAGACCCATTCCGAGCACCGATTTTATCTCTGATGAATAAACAAAGCTCCTACCGTCGTTCTTGCGGAATCGTGAGACTTCTCGACCCAATCTGACCGGAAGTAAGATAAAAGCGGAGACGAATTCGGGGCAGTAATATCGGGAACATCCGATCGAGACTCCGAGAACCATTCCGAGCACCGATTTCATCTGTGTAAAATAAACAATGCTCCTACCGTCGTTTTCGCAGCATCGTCACACTTCTCGGCCCATTCTGACCGGAAGTAAGATGAAATTGGAGACGCATTCGGGGCAGTAATATCGGGAATGTCCGATCGAGACTCCGAGAACTATTCCGAGCACCGATTTTAACAAATTTAAATAATCAAACCTCCTACCGTCGTTCTCGCGGCATCATTGGGCTTCTTGACCCGAAGTAAGATAAAATCGTAGACGAATTCGAGGCAGTAATATCGGGAATGTCCGATTGAGGCTCCGAGAACCATTCCGAGCACCGAATTTATCTTTGTTAAATAAACAAAGCTCCTACCGTCGTTCTTGCTCCATCGTCAGACTTCTCGACCCAATCTGACCGAAGGTAAGATAAAATCGTAGACGAATTCGGGGCAGTAATATTGGGAATGCCCGTTCGAGGCTCCGAGAACCATTCCGAGCACCGATTTTATCTTTGTTAAATAAACAAAGCTCCTACCTTCGTTCTTGCGGCATCGTCAGACTTCTCGACCCAATCTCACCGGAAGTAAGATAAAATCGGAAATAAATTCGGGACAGTAATGTGGGGAATCTCCGATCGAGGCTCTGAGATCCATTCCGAGCACCAATTTTATCTTTGTTAAATAAACAAAGCTCCTACCGTCGTTCTCGCGGCATCGTCAGTGTTCTCGACCCAATCTGACCGGAAGGAAGATAAAATCGCAGACGAATTCGGGGCAGTGATATCGGGAATGTCCTATCGAGGCCCCGAAAACCAATCCGAGCATCGATTTTTCTCTTGTTAAAGAAACAATGCTCCTACCGTCGATTTCGCAGCATCGGCAGACTTCTCGACCCAATCTGACCGGAAGTAAAATAAAATCGGAGACGACTTAGGGGCAGTCATATCGGGCATGTCCGATCGATGCCCCAAGAACCAGTGCGAGCACCGATTTTATCTTTGTTGAATAAACAATGCTCCTTCCGTCGTTCTCGCGGCATCGTCTGACTTCCTCATCCAATCTGACCGGAAGTAAGATAAAATCGGAGACGAATTCGGGGCAGTAATATTGGGAGTGTCCGATCGAGACTCCGAGAACCATTCCGAGCACCGATTTTATCTTTGTTGAATAAACAAAGCTCCTACCGTCGTTCTTGCGGCATCGTCATACTTCTCGACCCAATTTCACCGAAAGTAACATAAAGTCGGAGACGAATTAAGGGCAGTAATATGGGGAATGGCCGATCGAGGCTCGGAGAACCATTCCGAGCACCGATTTTATCTTTGTTAAATAAGCAAAGCTCCTAACGTCGATCATGCAGCATCGTCACACTTCTCGACCCAATCTGAACGGAAGTAAGATAAAATCGGAGACAATTTCGGCGCAGTAATATCGGGAATGTCCGATCGAGGCCCCGAGAACCATTCCGAGCACCGATTTTATCTGTGTTAAATAAAGAAAGCTCCTACCGTCGTTCTTGCGACATCGTCAGACTTCTCGACCCAATCTGACCGGAAGTAAGATAAAATCGGAGACAAATTCGGGGCAGTAATATCGGGAATATCCGATCGAGACCCCGAGAACCATTCCCAGCACCAATTTTATCTGTGTCATATAAAGAAATCTCCTACCGTCGTTCTCGCGGCATCGTCAGGCTTCTCGACCCAGTCTGACTGGAAGTAAGATAAAATCGGAGACGAATTCCGGGCAGTCATATCGGGAATGTCCGATCGAGGCTCCGAGAACATTCCGAGCACCGATTTTATCTTTGTTAGATGAACAAAGCTCCTACCGTCCTTCTCACGGCATCGTCAGACTTCTTGACCCAATCTGACCGGAAGTACAATAAAATCAGAGACGAATTCGGGGCAGTAATATTGGGAGTGTCCGATCGAGGCTCCAAGAACCATTCCGAGCACCGATTTTATCTTTGTTAAATAAACAAAGCTCCTGCGTCGTGCTCGCGGCATCGTCAGACTTCTCGACCCAATCTGACCGGAAGTAAGATAATATTGGAGACAAATTCGGGGCAGTAATATCGAGAATATCCTATTGAGGTTCCGAGAACCATTCCGAGCACCGCTTTTATCTTTGTTAAATAAACAAAGCTCGTACCGTCGTTCTCGGGGCATCGTCAGACTTCTCGACCCAATCTAGTCGGATGTATGATAACATCGGAGATAAGTTCGGGACAGTAATGTGGGGAATCTCCGATCGAGGCTCTGAGAACCATTCCGAGCACCGATTTTATCTTTGTTAAATACACAAAGCTCCTACCGTCGTTTTTGCGGCATCGTCACACTTCTCGACCCAATCTGACCGGACGTAAGATGAAATCGGACAAAAATTCGGGGCAGTAATAGCGGGAATACCCGATCGAGGCCCCGAGAACCATTCCGAGCACCGATTTTATGTGTGTTAAATAAAGAAAGCTCCTACCGTCGTTTTCGCGGCATCGTCAGCCTTCTTGACCCATTTTGACCGGAAGTAAGATAAAATCGGAGACGAATTCGGAGCAGTGATATCGGGAATGTCCAATCGAGACGCCGAGAACCATTCCGAGCACCGATTTTATCTTTGTTAAATAAACAAAACTCTTGCCGTCGTGCTCGCGACATCGTCAGACTTCTCGACCCAATCTGACCGGAAGTAAGATAACATCGGAGACGAATTCGGGGCAGTAATATTGGGAGTGTCTGATCGAGAATCCGAGAACCATCCCGAGCACCGAATTTATCTTTGGTAAATAAACAAAGCTCCTGCCGTCGGTCTCGCGGCATCGTCAGACTTCTCGACCCAATCTGACAGGAAGTAAGATAAAATCAGAGACGAATCCGGGGCAGTAATATTGGGAATATCCGATCGAGGCTCCGAGACCCATTCCGAGCACCGATTTTATCTTTGTTAAATGAACAAAGCTCCTACCGTCATTCTTGCGGCATCGTCAGACTTTTCGACCCAATTTGACCGGAAGTAACATAAAGTCGGAGACGAATTAGGGGTAGTAATATCGGGAATGTCCGATCGAGGCTCGGAGAACCATTCCGAGCACCGATTTTATCTTTGTTAAATAAACAAAGGTCCTACCGTCGATCTCGCGGTATCGTCACACTTCTCGACCCAATCTAGTTGGAAGTATGATAACATGGGAGATAAATTCGGGACAGTTATGTGGGGAATCTCCGATCGAGGCTCTGAGATCCATTCCGAGCACCGATTTTATCTTTGTTAAATAGACAAAGCTCCTACCGTCGTTCTTGCGGCATCGTTAGACTTCTCGACCCAATCTGACCGGACGTAAGATAAAATCAGACACAAATTCGGGGCAGTATTATCGGGAATACCCGATCGAGGCCCCGAGAACCATTCCGAGCAACGATTTTATCTGTGTTAAATAAAGAAAGCTCCTACCGTCGTTTTCGCGCCATCGTTAGCCTTCTTGACCCAATCTGACCGGAAGTAAGATAAAATCGGAGACGAATTCGGGGCAGTGATATCGGGAATGTCCAATCGAGACTCCGAGAACCATTCCGAGCACCGATTTTATCTTTGTTAAATAAACAAAACTCCTGCCGTCGTGCTCGCGGCATCGTCAGACTTCTCGACCCAATCTGACAGGAAGTAAGATAAAATCGGAAACGAATTCGGGGCAGCAATATTGGGACTGTCCGATCGAGGCTCCGAGAACCATTGCGGGCACCGATATTAACTTTGTTAAATAAACAAATATCCTACCGTCGTTCGTGCGGCATCGTCAGACTTTTCGACCCAATTTGACGGAAGTAACATAAAATCGGAGATGAATTCGGGGCCATAATATCGGGAATGTCCGATCAAGGCTCGGAGAACCATTCCGAGCACCGATTTTATCTTTGTTAAATAAACAAAGCTCCTACCGTCGTTCTCGCGGCATCATCAGACTTCTTGACCCAATCTGACCGGAAGTAAGATAAAATCGGAGAAGAATTCGGGCCATTAATATGGGGAATGTCCGATCGAGGCCCTGGGATCCATTCCGAGCACCGATTTTATCCGTGTTAAATTAACAATACTCCTACCGTCGTTCTCGCACCATCGTCAGACTTACTTTCCCAATCTGACCGGGAGTAATATAAAATCGGAGACGAATGAGGGGCAGTATATCGGGAATGTCCGATCGAGACTCCGAGACCCATTCCGAGCACCGATTTTATCTTTGTTAAATAAACAAAGCTCCTACCGTCGTTCTCGCGGCATCGTCAGACTTCTCGACCCAATCTAACCGGAAGTAAGATAAAATCGGAGACAAATTCGGGGCTGTAATATCGGGAATATGCGATCGAGGCCCCGAGAACCATTCCCAGCACCGATTTTATCTGTGTTAAATAAAGAAATCTCCTACCGTCGTTCTCGCGGCATCGTCAGGCTTCTCGACCCAATCTGACTGGAAGTACAAAAAAATCGGAGACGAGTTCGGGGCAGTAATATTGGGAGTGTCCGATCGAGGCTCCGAGAACCATTCCGAGCACCGATTTTATCTTTGTTAAATAAACAAAGCTCCTGCCGTCGTTCTCGTGGCATCGTCAGACTTCTCGACCCAATCTCACCGGAAGTAAGATAATATTGGAGACAAATTCGGGGCAGTAATATCGAGAATATCCTATTGAGGTTCCGAGAACCATTCCGAGCACCGCTGTTATCTTTGTTAAATAAACAAAGCTCGTACCGTCGTTCTCGGGGCATCGTCAGACTTCTCGACCCAATCTAGTTGGAAGTATGATAACATGGGAGATAAATTCGGGACAGTTATGTGGGGAATCTCCGATCGAGGCTCTGAGATCCATTCCGAGCACCGATTTTATCTTTGTTAAATAGACAAAGCTCGTACCGTCGTTCTTGGGGCATCGTCAGACTTCTCGACCCAATCTAGTTGGAAGTATGATAACATGGGAGATAAATTCGGGACAGTTATGTGGGGAATCTCCGATCGAGGCTCTGAGATCCATTCCGAGCACCGATTTTATCTTTGTTAAATAGACAAAGCTCCTACCGTCGTTCTTGCGGCATCGTCAGACTTCTCGACCCAATCTGACCGGACGTAAGATAAAATCAGACACAAATTCGGACCAGTATTATCGGGAATACCCGATCGAGGCCCCGAGAACCATTCCGAGCAACGATTTTATCTGTGTTAAATAAAGAAAGCTCCTACCGTCGTTTTCGCGGCATCGTCAGCCTTCTTGACCCAATCTGACCGGAAGTAAGATAAAATCGGAGACGAATTCGGGGCAGTGATATCGGGAATGTCCAATCGAGACTCCGAGAACCATTCCGAGCACCGATTTTATCTTTGTTAAATAAACAAAACTCCTGCCGTCGTGCTCGCGGCATCGTCAGACTTCTCGACCCAATCTGACCGGAAGTAAGATAAAATCGGAGACGAATTCGGGGCAGTGATATCGGGAATGTCCAATCGAGATTCCGAGAACCATTCCGAGCAGCGATTTTATATTTGTTAAATAAACAAAACTCCTGCCGTCGTGCTCGCGGCATCGTCAGACTTCTCGACCCAATCTGACCGGAAGTAACATAACATCGGAGACGAATTCGGGGCAGTAATATTGGGAGTGTCCGATCGAGAATCCGAGAACCATTCCGAGCACCGAATTTATCTTTGTTAAATAAACAAAGCTCGTACCGTCGTCCTCGCGGCATCGTCAGACTTCTCGACCCAATCTGACAGGAAGTAAGATAAAATCGGAGACGAATTCGAGGCAGCAATATTGGGACTGTCCGATCGAGGCTCCGCGAACCATTCCGGGCGCCGATTTTAACTTTGTTAAATAAACAAAGATCCTACCGTCGTTCTTGCGGCATCGTCAGACTTCTCGACCCAATTTGACCGGAAGTAACATAAAATCAGAGATGAATTCGGGGCCATAATATCGGGAATGTCCGATCAAGGCTCGGAGAATTAATCCGAGTACCGATTTTATCTATGTTAAATAAGCAAAGCTCCTTCCGTCGTTCTCGCGGCATCGTCACACTTCTCGACCCAATCTGACCGGGAGTAAGATAAAATCGGTGACGAATAAGGGGCATTAATATCGGGAATGTCCGATCGAGGCTCGGGAAACCATTCCGTGCACCGCTTTTATGTTTGTTAAATAAACAAAGCTCCTACCGTCGTTCTCGCGGCATCGTCAGACTTCTTGACCCAATCTGACCGGAAGTAAGATAAAATCGGAGAAGAATTCGGGGCATTCATATGGGGAATGTCCGATCGAGGCCCTGGGATCCATTCCGAGCACCGATTTTATCTGTGTTTAATTAACAATACTCCTACCGTCGTTCTCGCACCATCGTCATACTTACTTTCCCAATCTGACCGGGAGTAATATAAAATCGGAGACGAATTAGGGGCAGTATATCGGGAATGTCCGATCGAGACTCCCAGACCCATTCCGAGCACCGATTTTATCTCTGATGAATAAACAAAGCTCCTACCGTCGTTCTTGCGGAATCGTGAGACTTCTCGACCCAATCTGACCGGAAGTAAGATAAAAGCGGAGACGAATTCGGGGCAGTAATATCGGGAACATCCGATCGAGACTCCGAGAACCATTCCGAGCACCGATTTCATCTGTGTAAAATAAACAATGCTCCTACCGTCGTTTTCGCAGCATCGTCACACTTCTCGGCCCATTCTGACCGGAAGTAAGATGAAATTGGAGACGCATTCGGGGCAGTAATATCGGGAATGTCCGATCGAGACTCCGAGAACTATTCCGAGCACCGATTTTAACAAATTTAAATAAACAAACCTCCTACCGTCGTTCTCGCGGCATCATTAGGCTTCTTGACCCGAAGTAAGATAAAATCGTAGACGAATTCGAGGCAGTAATATCGGGAATGTCCGATTGAGGCTCCGAGAACCATTCCGAGCACCGATTTTATCTTTGTTAAATAAACAAAGCTCCTACCGTCGTTCTTGCGCCATCGTCAGACTTCTCGACCCAATCTGACCGAAGGTAAGATAAAATCGGAGACGAATTCGGGGCAGTAATATTGGGAATGCCCGTTCGAGGCTCCGAGAACCATTCCGAGCACCGATTTTATCTTTGTTAAATAAACAAAGCTCCTACCTTCGTTCTTGCGGCATCGTCAGACTTCTCGACCCAATCTCACCGGAAGTAAGATAAAATCGGAGATAAATTCGGGACAGTAATGTGGGGAATCTCCGATCGAGGCTCTGAGATCCATTCCGAGCACCGATTTTATCTTTGTTAAATAAACAAAGGTCCTACCGTCGATCTCGCGGTATCGTCACACTTCTCGACCCAATCTGAACGGAAGTAAGATAAAATCGGAGACAAATTCGGCGCAGTAATATAGGAAATGTCCGATCGAGGCCCCGAGAACCATTCCGAGCACCGCTTTTATCTGTGTTTAATAAAGAAAGCTCCTACCGTCGTTCTTGCGACATCGTCAGAATTCTCGACCCAATCTCACCGAAGTGACATAAAATCAGAGACTAATTCGGGACAGTAATATCGGGAATGTCCGATCGAGGCTCCGAGAACCATTCCGAGCACCGATTTTATCTTTGTTAAATACACAAAGCTCCTACCGTTGTTCTCGCGGCATCGTCAGACTTCTCGACCCAATCTAACCGGAAGTAAGATAAAATCGGAGACAAATTCGGGGCAGTAATATCGGGAATATGCGATCGAGGCCCCGAGAACCATTCCCAGCACCGATTTTATCTGTGTTAAATAAAGAAATCTCCTACCGTCGTTCTCGCGGCATCGTCAGGCTTCTCGACCCAATCTGACTGGAAGTACAAAAAAATCGGAGACGAGTTCGGGGCAGTAATATTGGGAGTGTCCGATCGAGGCTCCGAGAACCATTCCGAGCACCGATTTTATCTTTGTTAAATAAACAAAGCTCCTGCCGTCGTTCTCGTGGCATCGTCAGACTTCTCGACCCAATCTGACCGGAAGTAAGATAATATTGGAGACAAATTCGGGGCAGTAATATCGAGAATATCCTATTGAGGTTCCGAGAACCATTCCGAGCACCGCTGTTATCTTTGTTAAATAAACAAAGCTCGTACCGTCGTTCTCGGGCATCGTCAGACTTCTCGACCCAATCTAGTTGGAAGTATGATAACATGGGAGATAAATTCGGGACAGTTATGTGGGGAATCTCCGATCGAGGCTCTGAGATCCATTCCGAGCACCGATTTTATCTTTGTTAAATAGACAAAGCTCCTACCGTCGTTCTTGCGGCATCGTCAGACTTCTCGACCCAATCTGACCGGACGTAAGATAAAATCAGACACAAATTCGGGGCAGTATTATCGGGAATACCCGATCGAGGCCCGGAGAACCATTCCGAGCAACGATTTTATCTGTGTTAAATAAAGAAAGCTCCTACCGTCGTTTTCGCGGCATCGTTAGCCTTCTTGACCCAATCTGACCGGAAGTAAGATAAAATCGGAGACGAATTCGGGGCAGTGATATCGGGAATGTCCAATCGAGACTCCGAGAACCATTCCGAGCACCGATTTTATCTTTGTTAAATAAACAAAACTCCTGCCGTCGTGCTCGCGGCATCGTCAGACTTCTCGACCCAATCTGACAGGAAGTAAGATAAAATCGGAAACGAATTCGGGGCAGCAATATTGGGACTGTCCGATCGAGGCTCCGAGGACCATTCCGGGCACCGATATTAACTTTGTTAAATAAACAAATATCCTACCGTCGTTCTTGCGGCATCGTCAGACTTCTCGACCCAATTTGACCGGATGTAACATAAAATCGGCGATGAATTCGGGGCCATAATATCGGGAAGTTCCGATCAAGGCTCGGAGAACCATTCCGAGTACCTATTTTATCTATGTTAAATAAACAAAGCTCCTACCGTCGTTCTCACGGCATCGTCACACTTCTCAACCCAATCTGACCGAAAGTAAGATGAAATCGGAGAAGAATTCGGGCCATTAATATGGGGAATGTCCGATCGAGGCCCTGGGATCCATTCCGAGCACCGATTTTATCCGTGTTAAATTATCAATACTCCTACCGTCGTTCTCGCACCATCGTCAGACTTACTTTCCCAATCTGACCGGGAGTAATATAAAATCGGAGACGAATTAGGGGCAGTATATCGGGAAGGTCCGATCGAGACTCCGAGACCCATTCCGAGCACCGATTTTATCTTTATTAAATAAACAAAGCTCATACCGTCGTTCTTGCGGTATCGTAAGAAGTCTCGACCCAATCTGACAGGAAGTAAGATAAAATCGGAGACGAATTCGGGGCAGTAATATCGGGAACATCCGATCGAGACTCCGAGAACCATTACGAGCACCGATTTCATCTGTGTAAAATAAACAATGCTCCTACCGTCGTTTTCGCAGCATCGTCACACTTCTCGGCCCATTCTGACCGGAAGTAAGATAAAATTGGAGACGCATTCTGGGCGGTAATATCGGGAATGTCCGATCGAGACTCCGAGAACTATTCCGAGCACCGATTTTAACAAATTTAAATAAACAAAGCTCCTACCGTCGTTCTTACGGCATCATTAGGCTTCTTGACCCGAAATAAGATTAAATCGTAGACGAATTCGGGGCAGTTATATCGGGAATGTCCGATTGAGGCTCCGAGAACCATTCCGAGCACCGATTTTATCTTTGTTAAATAAAAGAAGCTCCTACCTTCGTTCTTGCGGCATCGTCAGACTTCTCGACCCAATCTGACCGGAAGTAAGATAAAATTGGAGACAAATTTGGGGCAGTAATATCGGGAATATCCGATCGAGGCCTCGAGAACCATTCCGAGCACCGATTTTATCTGTGTTAAATAAAGAAACCTCCTACCGTCGTTCTCGCGGCATCGTCAGGCTTCTCGACCCAATCTGACCGGAAGTAAGATAAAACAGGAGACGAATTACGGGCAGTAATATCGGGCATGTCCGATCGACGCTCCGAGAACATTCCGAGCACCGATTTTATCTTTGTTAGATAAACAAAGCTTCTACCGTCGTTCTCATGGCATCGTCAGACTTCTTGACCCAATCTGACTGGAAGTACGATAAAATCGGTGACGGATTCGGGGCAGTAATATCGGGGATGTCCGATGGAGGCTCCGGGAACCATTCCGAGGACCGATTTTATCTTTGTTAAATAAACAAAGGTCCTACCGTCGATCTCGCGGCATCGTCAGACTTCTCGACCCAATCTGACCGGACGTAAGATAAAATCGGACACAAATTCGGGGCAGTATTATGGGGAATACCCGATCGCGTCCCCGAGAACCATTCCGAGCACCGATTTTATCTGTGTTAAATAAAGAAAGGTCCTACCGTCGTTTTCGCGGCATCGTCAGCCTTCTTGACCCAATCTGACCGGAAGTAAGATAAAATCGGAGACGAATTCGGGGCAGTGATATCGGGAATGTCCAATCGAGACTCCGAGAACCATTCCGAGCACCGATTTTATCTTTGTTAAATAAACAAAACTCCTGCCGTCGTGCTCGCGGCATCGTCAGACTTCTCGACCCAATCTGACCGGAAGTAAGATAAAATCGGAGACGAATTCGGGGCAGTGATATCGGGAATGTCCAATCGAGATTCCGAGAACCATTCCGAGCAGCGATTTTATATTTGTTAAATAAACAAAACTCCTGCCGTCGTGCTCGCGGCATCGTCAGACTTCTCGACCCAATCTGACCGGAAGTAACATAACATCGGAGACGAATTCGGGGCAGTAATATTGGGAGTGTCCGATCGAGAATCCGAGAACCATTCCGAGCACCGAATTTATCTTTGTTAAATAAACAAAGCTCGTACCGTCGTCCTCGCGGCATCGTCAGACTTCTCGACCCAATCTGACAGGAAGTAAGATAAAATCGGAGACGAATTCGAGGCAGCAATATTGGGACTGTCCGATCGAGGCTCCGCGAACCATTCCGGGCGCCGATTTTAACTTTGTTAAATAAACAAAGATCCTACCGTCGTTCTTGCGGCATCGTCAGACTTCTCGACCCAATTTGACCGGAAGTAACATAAAATCAGAGATGAATTCGGGGCCATAATATCGGGAATGTCCGATCAAGGCTCGGAGAATTAATCCGAGTACCGATTTTATCTATGTTAAATAAGCAAAGCTCCTTCCGTCGTTCTCGCGGCATCGTCACACTTCTCGACCCAATCTGACCGGGAGTAAGATAAAATCGGTGACGAATAAGGGGCATTAATATCGGGAATGTCCGATCGAGGCTCGGGAAACCATTCCGAGCACCGCTTTTATGTTTGTTAAATAAACAAAGCTCCTACCGTCGTTCTCGCGGCATCGTCAGACTTCTTGACCCAATCTGACCGGAAGTAAGATAAAATCGGAGAAGAATTCGGGGCATTCATATGGGGAATGTCCGATCGAGGCCCTGGGATCCATTCCGAGCACCGATTTTATCTGTGTTTAATTAACAATACTCCTACCGTCGTTCTCGCACCATCGTCATACTTACTTTCCCAATCTGACCGGGAGTAATATAAAATCGGAGACGAATTAGGGGCAGTATATCGGGAATGTCCGATCGAGACTCCCAGACCCATTCCGAGCACCGATTTTATCTCTGATGAATAAACAAAGCTCCTACCGTCGTTCTTGCGGAATCGTGAGACTTCTCGACCCAATCTGACCGGAAGTAAGATAAAAGCGGAGACGAATTCGGGGCAGTAATATCGGGAACATCCGATCGAGACTCCGAGAACCATTCCGAGCACCGATTTCATCTGTGTAAAATAAACAATGCTCCTACCGTCGTTTTCGCAGCATCGTCACACTTCTCGGCCCATTCTGACCGGAAGTAAGATGAAATTGGAGACGCATTCGGGGCAGTAATATCGGGAATGTCCGATCGAGACTCCGAGAACTATTCCGAGCACCGATTTTAACAAATTTAAATAAACAAACCTCCTACCGTCGTTCTCGCGGCATCATTAGGCTTCTTGACCCGAAGTAAGATAAAATCGTAGACGAATTCGAGGCAGTAATATCGGGAATGTCCGATTGAGGCTCCGAGAACCATTCCGAGCACCGATTTTATCTTTGTTAAATAAACAAAGCTCCTACCGTCGTTCTTGCGCCATCGTCAGACTTCTCGACCCAATCTGACCGAAGGTAAGATAAAATCGGAGACGAATTCGGGGCAGTAATATTGGGAATGCCCGTTCGAGGCTCCGAGAACCATTCCGAGCACCGATTTTATCTTTGTTAAATAAACAAAGCTCCTACCTTCGTTCTTGCGGCATCGTCAGACTTCTCGACCCAATCTCACCGGAAATTAGATAAAATCGGAGATAAATTCGGGACAGTAATGTGGGGAATCTCCGATCGAGGCTCTGAGATCCATTCCGAGCACCAATTTTATCTTTGTTAAATAAACAAAGCTCCTACCGTCGTTCTCGCGGCATCGTCAGTCTTCTCGACCCAATCTGACCGGAAGGAAGATAAAATCGCAGACGAATTCGGGGCAGTGATATCGGGAATGTCCTATCGAGGCCCCGAAAACCAATCCGAGCATCGATTTTTCTCTTGTTAAAGAAACAATGCTCCTACCGTCGATTTCGCAGCATCGGCAGACTTCTCGACCCAATCTGACCGGAAGTAAAATAAAATCGGAGACGAATTAGGGGCAGTCATATCGGGCATGTCCGATCGATGCCCCAAGAACCAGTGCGAGCACCGATTTTATCTTTGTTGAATAAACAATGCTCCTTCCGTCGTTCTCGCGGCATCGTCTGACTTCCTCATCCAATCTGACCGGAAGTAAGATAAAATCGGAGACGAATTCGGGGCAGTAATATTGGGAGTGTCCGATCGAGACTCCGAGAACCATTCCGAGCACCGATTTTATCTTTGTTGAATAAACAAAGCTCCTACCGTCGTTCTTGCGGCATCGTCATACTTCTCGACCCAATTTCACCGAAAGTAACATAAAGTCGGAGACGAATTAAGGGCAGTAATATGGGGAATGTCCGATCGAGGCTCGGAGAACCATTCCGAGCACCGATTTTATCTTTGTTAAATAAGCAAAGCTCCTACCGTCGATCATGCAGCATCGTCACACTTCTCGACCCAATCTGAACGGAAGTAAGATAAAATCGGAGACAATTTCGGCGCAGTAATATCGGGAATGTCCGATCGAGGCCCCGAGAACCATTCCGAGCACCGATTTTATCTGTGTTAAATAAAGAAAGCTCCTACCGTCGTTCTTGCGACATCGTCAGACTTCTCGACCCAATCTGACCGGAAGTAAGATAAAATCGGAGACAAATTCGGGGCAGTAATATCGGGAATATCCGATCGAGACCCCGAGAACCATTCCCAGCACTAATTTTATCTGTGTTATATAAAGAAATCTCCTACCGTCGTTCTCGCGGCATCGTCAGGCTTCTCGACCCAGTCTGACTGGAAGTAAGATAAAATCGGAGACGAATTCCGGGCAGTCATATCGGGAATGTCCGATCGAGGCTCCGAGAACATTCCGAGCACCGATTTTATCTTTGTTAGATGAACAAAGCTCCTACCGTCCTTCTCACGGCATCGTCAGACTTCTTGACCCAATCTGACCGGAAGTACAATAAAATCAGAGACGAATTCGGGGCAGTAATATTGGGAGTGTCCGATCGAGGCTCCAAGAACCATTCCGAGCACCGATTTTATCTTTGTTAAATAAACAAAGCTCCTGCGTCGTGCTCGCGGCATCGTCAGACTTCTCGACCCAATCTGACCGGAAGTAAGATAATATTGGAGACAAATTCGGGGCAGTAATATCGAGAATATCCTATTGAGGTTCCGAGAACCATTCCGAGCACCGCTTTTATCTTTGTTAAATAAACAAAGCTCGTACCGTCGTTCTCGGGGCATCGTCAGTCTTCTCGACCAAATCTAGTCGGAAGTATGATAACATCGGAGATAAGTTCGGGACAGTAATGTGGGGAATCTCCGATCGAGGCTCTGAGAACCATTCCGAGCACCGATTTTATCTTTGTTAAATACACAAAGCTCCTACCGTCGTTTTTGCGGCATCGTCACACTTCTCGACCCAATCTGACCGGACGTAAGATGAAATCGGACAAAAATTCGGGGCAGTAATAGCGGGAATACCCGATCGAGGCCCCGAGAACCATTCCGAGCACCGATTTTATCTGTGTTAAATAAAGAAAGCTCCTACCGTCGTTTTCGCGGCATCGTCAGCCTTCTTGACCCATTTTGACCGGAAGTAAGATAAAATCGGAGACGAATTCGGGGCAGTGATATCGGGAATGTCCAATCGAGACGCCGAGAACCATTCCGAGCACCGATTTTATCTTTGTTAAATAAACAAAACTCTTGCCGTCGTGCTCGCGACATCGTCAGACTTCTCGACCCAATCTGACCGGAAGTAAGATAACATCGGAGACGAATTCGGGGCAGTAATATTGGGAGTGTCTGATCGAGAATCCGAGAACCATCCCGAGCACCGAATTTATCTTTGGTAAATAAACAAAGCTCCTGCCGTCGGTCTCGCGGCATCGTCAGACTTCTCGACCCAATCTGACAGGAAGTAAGATAAAATCAGAGACGAATCCGGGGCAGTAATATTGGGAATATCCGATCGAGGCTCCGAGACCCATTCAGAGCACCGATTTTATCTTTGTTAAATGAACAAAGCTCCTACCGTCATTCTTGCGGCATCGTCAGACTTTTCGACCTAATTTGACCGGAAGTAACATAAAGTCGGAGACGAATTAGGGGTAGTAATATCGGGAATGTCCGATCGAGGCTCGGAGAACCATTCCGAGCACCGATTTTATCTTTGTTAAATAAACAAAGGTCCTACCGTCGATCTCGCGGTATCGTCACACTTCTCGACCCAATCTGAACGGAAGTAAGATAAAATCGGAGACAAATTCGGCGCAGTAATATAGGGAATTTCCGATCGAGGCCCCGAGAACCATTCCGAGCTCCGATTTTATCTGTGTTTAATAAAGAAAGCTCCTACCGTCGTTCTTGCGACATCGTCAGAATTCTCGACCCAATCTCACCGAAGTGACATAAAATCAGAGACGAATTCGGGACAGTAATATCGGGAATGTCCGATCGAGGCTCCGAGAACCATTCCGAGCACCGATTTTATCTTTGTTAAATACACAAAGCTCCTACCGTCGTTCTCGCGGCATCGTCAGACTTCTCGACCCAATCTAACCGGAAGTAAGATAAAATCGGAGACAAATTCGGGGCAGTAATATCGGGAATATGCGATCGAGGCCCCGAGAACCATTCCCAGCACCGATTTTATCTGTGTTAAATAAAGAAATCTCCTACCGTGGTTCTCGCGGCATCGTCAGGCTTCTCGACCCAATCTGACTGGAATTACAATAAAATCGGAGACGAGTTCGGGGCAGTAATATTGGGAGTGTCCGATCGAGGCTCCGAGAACCATTCCGAGCACCGATTTTATCTTTGTTAAATAAACAAAGCTCCTGCCGTCGTTCTCGTGGCATCGTCAGACTTCTCGACCCAATCTGAACGGAAGTAAGATAATATTGGAGACAAATTCGGGGCAGTAATATCGAGAATATCCTATTGAGGTTCCGAGAACCATTCCGAGCACCGCTGTTATCTTTGTTAAATAAACAAAGCTCGTACCGTCGTTCTCGGGGCATCGTCAGACTTCTCGACCCAATCTAGTTGGAAGTATGATAACATGGGAGATAAATTCGGGACAGTTATGTGGGGAATCTCCGATCGAGGCTCTGAGATCCATTCCGAGCACCGATTTTATCTTTGTTAAATAGACAAAGCTCCTACCGTCGTTCTTGCGGCATCGTCAGACTTCTCGACCCAATCTGACCGGACGTAAGATAAAATCAGACACAAATTCGGGGCAGTATTGTCGGGAATACCCGATCGAGGCCCCGAGAACCATTCCGAGCAACGATTTTATCTGTGTTAAATAAAGAAAGCTCCTACCGTCGTTTTCGCGGCATCGTTAGCCTTCTTGACCCAATCTGACCGGAAGTAAGATAAAATCGGAGACGAATTCGGGGCAGTGATATCGGGAATGTCCAATCGAGACTCCGAGAACCATTCCGAGCACCGATTTTATCTTTGTTAAATAAACAAAACTCCTGCCGTCGTGCTCGCGGCATCGTCAGACTTCTCGACCCAATCTGACCGGAAGTAAGATAAAATCGGAGACGAATTCGGGGCAGTGATATCGGGAATATCCGATCGAGGCCCCGAGATCCATTCCGAGCACCTATTTTATCTTTGTTAAATAATCAAAGCTCATACCGTCGTTCTTGCGGTATCGTGAGACTTCTCGACCCAATCTGACAGGAAGTAAGATAAAAGCGGAGACGAATTCGGGGCAGTAATATCGGGAACATCCGATCGAGACTCCGAGAACCATTCCGAGCACCGATTTCATCTGTGTAAAATAAACAATGCTCCTACCGTCGTTTTCGCAGCATCGTCACACTTCTCGGCCCATTCTGACCGGAAGTAAGATGAAATTGGAGACGCATTCGGGGCAGTAATATCGGGAATGTCCGATCGAGACTCCGAGAACTATTCCGAGCACCGATTTTAACAAATTTAAATAAACAAACCTCCTACCGTGGTTCTCGCGGCATCATTAGGCTTCTTGACCCGAAGTAAGATAAAATCGTAGACGAATTCGAGGCAGTAATATCGGGAATGTCCGATTGAGGCTCCGAGAACCATTCCGAGCACCGATTTTATCTTTGTTAAATAAACAAAGCTCCTACCGTCGTTCTTGCGCCATCGTCAGACTTCTCGACCCAATCTGACCGAAGGTAAGATAAAATCGGAGACGAATTCGGGGCAGTAATATTGGGAATACCCGTTCGAGGCTCCGAGAACCATTCCGAGCACCGATTTTATCTTTGTTAAAGAAACAAAGCTCCTACCTTCGTTCTTGCGGCATCGTCAGACTTCTCGACCCAATCTCACCGGAAGTAAGATAAAATCGGAGATAAATTCGGGACAGTAATGTGGGGAATCTCCGATCGAGGCTCTGAGATCCATTCCGAGCACCGATTTTATCTTTGTTAAATAAACAAAGGTCCTACCGTCGATCTCGCGGTATCGTCACACTTCTCGACCCAATCTGAACGGAAGTAAGATAAAATCGGAGACAAATTCGGCGCAGTAATATAGGAAATGTCCGATCGAGGCCCCGAGAACCATTCCGAGCACCGCTTTTATCTGTGTTTAATAAAGAAAGCTCCTACCGTCGTTCTTGCGACATCGTCAGAATTCTCGACCCAATCTCACCGAAGTGACATAAAATCAGAGACTAATTCGGGACAGTAATATCGGGAATGTCCGATCGAGGCTCCGAGAACCATTCCGAGCACCGATTTTATCTTTGTTAAATACACAAAGCTCCTACCGTTGTTCTCGCGGCATCGTCAGACTTCTCGACCCAATCTAACCGGAAGTAAGATAAAATCGGAGACAAATTCGGGGCAGTAATATCGGGAATATGCGATCGAGGCCCCGAGAACCATTCCCAGCACCGATTTTATCTGTGTTAAATAAAGAAATCTCCTACCGTCGTTCTCGCGGCATCGTCAGGCTTCTCGACCCAATCTGACTGGAAGTACAAAAAAATCGGAGACGAGTTCGGGGCAGTAATATTGGGAGTGTCCGATCGAGGCTCCGAGAACCATTCCGAGCACCGATTTTATCTTTGTTAAATAAACAAAGCTCCTGCCGTCGTTCTCGTGGCATCGTCAGACTTCTCGACCCAATCTGACCGGAAGTAAGATAATATTGGAGACAAATTCGGGGCAGTAATATCGAGAATATCCTATTGAGGTTCCGAGAACCATTCCGAGCACCGCTGTTATCTTTGT
This sequence comes from Ophion ellenae, assembly GCA_963210295.1. Taxonomy (NCBI): domain Eukaryota; kingdom Metazoa; phylum Arthropoda; class Insecta; order Hymenoptera; family Ichneumonidae; genus Ophion; species Ophion ellenae. Next base: position 13,443,960 of record OY723390.1, on the reverse strand, counting down.
TAAATAAACAAAGCTCGTACCGTCGTTCTCGGGCATCGTCAGACTTCTCGACCCAATCTAGTTGGAAGTATGATAACATGGGAGATAAATTCGGGACAGTTATGTGGGGAATCTCCGATCGAGGCTCTGAGATCCATTCCGAGCACCGATTTTATCTTTGTTAAATAGACAAAGCTCCTACCGTCGTTCTTGCGGCATCGTCAGACTTCTCGACCCAATCTGACCGGACGTAAGACAAAATCAGACACAAATTCGGGGCAGTATTATCGGGAATACCCGATCGAGGCCCGGAGAACCATTCCGAGCAACGATTTTATCTGTGTTAAATAAAGAAAGCTCCTACCGTCGTTTTCGCGGCATCGTTAGCCTTCTTGACCCAATCTGACCGGAAGTAAGATAAAATCGGAGACGAATTCGGGGCAGTGATATCGGGAATGTCCAATCGAGACTCCGAGAACCATTCCGAGCACCGATTTTATCTTTGTTAAATAAACAAAACTCCTGCCGTCGTGCTCGCGGCATCGTCAGACTTCTCGACCCAATCTGACAGGAAGTAAGATAAAATCGGAAACGAATTCGGGGCAGCAATATTGGGACTGTCCGATCGAGGCTCCGAGAACCATTCCGGGCACCGATATTAACTTTGTTAAATAAACAAATATCCTACCGTCGTTCTTGCGGCATCGTCAGACTTCTCGACCCAATTTGACCGGATGTAACATAAAATCGGCGATGAATTCGGGGCCATAATATCGGGAAGTTCCGATCAAGGCTCGGAGAACCATTCCGAGTACCTATTTTATCTATGTTAAATAAACAAAGCTCCTACCGTCGTTCTCACGGCATCGTCACACTTCTCAACCCAATCTGACCGAAAGTAAGATGAAATCGGAGAAGAATTCGGGCCATTAATATGGGGAATGTCCGATCGAGGCCCTGGGATCCATTCCGAGCACCGATTTTATCCGTGTTAAATTATCAATACTCCTACCGTCGTTCTCGCACCATCGTCAGACTTACTTTCCCAATCTGACCGGGAGTAATATAAAATCGGAGACGAATTAGGGGCAGTATATCGGGAAGGTCCGATCGAGACTCCGAGACCCATTCCGAGCACCGATTTTATCTTTATTAAATAAACAAAGCTCATACCGTCGTTCTTGCGGTATCGTAAGAAGTCTCGACCCAATCTGACAGGAAGTAAGATAAAATCGGAGACGAATTCGGGGCAGTAATATCGGGAACATCCGATCGAGACTCCGAGAACCATTACGAGCACCGATTTCATCTGTGTAAAATAAACAATGCTCCTACCGTCGTTTTCGCAGCATCGTCACACTTCTCGGCCCATTCTGACCGGAAGTAAGATAAAATTGGAGACGCATTCTGGGCGGTAATATCGGGAATGTCCGATCGAGACTCCGAGAACTATTCCGAGCACCGATTTTAACAAATTTAAATAAACAAAGCTCCTACCGTCGTTCTTACGGCATCATTAGGCTTCTTGACCCGAAATAAGATTAAATCGTAGACGAATTCGGGGCAGTTATATCGGGAATGTCCGATTGAGGCTCCGAGAACCATTCCGAGCACCGATTTTATCTTTGTTAAATAAAAGAAGCTCCTACCTTCGTTCTTGCGGCATCGTCAGACTTCTCGACCCAATCTGACCGGAAGTAAGATAAAATTGGAGACAAATTTGGGGCAGTAATATCGGGAATATCCGATCGAGGCCTCGAGAACCATTCCGAGCACCGATTTTATCTGTGTTAAATAAAGAAACCTCCTACCGTCGTTCTCGCGGCATCGTCAGGCTTCTCGACCCAATCTGACCGGAAGTAAGATAAAACAGGAGACGAATTACGGGCAGTAATATCGGGCATGTCCGATCGACGCTCCGAGAACATTCCGAGCACCGATTTTATCTTTGTTAGATAAACAAAGCTTCTACCGTCGTTCTCATGGCATCGTCAGACTTCTTGACCCAATCTGACTGGAAGTACGATAAAATCGGTGACGGATTCGGGGCAGTAATATCGGGGATGTCCGATGGAGGCTCCGGGAACCATTCCGAGGACCGATTTTATCTTTGTTAAATAAACAAAGGTCCTACCGTCGATCTCGCGGCATCGTCAGACTTCTCGACCCAATCTGACCGGACGTAAGATAAAATCGGACACAAATTCGGGGCAGTATTATGGGGAATACCCGATCGCGTCCCCGAGAACCATTCCGAGCACCGATTTTATCTGTGTTAAATAAAGAAAGGTCCTACCGTCGTTTTCGCGGCATCGTCAGCCTTCTTGACCCAATCTGACCGGAAGTAAGATAAAATCGGAGACGAATTCGGGGCAGTGATATCGGGAATGTCCAATCGAGACTCCGAGAACCATTCCGAGCACCGATTTTATCTTTGTTAAATAAACAAAACTCCTGCCGTCGTGCTCGCGGCATCGTCAGACTTCTCGACCCAATCTGACCGGAAGTAATATAACATCGGAGACGAATTCGGGGCAATAATATTGGGAGTGTCCGATCGAGAATCCGAGAACCATTCCGAGCACCGAATTTATCTTTGTTAAATAAACAAAGCTCGTACCGTCGTCCTCGCGGCATCGTCAGCCTTCTCGACCCAATCTGACAGGAAGTAAGATAAAATCGGAGACGAATTCGGGGCAGCAATATTGGGACTGTCCGATCGAGGCTCCGAGAACCATTCCGGGCACCGATTTTAACTTTGTTAAATAAACAAAGATCCTACCGTCGTTCTTGCGGCATCGTCAGACTTCTCGACCCAATTTGACCGGATGTAACATAAAATCGGCGATGAATTCGGGGCCATAATATCGGGAATGTCCGATCAAGGCTCGGAGAACCATTCCGAGTACCTATTTTATCTATGTTAAATAAACAAAGCTCCTACCGTCGTTCTCACGGCATCGTCACACTTCTCAACCCAATCTGACCGAAAGTAAGATGAAATCGGAGACGAATTCCGGGCATTAATATCGGGAATGTGCTATCGAGGCTCCGAGCACCGATTTTATATTTGTTAGATAAACAAAGCTCCTACCGTCGTTCTCACGGCATCGTCAGACTTCTTACCCCAATCTGACCGGAAGTATGATAAAATCGGTGACGAATAAGGGGCAGTAATATCGGGAATGTCCGATCGAGGCTCCGGAAACCATTCCGAGAACCGATTTTATCTTTGTTAAATAAACAAAGCTCCTACCGTCGTTCTCGCGGCATCGTCAGACTTCTTGACCCAATCTGACCGGAAGTAGGATAAAATCGGAGACGAATTCGGGACGGTAATATCGGGAATGTCCGATCGATGCCCCAAGAACCATTGCGAGCACCGATTTCATCTTTGTTAAATAAACAATGCTCCTACCGTCGTTCTCGCGGCATCGTCAGACTTCTCGACCCAATCTGACCGGAAGTAAGATAAAATCAGAGACGAATTCGGGGCAGTAATATCGGGAACATCCGATCGAGACTCCGAGAACCATTCCGAGCACCGATTTCATCTGTGTAAAATAAACAATGCTCCTACCGTCGTTTTCGCAGCATCGTCACACTTCTCGGCCCATTCTGACCGGAAGTAAGATGAAATTGGACACGCATTCGGGGCAGTAATATCGGGAATGTCCGAACGAGACTCCGAGAACTATTCCGAGCACCGATTTTAACAAATTTAAATAAACAAAGCTCCTACCGTCGTTCTCACGGCATTATTAGGCTTCTTGACCCGAAGTAAGATTAAATCGTAGACGAATTCGGGGCAGTTATATCGGGAATGTCCGATTGAGGCTCCGAGAACCATTCCGAGCACCGATTTTATCTTTGTTAAATAAACAAAGCTCCTACCTTCGTTCTTGCGGCATCGTCAGACTTCTCGACCCAATCTCACCGGAAGTTAGATAAAATCGGAGATAAATTCGGGACAGTAATGTGGGGAATCTCCGATCGAGGCTCTGAGATCCATTCCGAGCACCAATTTTATCTTTGTTAAATAAACAAAGCTCCTACCGTCGTTCTCGCGGCATCGTCAGTCTTCTCGACCCAATCTGACCGGAAGGAAGATAAAATCGCAGACGAATTCGGGGCAGTGATATCGGGAATGTCCTATCGAGGCCCCGAAAACCAATCCGAGCATCGATTTTTCTCTTGTTAAAGAAACAATGCTCCTACCGTCGATTTCGCAGCATCGGCAGACTTCTCGACCCAATCTGACCGGAAGTAAAATAAAATCGGAGACGAATTAGGGGCAGTCATATCGGGCATGTCCGATCGATGCCCCAAGAACCAGTGCGAGCACCGATTTTATCTTTGTTGAATAAACAATGCTCCTTCCGTCGTTCTCGCGGCATCGTCTGACTTCCTCATCCAATCTGACCGGAAGTAAGATAAAATCGGAGACGAATTCGGGGCAGTAATATTGGGAGTGTCCGATCGAGACTCCGAGAACCATTCCGAGCACCGATTTTATCTTTGTTGAATAAACAAAGCTCCTACCGTCGTTCTTGCGGCATCGTCATACTTCTCGACCCAATTTCACCGAAAGTAACATAAAGTCGGAGACGAATTAAGGGCAGTAATATGGGGAATGTCCGATCGAGGCTCGGAGAACCATTCCGAGCACCGATTTTATCTTTGTTAAATAAGCAAAGCTCCTACCGTCGATCATGCAGCATCGTCACACTTCTCGACCCAATCTGAACGGAAGTAAGATAAAATCGGAGACAATTTCGGCGCAGTAATATCGGGAATGTCCGATCGAGGCCCCGAGAACCATTCCGAGCACCGATTTTATCTGTGTTAAATAAAGAAAGCTCCTACCGTCGTTCTTGCGACATCGTCAGACTTCTCGACCCAATCTGACCGGAAGTAAGATAAAATCGGAGACAAATTCGGGGCAGTAATATCGGGAATATCCGATCGAGACCCCGAGAACCATTCCCAGCACTAATTTTAGCTGTGTTATATAAAGAAATCTCCTACCGTCGTTCTCGCGGCATCGTCAGGCTTCTCGACCCAGTCTGACTGGAAGTAAGATAAAATCGGAGACGAATTCCGGGCAGTCATATCGGGAATGTCCGATCGAGGCTCCGAGAACATTCCGAGCACCGATTTTATCTTTGTTAGATGAACAAAGCTCCTACCGTCCTTCTCACGGCATCGTCAGACTTCTTGACCCAATCTGACCGGAAGTACAATAAAATCAGAGACGAATTCGGGGCAGTAATATTGGGAGTGTCCGATCGAGGCTCCAAGAACCATTCCGAGCACCGATTTTATCTTTGTTAAATAAACAAAGCTCCTGCGTCGTGCTCGCGGCATCGTCAGAATTCTCGACCCAATCTGACCGGAAGTAAGATAATATTGGAGACAAATTCGGGGCAGTAATATCGAGAATATCCTATTGAGGTTCCGAGAACCATTCCGAGCACCGCTTTTATCTTTGTTAAATAAACAAAGCTCGTACCGTCGTTCTCGGGGCATCGTCAGTCTTCTCGACCAAATCTAGTCGGAAGTATGATAACATCGGAGATAAGTTCGGGACAGTAATGTGGGGAATCTCCGATCGAGGCTCTGAGAACCATTCCGAGCACCGATTTTATCTTTGTTAAATACACAAAGCTCCTACCGTCGTTTTTGCGGCATCGTCACACTTCTCGACCCAATCTGACCGGACGTAAGATGAAATCGGACAAAAATTCGGGGCAGTAATAGCGGGAATACCCGATCGAGGCCCCGAGAACCATTCCGAGCACCGATTTTATCTGTGTTAAATAAAGAAAGCTCCTACCGTCGTTTTCGCGGCATCGTCAGCCTTCTTGACCCATTTTGACCGGAAGTAAGATAAAATCGGAGACGAATTCGGGGCAGTGATATCGGGAATGTCCAATCGAGACGCCGAGAACCATTCCGAGCACCGATTTTATCTTTGTTAAATAAACAAAACTCTTGCCGTCGTGCTCGCGACATCGTCAGACTTCTCGACCCAATCTGACCGGAAGTAAGATAACATCGGAGACGAATTCGGGGCAGTAATATTGGGAGTGTCTGATCGAGAATCCGAGAACCATCCCGAGCACCGAATTTATCTTTGGTAAATAAACAAAGCTCCTGCCGTCGGTCTCGCGGCATCGTCAGACTTCTCGACCCAATCTGACAGGAAGTAAGATAAAATCAGAGACGAATCCGGGGCAGTAATATTGGGAATATCCGATCGAGGCTCCGAGACCCATTCAGAGCACCGATTTTATCTTTGTTAAATGAACAAAGCTCCTACCGTCATTCTTGCGGCATCGTCAGACTTTTCGACCCAATTTGACCGGAAGTAACATAAAGTCGGAGACGAATTAGGGGTAGTAATATCGGGAATGTCCGATCGAGGCTCGGAGAACCATTCCGAGCACCGATTTTATCTTTGTTAAATAAACAAAGGTCCTACCGTCGATCTCGCGGTATCGTCACACTTCTCGACCCAATCTGAACGGAAGTAAGATAAAATCGGAGACAAATTCGGCGCAGTAATATAGGGAATGTCCGATCGAGGCCCCGAGAACCATTCCGAGCTCCGATTTTATCTGTGTTTAATAAAGAAAGCTCCTACCGTCGTTCTTGCGACATCGTCAGAATTCTCGACCCAATCTCACCGAAGTGACATAAAATCAGAGACGAATTCGGGACAGTAATATCGGGAATGTCCGATCGAGGCTCCGAGAACCATTCCGAGCACCGATTTTATCTTTGTTAAATACACAAAGCTCCTACCGTCGTTCTCGCGGCATCGTCAGACTTCTCGACCCAATCTAACCGGAAGTAAGATAAAATCGGAGACAAATTCGGGGCAGTAATATCGGGAATATGCGATCGAGGCCCCGAGAACCATTCCCAGCACCGATTTTATCTGTGTTAAATAAAGAAATCTCCTACCGTGGTTCTCGCGGCATCGTCAGGCTTCTCGACCCAATCTGACTGGAAGTACAATAAAATCGGAGACGAGTTCGGGGCAGTAATATTGGGAGTGTCCGATCGAGGCTCCGAGAACCATTCCGAGCACCGATTTTATCTTTGTTAAATAAACAAAGCTCCTGCCGTCGTTCTCGTGGCATCGTCAGACTTCTCGACCCAATCTGAACGGAAGTAAGATAATATTGGAGACAAATTCGGGGCAGTAATATCGAGAATATCCTATTGAGGTTCCGAGAACCATTCCGAGCACCGCTGTTATCTTTGTTAAATAAACAAAGCTCGTACCGTCGTTCTCGGGGCATCGTCAGACTTCTCGACCCAATCTAGTTGGAAGTATGATAACATGGGAGATAAATTCGGGACAGTTATGTGGGGAATCTCCGATCGAGGCTCTGAGATCCATTCCGAGCACCGATTTTATCTTTGTTAAATAGACAAAGCTCCTACCGTCGTTCTTGCGGCATCGTCAGACTTCTCGACCCAATCTGACCGGACGTAAGATAAAATCAGACACAAATTCGGGGCAGTATTGTCGGGGATACCCGATCGAGGCCCCGAGAACCATTCCGAGCAACGATTTTATCTGTGTTAAATAAAGAAAGCTCCTACCGTCGTTTTCGCGGCATCGTTAGCCTTCTTGACCCAATCTGACCGGAAGTAAGATAAAATCGGAGACGAATTCGGGGCAGTGATATCGGGAATGTCCAAGCGAGACTCCGAGAACCATTCCGAGCACCGATTTTATCTTTGTTAAATAAACAAAACTCCTGCCGTCGTGCTCGCGGCATCGTCAGACTTCTCGACCCAATCTGACCGGAAGTAAGATAAAATCGGAGACGAATTCGGGGCAGTGATATCGGGAATATCCGATCGAGGCCCCGAGATCCATTCCGAGCACCTATTTTATCTTTGTTAAATAATCAAAGCTCATACCGTCGTTCTTGCGGTATCGTGAGACTTCTCGACCCAATCTGACAGGAAGTAAGATAAAAGCGGAGACGAATTCGGGGCAGTAATATCGGGAACATCCGATCGAGACTCCGAGAACCATTCCGAGCACCGATTTCATCTGTGTAAAATAAACAATGCTCCTACCGTCGTTTTCGCAGCATCGTCACACTTCTCGGCCCATTCTGACCGGAAGTAAGATGAAATTGGAGACGCATTCGGGGCAGTAATATCGGGAATGTCCGATCGAGACTCCGAGAACTATTCCGAGCACCGATTTTAACAAATTTAAATAAACAAACCTCCTACCGTGGTTCTCGCGGCATCATTAGGCTTCTTGACCCGAAGTAAGATAAAATCGTAGACGAATTCGAGGCAGTAATATCGGGAATGTCCGATTGAGGCTCCGAGAACCATTCCGAGCACCGATTTTATCTTTGTTAAATAAACAAAGCTCCTACCGTCGTTCTTGCGCCATCGTCAGACTTCTCGACGCAATCTGACCGAAGATAAGATAAAATCGGAGACGAATTCGGGGCAGTAATATTGGGAATACCCGTTCGAGGCTCCGAGAACCATTCCGAGCACCGATTTTATCTTTGTTAAATAAACAAAGCTCCTACCTTCGTTCTTGCGGCATCGTCAGACTTCTCGACCCAATCTCACCGGAAGTAAGATAAAATCGGAGATAAATTCGGGACAGTAATGTGGGGAATCTCCGATCGAGGCTCTGAGATCCATTCCGAGCACCGATTTTATCTTTGTTAAATAAACAAAGGTCCTACCGTCGATCTCGCGGTATCGTCACACTTCTCGACCCAATCTGAACGGAAGTAAGATAAAATCGGAGACAAATTCGGCGCAGTAATATAGGGAATGTCCGATCGAGGCCCCGAGAACCATTCCGAGCACCGCTTTTATCTGTGTTTAATAAAGAAAGCTCCTACCGTCGTTCTTGCGACATCGTCAGAATTCTCGACCCAATCTCACCGAAGTGACATAAAATCAGAGACTAATTCGGGACAGTAATATCGGGAATGTCCGATCGAGGCTCCGAGAACCATTCCGAGCACCGCTTTTATCTTTGTTAAATACACAAAGCTCCTACCGTTGTTCTCGCGGCATCGTCAGACTTCTCGACCCAATCTAACCGGAAGTAAGATAAAATCGGAGACAAATTCGGGGCAGTAATATCGGGAATATGCGATCGAGGCCCCGAGAACCATTCCCAGCACCGATTTTATCTGTGTTAAATAAAGAAATCTCCTACCGTCGTTCTCGCGGCATCGTCAGGCTTCTCGACCCAATCTGACTGGAAGTACAAAAAAATCGGAGACGAGTTCGGGGCAGTAATATTGGGAGTGTCCGATCGAGGCTCCGAGAACCATGCCGAGCACCGATTTTATCTTTGTTAAATAAACAAAGCTCCTGCCGTCGTTCTCGTGGCATCGTCAGACTTCTCGACCCAATCTGACCGGAAGTAAGATAATATTGGAGACAAATTCGGGGCAGTAATATCGAGAATATCCTATTGAGGTTCCGAGAACCATTCCGAGCACCGCTGTTATCTTTGTTAAATAAACAAAGCTCGTACCGTCGTTCTCGGGCATCGTCAGACTTCTCGACCCAATCTAGTTGGAAGTATGATAACATGGGAGATAAATTCGGGACAGTTATGTGGGGAATCTCCGATCGAGGCTCTGAGATCCATTCCGAGCACCGATTTTATCTTTGTTAAATGGACAAAGCTCCTACCGTCGTTCTTGCGGCATCGTCAGACTTCTCGACCCAATCTGACCGGACGTAAGATAAAATCAGACACAAATTCGGGGCAGTATTATCGGGAATACCCGATCGAGGCCCGGAGAACCATTCCGAGCAACGATTTTATCTGTGTTAAATAAAGAAAGCTCCTACCGTCGTTTTCGCGGCATCGTTAGCCTTCTTGACCCAATCTGACCGGAAGTAAGATAAAATCGGAGACGAATTCGGGGCAGTGATATCGGGAATGTCCAATCGAGACTCCGGGAACCATTCCGAGCACCGATTTTATCTTTGTTAAATAAACAAAACTCCTGCCGTCGTGCTCGCGGCATCGTCAGACTTCTCGACCCAATCTGACAGGAAGTAAGATAAAATCGGAAACGAATTCGGGGCAGCAATATTGGGACTGTCCGATCGAGGCTCCGAGAACCATTCCGGGCACCGATATTAACTTTGTTAAATAAACAAATATCCTACCGTCGTTCTTGCGGCATCGTCAGACTTCTCGACCCAATTTGACCGGATGTAACATAAAATCGGCGATGAATTCGGGGCCATAATATCGGGAAGTTCCGATCAAGGCTCGGAGAACCATTCCGAGTACCTATTTTATCTATGTTAAATAAACAAAGCTCCTACCGTCGTTCTCACGGCATCGTCACACTTCTCAACCCAATCTGACCGAAAGTAAGATGAAATCGGAGAAGAATTCGGGCCATTAATATGGGGAATGTCCGATCGAGGCCCTGGGATCCATTCCGAGCACCGATTTTATCCGTGTTAAATTAACAATACTCCTACCGTCGTTCTCGCACCATCGTCAGACTTACTTTCCCAATCTGACCGGGAGTAATATAAAATCGGAGACGAATTAGGGGCAGGATATCGGGAAGGTCCGATCGAGACTCCGAGACCCATTCCGAGCACCGATTTTATCTTTATTAAATAAACAAAGCTCATACCGTCGTTCTTGCGGTATCGTAAGAAGTCTCGACCCAATCTGACAGGAAGTAAGATAAAATCGGAGACGAATTCGGGGCAGTAATATCGGGAACATCCGATCGAGACTCCGAGAACCATTCCGAGCACCGATTTCATCTGTGTAAAATAAACAATGCTCCTACCGTCGTTTTCGCAGCATCGTCACACTTCTCGGCCCATTCTGACCGGAAGTAAGATAAAATTGGAGACGCATTCTGGGCGGTAATATCGGGAATGTCCGATCGAGACTCCGAGAACTATTCCGAGCACCGATTTTAACAAATTTAAATAAACAAAGCTCCTACCGTCGTTCTTACGGCATCATTAGGCTTCTTGACCCGAAATAAGATTAAATCGTAGACGAATTCGGGGCAGTTATATCGGGAATGTCCGATTGAGGCTCCGAGAACCATTCCGAGCACCGATTTTATCTTTGTTAAATAAAAGAAGCTCCTACCTTCGTTCTTGCGGCATCGTCAGACTTCTCGACCCAATCTGACCGGAAGTAAGATAAAATTGGAGACAAATTTGGGGCAGTAATATCGGGAATATCCGATCGAGGCCTCGAGAACCATTCCGAGCACCGATTTTATCTGTGTTAAATAAAGAAACCTCCTACCGTCGTTCTCGCGGCATCGTCAGGCTTCTCGACCCAATCTGATCGGAAGTAAGATAAAACAGGAGACGAATTACGGGCAGTAATATCGGGCATGTCCGATCGACGCTCCGAGAACATTCCGAGCACCGATTTTATCTTTGTTAGATAAACAAAGCTTCTACCGTCGTTCTCATGGCATCGTCAGACTTCTTGACCCAATCTGACTGGAAGTACGATAAAATCGGTGACGGATTCGGGGCAGTAATATCGGGGATGTCCGATGGAGGCTCCGGGAACCATTCCGAGGACCGATTTTATCTTTGTTAAATAAACAAAGGTCCTACCGTCGATCTCGCGGCATCGTCAGACTTCTCGACCCAATCTGACCGGACGTAAGATAAAATCGGACACAAATTCGGGGCAGTATTATGGGGAATACCCGATCGCGTCCCCGAGAACCATTCCGAGCACCGATTTTATCTGTGTTAAATAAAGAAAGGTCCTACCGTCGTTTTCGCGGCATCGTCAGCCTTCTTGACCCAATCTGACCGGAAGTAAGATAAAATCGGAGACGAATTCGGGGCAGTGATATCGGGAATGTCTAATCGAGACTCCGAGAACCATTCCGAGCACCGATTTTATCTTTGTTAAATAAACAAAACTCCTGCCGTCGTGCTCGCGGCATCGTCAGACTTCTCGACCCAATCTGACCGGAAGTAATATAACATCGGAGACGAATTCGGGGCAATAATATTGGGAGTGTCCGATCGAGAATCCGAGAACCATTCCGAGCACCGAATTTATCTTTGTTAAATAAACAAAGCTCGTACCGTCGTCCTCGCGGCATCGTCAGCCTTCTCGACCCAATCTGACAGGAAGTAAGATAAAATCGGAGACGAATTCGGGGCAGCAATATTGGGACTGTCCGATCGAGGCTCCGAGAACCATTCCGGGCACCGATTTTAACTTTGTTAAATAAACAAAGATCCTACCGTCGTTCTTGCGGCATCGTCAGACTTCTCGACCCAATTTGACCGGATGTAACATAAAATCGGCGATGAATTCGGGGCCATAATATCGGGAATGTCCGATCAAGGCTCGGAGAACCATTCCGAGTACCTATTTTATCTATGTTAAATAAACAAAGCTCCTACCGTCGTTCTCACGGCATCGTCACACTTCTCAACCCAATCTGACCGAAAGTAAGATGAAATCGGAGACGAATTCCGGGCATTAATATCGGGAATGTGCTATCGAGGCTCCGAGCACCGATTTTATATTTGTTAGATAAACAAAGCTCCTACCGTCGTTCTCACGGCATCGTCAGACTTCTTACCCCAATCTGACCGGAAGTATGATAAAATCGGTGACGAATAAGGGGCAGTAATATCGGGAATGTCCGATCGAGGCTCCGGAAACCATTCCGAGAACCGATTTTATCTTTGTTAAATAAACAAAGCTCCTACCGTCGTTCTCGCGGCATCGTCAGACTTCTTGACCCAATCTGACCGGAAGTAGGATAAAATCGGAGACGAATTCGGGACGGTAATATCGGGAATGTCCGATCGATGCCCCAAGAACCATTGCGAGCACCGATTTCATCTTTGTTAAATAAACAATGCTCCTACCGTCGTTCTCGCGGCATCGTCAGACTTCTCGACCCAATCTGACCGGAAGTAAGATAAAATCAGAGACGAATTCGGGGCAGTAATATCGGGAACATCCGATCGAGACTCCGAGAACCATTCCGAGCACCGATTTCATCTGTGTAAAATAAACAATGCTCCTACCGTCGTTTTCGCAGCATCGTCACACTTCTCGGCCCATTCTGACCGGAAGTAAGATGAAATTGGACACGCATTCGGGGCAGTAATATCGGGAATGTCCGAACGAGACTCCGAGAACTATTCCGAGCACCGATTTTAACAAATTTAAATAAACAAAGCTCCTACCGTCGTTCTCACGGCATTATTAGGCTTCTTGACCCGAAGTAAGATTAAATCGTAGACGAATTCGGGGCAGTTATATCGGGAATGTCCGATTGAGGCTCCGAGAACCATTCCGAGCACCGATTTTATCTTTGTTAAATAAACAAAGCTCCTACCTTCGTTCTTGCGGCATCGTCAGACTTCTCGACCCAATCTCACCGGAAGTTAGATATAATCGGAGATAAATTCGGGACAGTAATGTGGGGAATCTCCGATCGAGGCTCTGAGATCCATTCCGAGCACCAATTTTATCTTTGTTAAATAAACAAAGCTCCTACCGTCGTTCTCGCGGCATCGTCAGTCTTCTCGACCCAATCTGACCGGAAGGAAGATAAAATCGCAGACCAATTCGGGGCAGTGATATCGGGAATGTCCTATCGAGGCCCCGAAAACCAATCCGAGCATCGATTTTTCTCTTGTTAAAGAAACAATGCTCCTACCGTCGATTTCGCAGCATCGGCAGACTTCTCGACCCAATCTGACCGGAAGTAAAATAAAATCGGAGACGAATTAGGGGCAGTCATATCGGGCATGTCCGATCGATGCCCCAAGAACCAGTGCGAGCACCGATTTTATCTTTGTTGAATAAACAATGCTCCTTCCGTCGTTCTCGCGGCATCGTCTGACTTCCTCATCCAATCTGACCGGAAGTAAGATAAAATCGGAGACGAATTCGGGGCAGTAATATTGGGAGTGTCCGATCGAGACTCCGAGAACCATTCCGAGCACCGATTTTATCTTTGTTGAATAAACAAAGCTCCTACCGTCGTTCTTGCGGCATCGTCATACTTCTCGACCCAATTTCACCGAAAGTAACATAAAGTCGGAGACGAATTAAGGGCAGTAATATGGGGAATGTCCGATCGAGGCTCGGAGAACCATTCCGAGCACCGATTTTATCTTTGTTAAATAAGCAAAGCTCCTACCGTCGATCATGCAGCATCGTCACACTTCTCGACCCAATCTGAACGGAAGTAAGATAAAATCGGAGACAATTTCGGCGCAGTAATATCGGGAATGTCCGATCGAGGCCCCGAGAACCATTCCGAGCACCGATTTTATCTGTGTTAAATAAAGAAAGCTCCTACCGTCGTTCTTGCGACATCGTCAGACTTCTCGACCCAATCTGACCGGAAGTAAGATAAAATCGGAGACAAATTCGGGGCAGTAATATCGGGAATATCCGATCGAGACCCCGAGAACCATTCCCAGCACTAATTTTATCTGTGTTAAATAAAGAAAGGTCCTACCGTCGTTTTCGCGGCATCGTCAGCCTTCTTGACCCAATCTGACCGGAAGTAAGATAAAATCGGAGACGAATTCGGGGCAGTGATATCGGGAATGTCCAATCGAGACTCCGAGAACCATTCCGAGCACCGATTTTATCTTTGTTAAATAAACAAAACTCCTGCCGTCGTGCTCGCGGCATCGTCAGACTTCTCGACCCAATCTGACCGGAAGTAAGATAAAATCGGAGACGAATTCGGGGCAGTGATATCGGGAATGTCCAATCGAGATTCCGAGAACCATTCCGAGCAGCGATTTTATATTTGTTAAATAAACAAAACTCCTGCCGTCGTGCTCGCGGCATCGTCAGACTTCTCGACCCAATCTGACCGGAAGTAACATAACATCGGAGACGAATTCGGGGCAGTAATATTGGGAGTGTCCGATCGAGAATCCGAGAACCATTCCGAGCACCGAATTTATCTTTGTTAAATAAACAAAGCTCGTACCGTCGTCCTCGCGGCATCGTCAGACTTCTCGACCCAATCTGACAGGAAGTAAGATAAAATCGGAGACGAATTCGAGGCAGCAATATTGGGACTGTCCGATCGAGGCTCCGCGAACCATTCCGGGCGCCGATTTTAACTTTGTTAAATAAACAAAGATCCTACCGTCGTTCTTGCGGCATCGTCAGACTTCTCGACCCAATTTGACCGGAAGTAACATAAAATCAGAGATGAATTCGGGGCCATAATATCGGGAATGTCCGATCAAGGCTCGGAGAATTAATCCGAGTACCGATTTTATCTATGTTAAATAAGCAAAGCTCCTTCCGTCGTTCTCGCGGCATCGTCACACTTCTCGACCCAATCTGACCGGGAGTAAGATAAAATCGGTGACGAATAAGGGGCATTAATATCGGGAATGTCCGATCGAGGCTCGGGAAACCATTCCGAGCACCGCTTTTATGTTTGTTAAATAAACAAAGCTCCTACCGTCGTTCTCGCGGCATCGTCAGACTTCTTGACCCAATCTGACCGGAAGTAAGATAAAATCGGAGAAGAATTCGGGGCATTCATATGGGGAATGTCCGATCGAGGCCCTGGGATCCATTCCGAGCACCGATTTTATCTGTGTTTAATTAACAATACTCCTACCGTCGTTCTCGCACCATCGTCATACTTACTTTCCCAATCTGACCGGGAGTAATATAAAATCGGAGACGAATTAGGGGCAGTATATCGGGAATGTCCGATCGAGACTCCCAGACCCATTCCGAGCACCGATTTTATCTCTGATGAATAAACAAAGCTCCTACCGTCGTTCTTGCGGAATCGTGAGACTTCTCGACCCAATCTGACCGGAAGTAAGATAAAAGCGGAGACGAATTCGGGGCAGTAATATCGGGAACATCCGATCGAGACTCCGAGAACCATTCCGAGCACCGATTTCATCTGTGTAAAATAAACAATGCTCCTACCGTCGTTTTCGCAGCATCGTCACACTTCTCGGCCCATTCTGACCGGAAGTAAGATGAAATTGGAGACGCATTCGGGGCAGTAATATCGGGAATGTCCGATCGAGACTCCGAGAACTATTCCGAGCACCGATTTTAACAAATTTAAATAAACAAACCTCCTACCGTCGTTCTCGCGGCATCATTAGGCTTCTTGACCCGAAGTAAGATAAAATCGTAGACGAATTCGAGGCAGTAATATCGGGAATGTCCGATTGAGGCTCCGAGAACCATTCCGAGCACCGATTTTATCTTTGTTAAATAAACAAAGCTCCTACCGTCGTTCTTGCGCCATCGTCAGACTTCTCGACCCAATCTGACCGAAGGTAAGATAAAATCGGAGACGAATTCAGGGCAGTAATATTGGGAATGCCCGTTCGAGGCTCCGAGAACCATTCCGAGCACCGATTTTATCTTTGTTAAATAAACAAAGCTCCTACCTTCGTTCTTGCGGCATCGTCAGACTTCTCGACCCAATCTCACCGGAAGTTAGATAAAATCGGAGATAAATTCGGGACAGTAATGTGGGGAATCTCCGATCGAGGCTCTGAGATCCATTCCGAGCACCAATTTTATCTTTGTTAAATAAACAAAGCTCCTACCGTCGTTCTCGCGGCATCGTCAGTCTTCTCGACCCAATCTGACCGGAAGGAAGATAAAATCGCAGACGAATTCGGGGCAGTGATATCGGGAATGTCCTATCGAGGCCCCGAAAACCAATCCGAGCATCGATTTTTCTCTTGTTAAAGAAACAATGCTCCTACCGTCGATTTCGCAGCATCGGCAGACTTCTCGACCCAATCTGACCGGAAGTAAAATAAAATCGGAGACGAATTAGGGGCAGTCATATCGGGCATGTCCGATCGATGCCCCAAGAACCAGTGCGAGCACCGATTTTATCTTTGTTGAATAAACAATGCTCCTTCCGTCGTTCTCGCGGCATCGTCTGACTTCCTCATCCAATCTGACCGGAAGTAAGATAAAATCGGAGACGAATTCGGGGCAGTAATATTGGGAGTGTCCGATCGAGACTCCGAGAACCATTCCGAGCACCGATTTTATCTTTGTTGAATAAACAAAGCTCCTACCGTCGTTCTTGCGGCATCGTCATACTTCTCGACCCAATTTCACCGAAAGTAACATAAAGTCGGAGACGAATTAAGGGCAGTAATATGGGGAATGTCCGATCGAGGCTCGGAGAACCATTCCGAGCACCGATTTTATCTTTGTTAAATAAGCAAAGCTCCTACCGTCGATCATGCAGCATCGTCACACTTCTCGACCCAATCTGAACGGAAGTAAGATAAAATCGGAGACAATTTCGGCGCAGTAATATCGGGAATGTCCGATCGAGGCCCCGAGAACCATTCCGAGCACCGATTTTATCTGTGTTAAATAAAGAAAGCTCCTACCGTCGTTCTTGCGACATCGTCAGACTTCTCGACCCAATCTGACCGGAAGTAAGATAAAATCGGAGACAAATTCGGGGCAGTAATATCGGGAATATCCGATCGAGACCCCGAGAACCATTCCCAGCACTAATTTTATCTGTGTTATATAAAGAAATCTCCTACCGTCGTTCTCGCGGCATCGTCAGGCTTCTCGACCCAGTCTGACTGGAAGTATGATAAAATCGGAGACGAATTCCGGGCAGTCATATCGGGAATGTCCGATCGAGGCTCCGAGAACATTCCGAGCACCGATTTTATCTTTGTTAGATGAACAAAGCTCCTACCGTCCTTCTCACGGCATCGTCAGACTTCTTGACCCAATCTGACCGGAAGTACAATAAAATCAGAGACGAATTCGGGGCAGTAATATTGGGAGTGTCCGATCGAGGCTCCAAGAACCATTCCGAGCACCGATTTTATCTTTGTTAAATAAACAAAGCTCCTGCGTCGTGCTCGCGGCATCGTCAGACTTCTCGACCCAATCTGACCGGAAGTAAGATAATATTGGAGACAAATTCGGGGCAGTAATATCGAGAATATCCTATTGAGGTTCCGAGAACCATTCCGAGCACCGCTTTTATCTTTGTTAAATAAACAAAGCTCGTACCGTCGTTCTCGGGGCATCGTCAGTCTTCTCGACCAAATCTAGTCGGAAGTATGATAACATCGGAGATAAGTTCGGGACAGTAATGTGGGGAATCTCCGATCGAGGCTCTGAGAACCATTCCGAGCACCGATTTTATCTTTGTTAAATACACAAAGCTCCTACCGTCGTTTTTGCGGCATCGTCACACTTCTCGACCCAATCTGACCGGACGTAAGATGAAATCGGACAAAAATTCGGGGCAGTAATAGCGGGAATACCCGATCGAGGCCCCGAGAACCATTCCGAGCACCGATTTTATCTGTGTTAAATAAAGAAAGCTCCTACCGTCGTTTTCGCGGCATCGTCAGCCTTCTTGACCCATTTTGACCGGAAGTAAGATAAAATCGGAGACGAATTCGGGGCAGTGATATCGGGAATGTCCAATCGAGACGCCGAGAACCATTCCGAGCACCGATTTTATCTTTGTTAAATAAACAAAACTCTTGCCGTCGTGCTCGCGACATCGTCAGACTTCTCGACCCAATCTGACCGGAAGTAAGATAACATCGGAGACGAATTCGGGGCAGTAATATTGGGAGTGTCTGATCGAGAATCCGAGAACCATCCCGAGCACCGAATTTATCTTTGGTAAATAAACAAAGCTCCTGCCGTCGGTCTCGCGGCATCGTCAGACTTCTCGACCCAATCTGACAGGAAGTAAGATAAAATCAGAGACGAATCCGGGGCAGTAATATTGGGAATATCCGATCGAGGCTCCGAGACCCATTCAGAGCACCGATTTTATCTTTGTTAAATGAACAAAGCTCCTACCGTCATTCTTGCGGCATCGTCAGACTTTTCGACCCAATTTGACCGGAAGTAACATAAAGTCGGAGACGAATTAGGGGTAGTAATATCGGGAATGTCCGATCGAGGCTCGGAGAACCATTCCGAGCACCGATTTTATCTTTGTTAAATAAACAAAGGTCCTACCGTCGATCTCGCGGTATCGTCACACTTCTCGACCCAATCTGAACGGAAGTAAGATAAAATCGGAGACAAATTCGCCGCAGTAATATAGGGAATGTCCGATCGAGGCCCCGAGAACCATTCCGAGCTCCGATTTTATCTGTGTTTAATAAAGAAAGCTCCTACCGTCGTTCTTGCGACATCGTCAGAATTCTCGACCCAATCTCACCGAAGTGACATAAAATCAGAGACGAATTCGGGACAGTAATATCGGGAATGTCCGATCGAGGCTCCGAGAACCATTCCGAGCACCGATTTTATCTTTGTTAAATACACAAAGCTCCTACCGTCGTTCTCGCGGCATCGTCAGACTTCTCGACCCAATCTAACCGGAAGTAAGATAAAATCGGAGACAAATTCGGGGCAGTAATATCGGGAATATGCGATCGAGGCCCCGAGAACCATTCCCAGCACCGATTTTATCTGTGTTAAATAAAGAAATCTCCTACCGTGGTTCTCGCGGCATCGTCAGGCTTCTCGACCCAATCTGACTGGAAGTACAATAAAATCGGAGACGAGTTCGGGGCAGTAATATTGGGAGTGTCCGATCGAGGCTCCGAGAACCATTCCGAGCACCGATTTTATCTTTGTTAAATAAACAAAGCTCCTGCCGTCGTTCTCGTGGCATCGTCAGACTTCTCGACCCAATCTGAACGGAAGTAAGATAATATTGGAGACAAATTCGGGGCAGTAATATCGAGAATATCCTATTGAGGTTCCGAGAACCATTCCGAGCACCGCTGTTATCTTTGTTAAATAAACAAAGCTCGTACCGTCGTTCTCGGGGCATCGTCAGACTTCTCGACCCAATCTAGTTGGAAGTATGATAACATGGGAGATAAATTCGGGACAGTTATGTGGGGAATCTCCGATCGAGGCTCTGAGATCCATTCCGAGCACCGATTTTATCTTTGTTAAATAGACAAAGCTCCTACCGTCGTTCTTGCGGCATCGTCAGACTTCTCGACCCAATCTGACCGGACGTAAGATAAAATCAGACACAAATTCGGGGCAGTATTGTCGGGAATACCCGATCGAGGCCCCGAGAACCATTCCGAGCAACGATTTTATCTGTGTTAAATAAAGAAAGCTCCTACCGTCGTTTTCGCGGCATCGTTAGCCTTCTTGACCCAATCTGACCGGAAGTAAGATAAAATCGGAGACGAATTCGGGGCAGTGATATCGGGAATGTCCAATCGAGACTCCGAGAACCATTCCGAGCACCGATTTTATCTTTGTTAAATAAACAAAACTCCTGCCGTCGTGCTCGCGGCATCGTCAGACTTCTCGACCCAATCTGACCGGAAGTAAGATAAAATCGGAGACGAATTCGGGGCAGTGATATCGGGAATATCCGATCGAGGCCCCGAGATCCATTCCGAGCACCTATTTTATCTTT
Organism: Ophion ellenae; assembly: GCA_963210295.1. Lineage (NCBI taxonomy): Eukaryota > Metazoa > Arthropoda > Insecta > Hymenoptera > Ichneumonidae > Ophion > Ophion ellenae. Next base: position 13,423,486 of record OY723390.1, on the reverse strand, counting down.
GTTAAATAATCAAAGCTCATACCGTCGTTCTTGCGGTATCGTGAGACTTCTCGACCCAATCTGACAGGAAGTAAGATAAAAGCGGAGACGAATTCGGGGCAGTAATATCGGGAACATCCGATCGAGACTCCGAGAACCATTCCGAGCACCGATTTCATCTGTGTAAAATAAACAATGCTCCTACCGTCGTTTTCGCAGCATCGTCACACTTCTCGGCCCATTCTGACCGGAAGTAAGATGAAATTGGAGACGCATTCGGGGCAGTAATATCGGGAATGTCCGATCGAGACTCCGAGAACTATTCCGAGCACCGATTTTAACAAATTTAAATAAACAAACCTCCTACCGTGGTTCTCGCGGCATCATTAGGCTTCTTGACCCGAAGTAAGATAAAATCGTAGACGAATTCGAGGCAGTAATATCGGGAATGTCCGATTGAGGCTCCGAGAACCATTCCGAGCACCGATTTTATCTTTGTTAAATAAACAAAGCTCCTACCGTCGTTCTTGCGCCATCGTCAGACTTCTCGACCCAATCTGACCGAAGGTAAGATAAAATCGGAGACGAATTCGGGGCAGTAATATTGGGAATACCCGTTCGAGGCTCCGAGAACCATTCCGAGCACCGATTTTATCTTTGTTAAATAAACAAAGCTCCTACCTTCGTTCTTGCGGCATCGTCAGACTTCTCGACCCAATCTCACCGGAAGTAAGATAAAATCGGAGATAAATTCGGGACAGTAATGTGGGGAATCTCCGATCGAGGCTCTGAGATCCATTCCGAGCACCGATTTTATCTTTGTTAAATAAACAAAGGTCCTACCGTCGATCTCGCGGTATCGTCACACTTCTCGACCCAATCTGAACGGAAGTAAGATAAAATCGGAGACAAATTCGGCGCAGTAATATAGGGAATGTCCGATCGAGGCCCCGAGAACCATTCCGAGCACCGCTTTTATCTGTGTTTAATAAAGAAAGCTCCTACCGTCGTTCTTGCGACATCGTCAGAATTCTCGACCCAATCTCACCGAAGTGACATAAAATCAGAGACTAATTCGGGACAGTAATATCGGGAATGTCCGATCGAGGCTCCGAGAACCATTCCGAGCACCGCTTTTATCTTTGTTAAATACACAAAGCTCCTACCGTTGTTCTCGCGGCATCGTCAGACTTCTCGACCCAATCTAACCGGAAGTAAGATAAAATCGGAGACAAATTCGGGGCAGTAATATCGGGAATATGCGATCGAGGCCCCGAGAACCATTCCCAGCACCGATTTTATCTGTGTTAAATAAAGAAATCTCCTACCGTCGTTCTCGCGGCATCGTCAGGCTTCTCGACCCAATCTGACTGGAAGTACAAAAAAATCGGAGACGAGTTCGGGGCAGTAATATTGGGAGTGTCCGATCGAGGCTCCGAGAACCATTCCGAGCACCGATTTTATCTTTGTTAAATAAACAGAGCTCCTGCCGTCGTTCTCGTGGCATCGTCAGACTTCTCGACCCAATCTGACCGGAAGTAAGATAATATTGGAGACAAATTCGGGGCAGTAATATCGAGAATATCCTATTGAGGTTCCGAGAACCATTCCGAGCACCGCTGTTATCTTTGTTAAATAAACAAAGCTCGTACCGTCGTTCTCGGGCATCGTCAGACTTCTCGACCCAATCTAGTTGGAAGTATGATAACATGGGAGATAAATTCGGGACAGTTATGTGGGGAATCTCCGATCGAGGCTCTGAGATCCATTCCGAGCACCGATTTTATCTTTGTTAAATAGACAAAGCTCCTACCGTCGTTCTTGCGGCATCGTCAGACTTCTCGACCCAATCTGACCGGACGTAAGATAAAATCAGACACAAATTCGGGGCAGTATTATCGGGAATACCCGATCGAGGCCCGGAGAACCATTCCGAGCAACGATTTTATCTGTGTTAAATAAAGAAAGCTCCTACCGTCGTTTTCGCGGCATCGTTAGCCTTCTTGACCCAATCTGACCGGAAGTAAGATAAAATCGGAGACGAATTCGGGGCAGTGATATCGGGAATGTCCAATCGAGACTCCGAGAACCATTCCGAGCACCGATTTTATCTTTGTTAAATAAACAAAACTCCTGCCGTCGTGCTCGCGGCATCGTCAGACTTCTCGACCCAATCTGACAGGAAGTAAGATAAAATCGGAAACGAATTCGGGGCAGCAATATTGGGACTGTCCGATCGAGGCTCCGAGAACCATTCCGGGCACCGATATTAACTTTGTTAAATAAACAAATATCCTACCGTCGTTCTTGCGGCATCGTCAGACTTCTCGACCCAATTTGACCGGATGTAACATAAAATCGGCGATGAATTCGGGGCCATAATATCGGGAAGTTCCGATCAAGGCTCGGAGAACCATTCCGAGTACCTATTTTATCTATGTTAAATAAACAAAGCTCCTACCGTCGTTCTCACGGCATCGTCACACTTCTCAACCCAATCTGACCGAAAGTAAGATGAAATCGGAGAAGAATTCGGGCCATTAATATGGGGAATGTCCGATCGAGGCCCTGGGATCCATTCCGAGCACCGATTTTATCCGTGTTAAATTAACAATACTCCTACCGTCGTTCTCGCACCATCGTCAGACTTACTTTCCCAATCTGACCGGGAGTAATATAAAATCGGAGACGAATTAGGGGCAGTATATCGGGAAGGTCCGATCGAGACTCCGAGACCCATTCCGAGCACCGATTTTATCTTTATTAAATAAACAAAGCTCATACCGTCGTTCTTGCGGTATCGTAAGAAGTCTCGACCCAATCTGACAGGAAGTAAGATAAAATCGGAGACGAATTCGGGGCAGTAATATCGGGAACATCCGATCGAGACTCCGAGAACCATTCCGAGCACCGATTTCATCTGTGTAAAATAAACAATGCTCCTACCGTCGTTTTCGCAGCATCGTCACACTTCTCGGCCCATTCTGACCGGAAGTAAGATAAAATTGGAGACGCATTCTGGGCGGTAATATCGGGAATGTCCGATCGAGACTCCGAGAACTATTCCGAGCACCGATTTTAACAAATTTAAATAAACAAAGCTCCTACCGTCGTTCTTACGGCATCATTAGGCTTCTTGACCCGAAATAAGATTAAATCGTAGACGAATTCGGGGCAGTTATATCGGGAATGTCCGATTGAGGCTCCGAGACCCATTCCGAGCACCGATTTTATCTTTGTTAAATAAAAGAAGCTCCTACCTTCGTTCTTGCGGCATCGTCAGACTTCTCGACCCAATCTGACCGGAAGTAAGATAAAATTGGAGACAAATTTGGGGCAGTAATATCGGGAATATCCGATCGAGGCCTCGAGAACCATTCCGAGCACCGATTTTATCTGTGTTAAATAAAGAAACCTCCTACCGTCGTTCTCGCGGCATCGTCAGGCTTCTCGACCCAATCTGACCGGAAGTAAGATAAAACAGGAGACGAATTACGGGCAGTAATATCGGGCATGTCCGATCGACGCTCCGAGAACATTCCGAGCACCGATTTCATCTTTGTTAAATAAACAATGCTCCTACCGTCGTTCTCGCGGCATCGTCAGACTTCTCGACCCAATCTGACCGGAAGTAAGATAAAATCGGAGACGAATTCGGGGCAGTGATATCGGGAATATCCGATCGAGGCCCCGAGATCCATTCCGAGCACCTATTTTATCTTTGTTAAATAACCAAAGCTCATACCGTCGTTCTTGCGGTATCGTGAGACTTCTCGACCCAATCTGACAGGAAGTAAGATAAAATCAGAGACGAATTCGGGGCAGTAATATCGGGAACATCCGATCGAGACTCCGAGAACCATTCCGAGCACCGATTTCATCTGTGTAAAATAAACAATGCTCCTACCGTCGTTTTCGCAGCATCGTCACACTTCTCGGCCCATTCTGACCGGAAGTAAGATGAAATTGGACACGCATTCGGGGCAGTAATATCGGGAATGTCCGAACGAGACTCCGAGAACTATTCCGAGCACCGATTTTAACAAATTTAAATAAACAAAGCTCCTACCGTCGTTCTCACGGCATTATTAGGCTTCTTGACCCGAAGTAAGATTAAATCGTAGACGAATTCGGGGCAGTTATATCGGGAATGTCCGATTGAGGCTCCGAGAACCATTCCGAGCACCGATTTTATCTTTGTTAAATAAACAAAGCTCCTACCTTCGTTCTTGCGGCATCGTCAGACTTCTCGACCCAATCTGACCGGAAGTAAGATAAAATCGGAGACAAATTTGGGGCAGTAATATCGGGAGTATCCGATCGAGGCCCCGAGAACCATTCCGAGCACCGATTTTATCTGTGTTAAATAAAGAAACCTCCTACCGTCGTTCTCGCGGCATCGTCAGGCTTCTCGACCCAATCTGACCGGAAGTAAGATAAAATCGGAGACGACTTACGGGCAGTAATATCGGGCATGTCCGATCGACGCTCCGAGAACATTCCGAGCACCGATTTTATCTTTGTTAGATAAACAAAGCTTCTACCGTCGTTCTCACGGCATCGGCAGACTTCTTGACCCAATCTGACTGGAAGTACGATAAAATCGGTGACGGATTCGGGGCAATAATTTCGGGAATGTCCGATGGAGGCTTCGGGAACCGTTCCAAGCACCGATTTTATCTTTGTTAAATAAACAAAGCTCCTACCGTCGTTCTCGCGGCATCGTCAGACTTCTCGACCCAATCTGACCGGAAGGAAGATAAAATCGGAGACGGATTCGGGCAGTAATATCGGGAAAGTCCGATCGAGGCTCGGAGAACCATTCCGAGCACCGATTTTATCTTTGTTAAATAAACAAAGGTCCTACCGTCGATCTCGCGGCATCGTCACACTTCTCGACCCAATCTGAACGGAAGTAAGATAAAATCGGAGACAAATTCGGCGCAGTAATATAGGGAATGTCCGATCGAGGCCCCGAGAACCATTCCGAGCACCGATTTTATCTGTGTTCAATAAAGAAAGCTCTTACCGTCGTTCTTGCGGCATCGTCAGAATTCTCGACCCAATCTCACCGAAGTGAGATAAAATCGGAGACGTATTCGGGACAGTAATATCGGGAATGTCCGATCGAGGCTCCGAGAACCATTCCGAGCACCGATTTTATCTGTGTTAAATACACAAAGCTCCTACCGTCGTTCTTGCGGCATCTTCAGACTTCTCGATCCAATCTGACCGGAAGTAAGATAAAATCGGAGACAAATTGGGGGCAGTACTATCGGAAATATCCGATCGAGGCCCCGAGCACCATTCCCAGCACCGATTTTATCTGTCTTAAATAAACAAAGCTCCTGCCGTCGTTCTCGCGGCATCGTCAGACTTCTCGACCCAATCTGACCGGAAGTAAGATAATATTGGAGACAAATTCGGGGCAGTAATATCGAGAATATCCTTTTGAGGTTCCGAGAACCATTCCGAGCACCGCTGTTATCTTTGTTAAATAAACAAAGCTCGTACCGTCGTTCTCGGGGCATCGTCAGACTTCTCGACCCAATCTAGTCGGAAGTATGATAACATGGGAGATAAATTCGGGACAGTAATGTGGGGAATCTCCGATCGAGGCTCTGAGATCCATTCCGAGCACCGATTTTATCTTTGTTAAATACACAAAGCTCCTACCGTCGTTCTTGCGGCATCGTCAGACTTCTCAACCCAATCTGACCGGACGTAAGATAAAATCGGACACAAATTCGGGGCAGTATTATCGGGAATACCCGATCGAGGCTCCGGAAACCATTCCGAGCACCGATTTTATCTTTGTTAAATAAACAAAGCTCCTACCGTCGTTCTCATGGCATCGTCAGACTTCTTGACCCAATCTGACTGGAAGTACGATAAAATCGGTGACGGATTCGGGGCAGTAATATCGGGGATGTCCGATGGAGGCTCCGGGAACCATTCCGAGGACCGATTTTATCTTTGTTAAATAAACAAAGGTCCTACCGTCGATCTCGCGGCATCGTCAGACTTCTCGACCCAATCTGACCGGACGTAAGATAAAATCGGACACAAATTCGGGGCAGTATTATGGGGAATACCCGATCGCGTCCCCGAGAACCATTCCGAGCACCGATTTTATCTGTGTTAAATAAAGAAAGGTCCTACCGTCGTTTTCGCGGCATCGTCAGCCTTCTTGACCCAATCTGACCGGAAGTAAGATAAAATCGGAGACGAATTCGGGGCAGTGATATCGGGAATGTCCAATCGAGACTCCGAGAACCATTCCGAGCACCGATTTTATCTTTGTTAAATAAACAAAACTCCTGCCGTCGTGCTCGCGGCATCGTCAGACTTCTCGACCCAATCTGACCGGAAGTAATATAACATCGGAGACGAATTCGGGGCAATAATATTGGGAGTGTCCGATCGAGAATCCGAGAACCATTCCGAGCACCGAATTTATCTTTGTTAAATAAACAAAGCTCGTACCGTCGTCCTCGCGGCATCGTCAGCCTTCTCGACCCAATCTGACAGGAAGTAAGATAAAATCGGAGACGAATTCGGGGCAGCAATATTGGGACTGTCCGATCGAGGCTCCGAGAACCATTCCGGGCACCGATTTTAACTTTGTTAAATAAACAAAGATCCTACCGTCGTTCTTGCGGCATCGTCAGACTTCTCGACCCAATTTGACCGGATGTAACATAAAATCGGCGATGAATTCGGGGCCATAATATCGGGAATGTCCGATCAAGGCTCGGAGAACCATTCCGAGTACCTATTTTATCTATGTTAAATAAACAAAGCTCCTACCGTCGTTCTCACGGCATCGTCACACTTCTCAACCCAATCTGACCGAAAGTAAGATGAAATCGGAGACGAATTCCGGGCATTAATATCGGGAATGTGCTATCGAGGCTCCGAGCACCGATTTTATATTTGTTAGATAAACAAAGCTCCTACCGTCGTTCTCACGGCATCGTCAGACTTCTTACCCCAATCTGACCGGAAGTATGATAAAATCGGTGACGAATAAGGGGCAGTAATATCGGGAATGTCCGATCGAGGCTCCGGAAACCATTCCGAGAACCGATTTTATCTTTGTTAAATAAACAAAGCTCCTACCGTCGTTCTCGCGGCATCGTCAGACTTCTTGACCCAATCTGACCGGAAGTAGGATAAAATCGGAGACGAATTCGGGACGGTAATATCGGGAATGTCCGATCGATGCCCCAAGAACCATTGCGAGCACCGATTTCATCTTTGTTAAATAAACAATGCTCCTACCGTCGTTCTCGCGGCATCGTCAGACTTCTCGACCCAATCTGACCGGAAGTAAGATAAAATCAGAGACGAATTCGGGGCAGTAATATCGGGAACATCCGATCGAGACTCCGAGAACCATTCCGAGCACCGATTTCATCTGTGTAAAATAAACAATGCTCCTACCGTCGTTTTCGCAGCATCGTCACACTTCTCGGCCCATTCTGACCGGAAGTAAGATGAAATTGGACACGCATTCGGGGCAGTAATATCGGGAATGTCCGAACGAGACTCCGAGAACTATTCCGAGCACCGATTTTAACAAATTTAAATAAACAAAGCTCCTACCGTCGTTCTCACGGCATTATTAGGCTTCTTGACCCGAAGTAAGATTAAATCGTAGACGAATTCGGGGCAGTTATATCGGGAATGTCCGATTGAGGCTCCGAGAACCATTCCGAGCACCGATTTTATCTTTGTTAAATAAACAAAGCTCCTACCTTCGTTCTTGCGGCATCGTCAGACTTCTCGACCCAATCTCACCGGAAGTTAGATAAAATCGGAGATAAATTCGGGACAGTAATGTGGGGAATCTCCGATCGAGGCTCTGAGATCCATTCCGAGCACCAATTTTATCTTTGTTAAATAAACAAAGCTCCTACCGTCGTTCTCGCGGCATCGTCAGTCTTCTCGACCCAATCTGACCGGAAGGAAGATAAAATCGCAGACGAATTCGGGGCAGTGATATCGGGAATGTCCTATCGAGGCCCCGAAAACCAATCCGAGCATCGATTTTTCTCTTGTTAAAGAAACAATGCTCCTACCGTCGATTTCGCAGCATCGGCAGACTTCTCGACCCAATCTGACCGGAAGTAAAATAAAATCGGAGACGAATTAGGGGCAGTCATATCGGGCATGTCCGATCGATGCCCCAAGAACCAGTGCGAGCACCGATTTTATCTTTGTTGAATAAACAATGCTCCTTCCGTCGTTCTCGCGGCATCGTCTGACTTCCTCATCCAATCTGACCGGAAGTAAGATAAAATCGGAGACGAATTCGGGGCAGTAATATTGGGAGTGTCCGATCGAGACTCCGAGAACCATTCCGAGCACCGATTTTATCTTTGTTGAATAAACAAAGCTCCTACCGTCGTTCTTGCGGCATCGTCATACTTCTCGACCCAATTTCACCGAAAGTAACATAAAGTCGGAGACGAATTAAGGGCAGTAATATGGGGAATGTCCGATCGAGGCTCGGAGAACCATTCCGAGCACCGATTTTATCTTTGTTAAATAAGCAAAGCTCCTACCGTCGATCATGCAGCATCGTCACACTTCTCGACCCAATCTGAACGGAAGTAAGATAAAATCGGAGACAATTTCGGCGCAGTAATATCGGGAATGTCCGATCGAGGCCCCGAGAACCATTCCGAGCACCGATTTTATCTGTGTTAAATAAAGAAAGCTCCTACCGTCGTTCTTGCGACATCGTCAGACTTCTCGACCCAATCTGACCGGAAGTAAGATAAAATCGGAGACAAATTCGGGGCAGTAATATCGGGAATATCCGATCGAGACCCCGAGAACCATTCCCAGCACTAATTTTATCTGTGTTATATAAAGAAATCTCCTACCGTCGTTCTCGCGGCATCGTCAGGCTTCTCGACCCAGTCTGACTGGAAGTAAGATAAAATCGGAGACGAATTCCGGGCAGTCATATCGGGAATGTCCGATCGAGGCTCCGAGAACATTCCGAGCACCGATTTTATCTTTGTTAGATGAACAAAGCTCCTACCGTCCTTCTCACGGCATCGTCAGACTTCTTGACCCAATCTGACCGGAAGTACAATAAAATCAGAGACGAATTCGGGGCAGTAATATTGGGAGTGTCCGATCGAGGCTCCAAGAACCATTCCGAGCACCGATTTTATCTTTGTTAAATAAACAAAGCTCCTGCGTCGTGCTCGCGGCATCGTCAGAATTCTCGACCCAATCTGACCGGAAGTAAGATAATATTGGAGACAAATTCGGGGCAGTAATATCGAGAATATCCTATTGAGGTTCCGAGAACCATTCCGAGCACCGCTTTTATCTTTGTTAAATAAACAAAGCTCGTACCGTCGTTCTCGGGGCATCGTCAGTCTTCTCGACCAAATCTAGTCGGAAGTATGATAACATCGGAGATAAGTTCGGGACAGTAATGTGGGGAATCTCCGATCGAGGCTCTGAGAACCATTCCGAGCACCGATTTTATCTTTGTTAAATACACAAAGCTCCTACCGTCGTTTTTGCGGCATCGTCACACTTCTCGACCCAATCTGACCGGACGTAAGATGAAATCGGACAAAAATTCGGGGCAGTAATAGCGGGAATACCCGATCGAGGCCCCGAGAACCATTCCGAGCACCGATTTTATCTGTGTTAAATAAAGAAAGCTCCTACCGTCGTTTTCGCGGCATCGTCAGCCTTCTTGACCCATTTTGACCGGAAGTAAGATAAAATCGGAGACGAATTCGGGGCAGTGATATCGGGAATGTCCAATCGAGACGCCGAGAACCATTCCGAGCACCGATTTTATCTTTGTTAAATAAACAAAACTCTTGCCGTCGTGCTCGCGACATCGTCAGACTTCTCGACCCAATCTGACCGGAAGTAAGATAACATCGGAGACGAATTCGGGGCAGTAATATTGGGAGTGTCTGATCGAGAATCCGAGAACCATCCCGAGCACCGAATTTATCTTTGGTAAATAAACAAAGCTCCTGCCGTCGGTCTCGCGGCATCGTCAGACTTCTCGACCCAATCTGACAGGAAGTAAGATAAAATCAGAGACGAATCCGGGGCAGTAATATTGGGAATATCCGATCGAGGCTCCGAGACCCATTCAGAGCACCGATTTTATCTTTGTTAAATGAACAAAGCTCCTACCGTCATTCTTGCGGCATCGTCAGACTTTTCGACCCAATTTGACCGGAAGTAACATAAAGTCGGAGACGAATTAGGGGTAGTAATATCGGGAATGTCCGATCGAGGCTCGGAGAACCATTCCGAGCACCGATTTTATCTTTGTTAAATAAACAAAGGTCCTACCGTCGATCTCGCGGTATCGTCACACTTCTCGACCCAATCTGAACGGAAGTAAGATAAAATCGGAGACAAATTCGGCGCAGTAATATAGGGAATGTCCGATCGAGGCCCCGAGAACCATTCCGAGCTCCGATTTTATCTGTGTTTAATAAAGAAAGCTCCTACCGTCGTTCTTGCGACATCGTCAGAATTCTCGACCCAATCTCACCGAAGTGACATAAAATCAGAGACGAATTCGGGACAGTAATATCGGGAATGTCCGATCGAGGCTCCGAGAACCATTCCGAGCACCGATTTTATCTTTGTTAAATACACAAAGCTCCTACCGTCGTTCTCGCGGCATCGTCAGACTTCTCGACCCAATCTAACCGGAAGTAAGATAAAATCGGAGACAAATTCGGGGCAGTAATATCGGGAATATGCGATCGAGGCCCCGAGAACCATTCCCAGCACCGATTTTATCTGTGTTAAATAAAGAAATCTCCTACCGTGGTTCTCGCGGCATCGTCAGGCTTCTCGACCCAATCTGACTGGAAGTACAATAAAATCGGAGACGAGTTCGGGGCAGTAATATTGGGAGTGTCCGATCGAGGCTCCGAGAACCATTCCGAGCACCGATTTTATCTTTGTTAAATAAACAAAGCTCCTGCCGTCGTTCTCGTGGCATCGTCAGACTTCTCGACCCAATCTGAACGGAAGTAAGATAATATTGGAGACAAATTCGGGGCAGTAATATCGAGAATATCCTATTGAGGTTCCGAGAACCATTCCGAGCACCGCTGTTATCTTTGTTAAATAAACAAAGCTCGTACCGTCGTTCTCGGGGCATCGTCAGACTTCTCGACCCAATCTAGTTGGAAGTATGATAACATGGGAGATAAATTCGGGACAGTTATGTGGGGAATCTCCGATCGAGGCTCTGAGATCCATTCCGAGCACCGATTTTATCTTTGTTAAATAGACAAAGCTCCTACCGTCGTTCTTGCGGCATCGTCAGACTTCTCGACCCAATCTGACCGGACGTAAGATAAAATCAGACACAAATTCGGGGCAGTATTGTCGGGAATACCCGATCGAGGCCCCGAGAACCATTCCGAGCAACGATTTTATCTGTGTTAAATAAAGAAAGCTCCTACCGTCGTTTTCGCGGCATCGTTAGCCTTCTTGACCCAATCTGACCGGAAGTAAGATAAAATCGGAGACGAATTCGGGGCAGTGATATCGGGAATGTCCAAGCGAGACTCCGAGAACCATTCCGAGCACCGATTTTATCTTTGTTAAATAAACAAAACTCCTGCCGTCGTGCTCGCGGCATCGTCAGACTTCTCGACCCAATCTGACCGGAAGTAAGATAAAATCGGAGACGAATTCGGGGCAGTGATATCGGGAATATCCGATCGAGGCCCCGAGATCCATTCCGAGCACCTATTTTATCTTTGTTAAATAATCAAAGCTCATACCGTCGTTCTTGCGGTATCGTGAGACTTCTCGACCCAATCTGACAGGAAGTAAGATAAAAGCGGAGACGAATTCGGGGCAGTAATATCGGGAACATCCGATCGAGACTCCGAGAACCATTCCGAGCACCGATTTCATCTGTGTAAAATAAACAATGCTCCTACCGTCGTTTTCGCAGCATCGTCACACTTCTCGGCCCATTCTGACCGGAAGTAAGATGAAATTGGAGACGCATTCGGGGCAGTAATATCGGGAATGTCCGATCGAGACTCCGAGAACTATTCCGAGCACCGATTTTAACAAATTTAAATAAACAAACCTCCTACCGTGGTTCTCGCGGCATCATTAGGCTTCTTGACCCGAAGTAAGATAAAATCGTAGACGAATTCGAGGCAGTAATATCGGGAATGTCCGATTGAGGCTCCGAGAACCATTCCGAGCACCGATTTTATCTTTGTTAAATAAACAAAGCTCCTACCGTCGTTCTTGCGCCATCGTCAGACTTCTCGACCCAATCTGACCGAAGGTAAGATAAAATCGGAGACGAATTCGGGGCAGTAATATTGGGAATACCCGTTCGGGGCTCCGAGAACCATTCCGAGCACCGATTTTATCTTTGTTAAAGAAACAAAGCTCCTACCTTCGTTCTTGCGGCATCGTCAGACTTCTCGACCCAATCTCACCGGAAGTAAGATAAAATCGGAGATAAATTCGGGACAGTAATGTGGGGAATCTCCGATCGAGGCTCTGAGATCCATTCCGAGCACCGATTTTATCTTTGTTAAATAAACAAAGGTCCTACCGTCGATCTCGCGGTATCGTCACACTTCTCGACCCAATCTGAACGGAAGTAAGATAAAATCGGAGACAAATTCGGCGCAGTAATATAGGAAATGTCCGATCGAGGCCCCGAGAACCATTCCGAGCACCGCTTTTATCTGTGTTTAATAAAGAAAGCTCCTACCGTCGTTCTTGCGACATCGTCAGAATTCTCGACCCAATCTCACCGAAGTGACATAAAATCAGAGACTAATTCGGGACAGTAATATCGGGAATGTCCGATCGAGGCTCCGAGAACCATTCCGAGCACCGATTTTATCTTTGTTAAATACACAAAGCTCCTACCGTTGTTCTCGCGGCATCGTCAGACTTCTCGACCCAATCTAACCGGAAGTAAGATAAAATCGGAGACAAATTCGGGGCAGTAATATCGGGAATATGCGATCGAGGCCCCGAGAACCATTCCCAGCACCGATTTTATCTGTGTTAAATAAAGAAATCTCCTACCGTCGTTCTCGCGGCATCGTCAGGCTTCTCGACCCAATCTGACTGGAAGTACAAAAAAATCGGAGACGAGTTCGGGGCAGTAATATTGGGAGTGTCCGATCGAGGCTCCGAGAACCATTCCGAGCACCGATTTTATCTTTGTTAAATAAACAAAGCTCCTGCCGTCGTTCTCGTGGCATCGTCAGACTTCTCGACCCAATCTGACCGGAAGTAAGATAATATTGGAGACAAATTCGGGGCAGTAATATCGAGAATATCCTATTGAGGTTCCGAGAACCATTCCGAGCACCGCTGTTATCTTTGTTAAATAAACAAAGCTCGTACCGTCGTTCTCGGGCATCGTCAGACTTCTCGACCCAATCTAGTTGGAAGTATGATAACATGGGAGATAAATTCGGGACAGTTATGTGGGGAATCTCCGATCGAGGCTCTGAGATCCATTCCGAGCACCGATTTTATCTTTGTTAAATAGACAAAGCTCCTACCGTCGTTCTTGCGGCATCGTCAGACTTCTCGACCCAATCTGACCGGACGTAAGATAAAATCAGACACAAATTCGGGGCAGTATTATCGGGAATACCCGATCGAGGCCCGGAGAACCATTCCGAGCAACGATTTTATCTGTGTTAAATAAAGAAAGCTCCTACCGTCGTTTTCGCGGCATCGTTAGCCTTCTTGACCCAATCTGACCGGAAGTAAGATAAAATCGGAGACGAATTCGGGGCAGTGATATCGGGAATGTCCAATCGAGACTCCGAGAACCATTCCGAGCACCGATTTTATCTTTGTTAAATAAACAAAACTCCTGCCGTCGTGCTCGCGGCATCGTCAGACTTCTCGACCCAATCTGACAGGAAGTAAGATAAAATCGGAAACGAATTCGGGGCAGCAATATTGGGACTGTCCGATCGAGGCTCCGAGAACCATTCCGGGCACCGATATTAACTTTGTTAAATAAACAAATATCCTACCGTCGTTCTTGCGGCATCGTCAGACTTCTCGACCCAATTTGACCGGATGTAACATAAAATCGGCGATGAATTCGGGGCCATAATATCGGGAAGTTCCGATCAAGGCTCGGAGAACCATTCCGAGTACCTATTTTATCTATGTTAAATAAACAAAGCTCCTACCGTCGTTCTCACGGCATCGTCACACTTCTCAACCCAATCTGACCGAAAGTAAGATGAAATCGGAGAAGAATTCGGGCCATTAATATGGGGAATGTCCGATCGAGGCCCTGGGATCCATTCCGAGCACCGATTTTATCCGTGTTAAATTATCAATACTCCTACCGTCGTTCTCGCACCATCGTCAGACTTACTTTCCCAATCTGACCGGGAGTAATATAAAATCGGAGACGAATTAGGGGCAGTATATCGGGAAGGTCCGATCGAGACTCCGAGACCCATTCCGAGCACCGATTTTATCTTTATTAAATAAACAAAGCTCATACCGTCGTTCTTGCGGTATCGTAAGAAGTCTCGACCCAATCTGACAGGAAGTAAGATAAAATCGGAGACGAATTCGGGGCAGTAATATCGGGAACATCCGATCGAGACTCCGAGAACCATTACGAGCACCGATTTCATCTGTGTAAAATAAACAATGCTCCTACCGTCGTTTTCGCAGCATCGTCACACTTCTCGGCCCATTCTGACCGGAAGTAAGATAAAATTGGAGACGCATTCTGGGCGGTAATATCGGGAATGTCCGATCGAGACTCCGAGAACTATTCCGAGCACCGATTTTAACAAATTTAAATAAACAAAGCTCCTACCGTCGTTCTTACGGCATCATTAGGCTTCTTGACCCGAAATAAGATTAAATCGTAGACGAATTCGGGGCAGTTATATCGGGAATGTCCGATTGAGGCTCCGAGAACCATTCCGAGCACCGATTTTATCTTTGTTAAATAAAAGAAGCTCCTACCTTCGTTCTTGCGGCATCGTCAGACTTCTCGACCCAATCTGACCGGAAGTAAGATAAAATTGGAGACAAATTTGGGGCAGTAATATCGGGAATATCCGATCGAGGCCTCGAGAACCATTCCGAGCACCGATTTTATCTGTGTTAAATAAAGAAACCTCCTACCGTCGTTCTCGCGGCATCGTCAGGCTTCTCGACCCAATCTGACCGGAAGTAAGATAAAACAGGAGACGAATTACGGGCAGTAATATCGGGCATGTCCGATCGACGCTCCGAGAACATTCCGAGCACCGATTTTATCTTTGTTAGATAAACAAAGCTTCTACCGTCGTTCTCATGGCATCGTCAGACTTCTTGACCCAATCTGACTGGAAGTACGATAAAATCGGTGACGGATTCGGGGCAGTAATATCGGGGATGTCCGATGGAGGCTCCGGGAACCATTCCGAGGACCGATTTTATCTTTGTTAAATAAACAAAGGTCCTACCGTCGATCTCGCGGCATCGTCAGACTTCTCGACCCAATCTGACCGGACGTAAGATAAAATCGGACACAAATTCGGGGCAGTATTATGGGGAATACCCGATCGCGTCCCCGAGAACCATTCCGAGCACCGATTTTATCTGTGTTAAATAAAGAAAGGTCCTACCGTCGTTTTCGCGGCATCGTCAGCCTTCTTGACCCAATCTGACCGGAAGTAAGATAAAATCGGAGACGAATTCGGGGCAGTGATATCGGGAATGTCCAATCGAGACTCCGAGAACCATTCCGAGCACCGATTTTATCTTTGTTAAATAAACAAAACTCCTGCCGTCGTGCTCGCGGCATCGTCAGACTTCTCGACCCAATCTGACCGGAAGTAATATAACATCGGAGACGAATTCGGGGCAATAATATTGGGAGTGTCCGATCGAGAATCCGAGAACCATTCCGAGCACCGAATTTATCTTTGTTAAATAAACAAAGCTCGTACCGTCGTCCTCGCGGCATCGTCAGCCTTCTCGACCCAATCTGACAGGAAGTAAGATAAAATCGGAGACGAATTCGGGGCAGCAATATTGGGACTGTCCGATCGAGGCTCCGAGAACCATTCCGGGCACCGATTTTAACTTTGTTAAATAAACAAAGATCCTACCGTCGTTCTTGCGGCATCGTCAGACTTCTCGACCCAATTTGACCGGATGTAACATAAAATCGGCGATGAATTCGGGGCCATAATATCGGGAATGTCCGATCAAGGCCCGGAGAACCATTCCGAGTACCTATTTTATCTATGTTAAATAAACAAAGCTCCTACCGTCGTTCTCACGGCATCGTCACACTTCTCAACCCAATCTGACCGAAAGTAAGATGAAATCGGAGACGAATTCCGGGCATTAATATCGGGAATGTGCTATCGAGGCTCCGAGCACCGATTTTATATTTGTTAGATAAACAAAGCTCCTACCGTCGTTCTCACGGCATCGTCAGACTTCTTACCCCAATCTGACCGGAAGTATGATAAAATCGGTGACGAATAAGGGGCAGTAATATCGGGAATGTCCGATCGAGGCTCCGGAAACCATTCCGAGAACCGATTTTATCTTTGTTAAATAAACAAAGCTCCTACCGCCGTTCTCGCGGCATCGTCAGACTTCTTGACCCAATCTGACCGGAAGTAGGATAAAATCGGAGACGAATTCGGGACGGTAATATCGGGAATGTCCGATCGATGCCCCAAGAACCATTGCGAGCACCGATTTCATCTTTGTTAAATAAACAATGCTCCTACCGTCGTTCTCGCGGCATCGTCAGACTTCTCGACCCAATCTGACCGGAAGTAAGATAAAATCAGAGACGAATTCGGGGCAGTAATATCGGGAACATCCGATCGAGACTCCGAGAACCATTCCGAGCACCGATTTCATCTGTGTAAAATAAACAATGCTCCTACCGTCGTTTTCGCAGCATCGTCACACTTCTCGGCCCATTCTGACCGGAAGTAAGATGAAATTGGACACGCATTCGGGGCAGTAATATCGGGAATGTCCGAACGAGACTCCGAGAACTATTCCGAGCACCGATTTTAACAAATTTAAATAAACAAAGCTCCTACCGTCGTTCTCACGGCATTATTAGGCTTCTTGACCCGAAGTAAGATTAAATCGTAGACGAATTCGGGGCAGTTATATCGGGAATGTCCGATTGAGGCTCCGAGAACCATTCCGAGCACCGATTTTATCTTTGTTAAATAAACAAAGCTCCTACCTTCGTTCTTGCGGCATCGTCAGACTTCTCGACCCAATCTCACCGGAAGTTAGATAAAATCGGAGATAAATTCGGGACAGTAATGTGGGGAATCTCCGATCGAGGCTCTGAGATCCATTCCGAGCACCAATTTTATCTTTGTTAAATAAACAAAGCTCCTACCGTCGTTCTCGCGGCATCGTCAGTCTTCTCGACCCAATCTGACCGGAAGGAAG
Organism: Ophion ellenae; assembly: GCA_963210295.1. Classification (NCBI taxonomy): domain Eukaryota; kingdom Metazoa; phylum Arthropoda; class Insecta; order Hymenoptera; family Ichneumonidae; genus Ophion; species Ophion ellenae. Next base: position 13,406,023 of record OY723390.1, on the reverse strand, counting down.
ATAAAATCGCAGACGAATTCGGGGCAGTGATATCGGGAATGTCCTATCGAGGCCCCGAAAACCAATCCGAGCATCGATTTTTCTCTTGTTAAAGAAACAATGCTCCTACCGTCGATTTCGCAGCATCGGCAGACTTCTCGACCCAATCTGACCGGAAGTAAAATAAAATCGGAGACGAATTAGGGGCAGTCATATCGGGCATGTCCGATCGATGCCCCAAGAACCAGTGCGAGCACCGATTTTATCTTTGTTGAATAAACAATGCTCCTTCCGTCGTTCTCGCGGCATCGTCTGACTTCCTCATCCAATCTGACCGGAAGTAAGATAAAATCGGAGACGAATTCGGGGCAGTAATATTGGGAGTGTCCGATCGAGACTCCGAGAACCATTCCGAGCACCGATTTTATCTTTGTTGAATAAACAAAGCTCCTACCGTCGTTCTTGCGGCATCGTCATACTTCTCGACCCAATTTCACCGAAAGTAACATAAAGTCGGAGACGAATTAAGGGCAGTAATATGGGGAATGTCCGATCGAGGCTCGGAGAACCATTCCGAGCACCGATTTTATCTTTGTTAAATAAGCAAAGCTCCTACCGTCGATCATGCAGCATCGTCACACTTCTCGACCCAATCTGAACGGAAGTAAGATAAAATCGGAGACAATTTCGGCGCAGTAATATCGGGAATGTCCGATCGAGGCCCCGAGAACCATTCCGAGCACCGATTTTATCTGTGTTAAATAAAGAAAGCTCCTACCGTCGTTCTTGCGACATCGTCAGACTTCTCGACCCAATCTGACCGGAAGTAAGATAAAATCGGAGACAAATTCGGGGCAGTAATATCGGGAATATCCGATCGAGACCCCGAGAACCATTCCCAGCACTAATTTTATCTGTGTTATATAAAGAAATCTCCTACCGTCGTTCTCGCGGCATCGTCAGGCTTCTCGACCCAGTCTGACTGGAAGTAAGATAAAATCGGAGACGAATTCCGGGCAGTCACATCGGGAATGTCCGATCGAGGCTCCGAGAACATTCCGAGCACCGATTTTATCTTTGTTAGATGAACAAAGCTCCTACCGTCCTTCTCACGGCATCGTCAGACTTCTTGACCCAATCTGACCGGAAGTACAATAAAATCAGAGACGAATTCGGGGCAGTAATATTGGGAGTGTCCGATCGAGGCTCCAAGAACCATTCCGAGCACCGATTTTATCTTTGTTAAATAAACAAAGCTCCTGCGTCGTGCTCGCGGCATCGTCAGAATTCTCGACCCAATCTGACCGGAAGTAAGATAATATTGGAGACAAATTCGGGGCAGTAATATCGAGAATATCCTATTGAGGTTCCGAGAACCATTCCGAGCACCGCTTTTATCTTTGTTAAATAAACAAAGCTCGTACCGTCGTTCTCGGGGCATCGTCAGTCTTCTCGACCAAATCTAGTCGGAAGTATGATAACATCGGAGATAAGTTCGGGACAGTAATGTGGGGAATCTCCGATCGAGGCTCTGAGAACCATTCCGAGCACCGATTTTATCTTTGTTAAATACACAAAGCTCCTACCGTCGTTTTTGCGGCATCGTCACACTTCTCGACCCAATCTGACCGGACGTAAGATGAAATCGGACAAAAATTCGGGGCAGTAATAGCGGGAATACCCGATCGAGGCCCCGAGAACCATTCCGAGCACCGATTTTATCTGTGTTAAATAAAGAAAGCTCCTACCGTCGTTTTCGCGGCATCGTCAGCCTTCTTGACCCATTTTGACCGGAAGTAAGATAAAATCGGAGACGAATTCGGGGCAGTGATATCGGGAATGTCCAATCGAGACGCCGAGAACCATTCCGAGCACCGATTTTATCTTTGTTAAATAAACAAAACTCTTGCCGTCGTGCTCGCGACATCGTCAGACTTCTCGACCCAATCTGACCGGAAGTAAGATAACATCGGAGACGAATTCGGGGCAGTAATATTGGGAGTGTCTGATCGAGAATCCGAGAACCATCCCGAGCACCGAATTTATCTTTGGTAAATAAACAAAGCTCCTGCCGTCGGTCTCGCGGCATCGTCAGACTTCTCGACCCAATCTGACAGGAAGTAAGATAAAATCAGAGACGAATCCGGGGCAGTAATATTGGGAATATCCGATCGAGGCTCCGAGACCCATTCAGAGCACCGATTTTATCTTTGTTAAATGAACAAAGCTCCTACCGTCATTCTTGCGGCATCGTCAGACTTTTCGACCCAATTTGACCGGAAGTAACATAAAGTCGGAGACGAATTAGGGGTAGTAATATCGGGAATGTCCGATCGAGGCTCGGAGAACCATTCCGAGCACCGATTTTATCTTTGTTAAATAAACAAAGGTCCTACCGTCGATCTCGCGGTATCGTCACACTTCTCGACCCAATCTGAACGGAAGTAAGATAAAATCGGAGACAAATTCGGCGCAGTAATATAGGGAATGTCCGATCGAGGCCCCGAGAACCATTCCGAGCTCCGATTTTATCTGTGTTTAATAAAGAAAGCTCCTACCGTCGTTCTTGCGACATCGTCAGAATTCTCGACCCAATCTCACCGAAGTGACATAAAATCAGAGACGAATTCGGGACAGTAATATCGGGAATGTCCGATCGAGGCTCCGAGAACCATTCCGAGCACCGATTTTATCTTTGTTAAATAAACAAAGCTCCTACCGTCGTTCTCGCGGCATCGTCAGACTTCTTGACCCAATCTGACCGGAAGTAGGATAAAATCGGAGACGAATTCGGGACGGTAATATCGGGAATGTCCGATCGATGCCCCAAGAACCATTGCGAGCACCGATTTCATCTTTGTTAAATAAACAATGCTCCTACCGTCGTTCTCGCGGCATCGTCAGACTTCTCGACCCAATCTGACCGGAAGTAAGATAAAATCAGAGACGAATTCGGGGCAGTAATATCGGGAACATCCGATCGAGACTCCGAGAACCATTCCGAGCACCGATTTCATCTGTGTAAAATAAACAATGCTCCTACCGTCGTTTTCGCAGCATCGTCACACTTCTCGGCCCATTCTGACCGGAAGTAAGATGAAATTGGACACGCATTCGGGGCAGTAATATCGGGAATGTCCGAACGAGACTCCGAGAACTATTCCGAGCACCGATTTTAACAAATTTAAATAAACAAAGCTCCTACCGTCGTTCTCACGGCATTATTAGGCTTCTTGACCCGAAGTAAGATTAAATCGTAGACGAATTCGGGGCAGTTATATCGGGAATGTCCGATTGAGGCTCCGAGAACCATTCCGAGCACCGATTTTATCTTTGTTAAATAAACAAAGCTCCTACCTTCGTTCTTGCGGCATCGTCAGACTTCTCGACCCAATCTCACCGGAAGTTAGATAAAATCGGAGATAAATTCGGGACAGTAATGTGGGGAATCTCCGATCGAGGCTCTGAGATCCATTCCGAGCACCAATTTTATCTTTGTTAAATAAACAAAGCTCCTACCGTCGTTCTCGCGGCATCGTCAGTCTTCTCGACCCAATCTGACCGGAAGGAAGATAAAATCGCAGACGAATTCGGGGCAGTGATATCGGGAATGTCCTATCGAGGCCCCGAAAACCAATCCGAGCATCGATTTTTCTCTTGTTAAAGAAACAATGCTCCTACCGTCGATTTCGCAGCATCGGCAGACTTCTCGACCCAATCTGACCGGAAGTAAAATAAAATCGGAGACGAATTAGGGGCAGTCATATCGGGCATGTCCGATCGATGCCCCAAGAACCAGTGCGAGCACCGATTTTATCTTTGTTGAATAAACAATGCTCCTTCCGTCGTTCTCGCGGCATCGTCTGACTTCCTCATCCAATCTGACCGGAAGTAAGATAAAATCGGAGACGAATTCGGGGCAGTAATATTGGGAGTGTCCGATCGAGACTCCGAGAACCATTCCGAGCACCGATTTTATCTTTGTTGAATAAACAAAGCTCCTACCGTCGTTCTTGCGGCATCGTCATACTTCTCGACCCAATTTCACCGAAAGTAACATAAAGTCGGAGACGAATTAAGGGCAGTAATATGGGGAATGTCCGATCGAGGCTCGGAGAACCATTCCGAGCACCGATTTTATCTTTGTTAAATAAGCAAAGCTCCTACCGTCGATCATGCAGCATCGTCACACTTCTCGACCCAATCTGAACGGAAGTAAGATAAAATCGGAGACAATTTCGGCGCAGTAATATCGGGAATGTCCGATCGAGGCCCCGAGAACCATTCCGAGCACCGATTTTATCTGTGTTAAATAAAGAAAGCTCCTACCGTCGTTCTTGCGACATCGTCAGACTTCTCGACCCAATCTGACCGGAAGTAAGATAAAATCGGAGACAAATTCGGGGCAGTAATATCGGGAATATCCGATCGAGACCCCGAGAACCATTCACAGCACTAATTTTATCTGTGTTATATAAAGAAATCTCCTACCGTCGTTCTCGCGGCATCGTCAGGCTTCTCGACCCAGTCTGACTGGAAGTAAGATAAAATCGGAGACGAATTCCGGGCAGTCATATCGGGAATGTCCGATCGAGGCTCCGAGAACATTCCGAGCACCGATTTTATCTTTGTTAGATGAACAAAGCTCCTACCGTCCTTCTCACGGCATCGTCAGACTTCTTGACCCAATCTGACCGGAAGTACAATAAAATCAGAGACGAATTCGGGGCAGTAATATTGGGAGTGTCCGATCGAGGCTCCAAGAACCATTCCGAGCACCGATTTTATCTTTGTTAAATAAACAAAGCTCCTGCGTCGTGCTCGCGGCATCGTCAGAATTCTCGACCCAATCTGACCGGAAGTAAGATAATATTGGAGACAAATTCGGGGCAGTAATATCGAGAATATCCTATTGAGGTTCCGAGAACCATTCCGAGCACCGCTTTTATCTTTGTTAAATAAACAAAGCTCGTACCGTCGTTCTCGGGGCATCGTCAGTCTTCTCGACCAAATCTAGTCGGAAGTATGATAACATCGGAGATAAGTTCGGGACAGTAATGTGGGGAATCTCCGATCGAGGCTCTGAGAACCATTCCGAGCACCGATTTTATCTTTGTTAAATACACAAAGCTCCTACCGTCGTTTTTGCGGCATCGTCACACTTCTCGACCCAATCTGACCGGACGTAAGATGAAATCGGACAAAAATTCGGGGCAGTAATAGCGGGAATACCCGATCGAGGCCCCGAGAACCATTCCGAGCACCGATTTTATCTGTGTTAAATAAAGAAAGCTCCTACCGTCGTTTTCGCGGCATCGTCAGCCTTCTTGACCCATTTTGACCGGAAGTAAGATAAAATCGGAGACGAATTCGGGGCAGTGATATCGGGAATGTCCAATCGAGACGCCGAGAACCATTCCGAGCACCGATTTTATCTTTGTTAAATAAACAAAACTCTTGCCGTCGTGCTCGCGACATCGTCAGACTTCTCGACCCAATCTGACCGGAAGTAAGATAACATCGGAGACGAATTCGGGGCAGTAATATTGGGAGTGTCTGATCGAGAATCCGAGAACCATCCCGAGCACCGAATTTATCTTTGGTAAATAAACAAAGCTCCTGCCGTCGGTCTCGCGGCATCGTCAGACTTCTCGACCCAATCTGACAGGAAGTAAGATAAAATCAGAGACGAATCCGGGGCAGTAATATTGGGAATATCCGATCGAGGCTCCGAGACCCATTCAGAGCACCGATTTTATCTTTGTTAAATGAACAAAGCTCCTACCGTCATTCTTGCGGCATCGTCAGACTTTTCGACCCAATTTGACCGGAAGTAACATAAAGTCGGAGACGAATTAGGGGTAGTAATATCGGGAATGTCCGATCGAGGCTCGGAGAACCATTCCGAGCACCGATTTTATCTTTGTTAAATAAACAAAGGTCCTACCGTCGATCTCGCGGTATCGTCACACTTCTCGACCCAATCTGAACGGAAGTAAGATAAAATCGGAGACAAATTCGGCGCAGTAATATAGGGAATGTCCGATCGAGGCCCCGAGAACCATTCCGAGCTCCGATTTTATCTGTGTTTAATAAAGAAAGCTCCTACCGTCGTTCTTGCGACATCGTCAGAATTCTCGACCCAATCTCACCGAAGTGACATAAAATCAGAGACGAATTCGGGACAGTAATATCGGGAATGTCCGATCGAGGCTCCGAGAACCATTCCGAGCACCGATTTTATCTTTGTTAAATACACAAAGCTCCTACCGTCGTTCTCGCGGCATCGTCAGACTTCTCGACCCAATCTAACCGGAAGTAAGATAAAATCGGAGACAAATTCGGGGCAGTAATATCGGGAATATGCGATCGAGGCCCCGAGAACCATTCCCAGCACCGATTTTATCTGTGTTAAATAAAGAAATCTCCTACCGTGGTTCTCGCGGCATCGTCAGGCTTCTCGACCCAATCTGACTGGAAGTACAATAAAATCGGAGACGAGTTCGGGGCAGTAATATTGGGAGTGTCCGATCGAGGCTCCGAGAACCATTCCGAGCACCGATTTTATCTTTGTTAAATAAACAAAGCTCCTGCCGTCGTTCTCGTGGCATCGTCAGACTTCTCGACCCAATCTGAACGGAAGTAAGATAATATTGGAGACAAATTCGGGGCAGTAATATCGAGAATATCCTATTGAGGTTCCGAGAACCATTCCGAGCACCGCTGTTATCTTTGTTAAATAAACAAAGCTCGTACCGTCGTTCTCGGGGCATCGTCAGACTTCTCGACCCAATCTAGTTGGAAGTATGATAACATGGGAGATAAATTCGGGACAGTTATGTGGGGAATCTCCGATCGAGGCTCTGAGATCCATTCCGAGCACCGATTTTATCTTTGTTAAATAGACAAAGCTCCTACCGTCGTTCTTGCGGCATCGTCAGACTTCTCGACCCAATCTGACCGGACGTAAGATAAAATCAGACACAAATTCGGGGCAGTATTGTCGGGAATACCCGATCGAGGCTCCGAGAACCATTCCGAGCACCGCTTTTATCTTTGTTAAATACACAAAGCTCCTACCGTTGTTCTCGCGGCATCGTCAGACTTCTCGACCCAATCTGACCGGAAGTAAGATAAAATCGGAGACGAATTCGGGGCAGTGATATCGGGAATGTCCAAGCGAGACTCCGAGAACCATTCCGAGCACCGATTTTATCTTTGTTAAATAAACAAAACTCCTGCCGTCGTGCTCGCGGCATCGTCAGACTTCTCGACCCAATCTGACCGGAAGTAAGATAAAATCGGAGACGAATTCGGGGCAGTGATATCGGGAATATCCGATCGAGGCCCCGAGATCCATTCCGAGCACCTATTTTATCTTTGTTAAATAATCAAAGCTCATACCGTCGTTCTTGCGGTATCGTGAGACTTCTCGACCCAATCTGACAGGAAGTAAGATAAAAGCGGAGACGAATTCGGGGCAGTAATATCGGGAACATCCGATCGAGACTCCGAGAACCATTCCGAGCACCGATTTCATCTGTGTAAAATAAACAATGCTCCTACCGTCGTTTTCGCAGCATCGTCACACTTCTCGGCCCATTCTGACCGGAAGTAAGATGAAATTGGAGACGCATTCGGGGCAGTAATATCGGGAATGTCCGATCGAGACTCCGAGAACTATTCCGAGCACCGATTTTAACAAATTTAAATAAACAAACCTCCTACCGTGGTTCTCGCGGCATCATTAGGCTTCTTGACCCGAAGTAAGATAAAATCGTAGACGAATTCGAGGCAGTAATATCGGGAATGTCCGATTGAGGCTCCGAGAACCATTCCGAGCACCGATTTTATCTTTGTTAAATAAACAAAGCTCCTACCGTCGTTCTTGCGCCATTGTCAGACTTCTCGACCCAATCTGACCGAAGGTAAGATAAAATCGGAGACGAATTCGGGGCAGTAATATTGGGAATACCCGTTCGAGGCTCCGAGAACCATTCAGAGCACCGATTTTATCTTTGTTAAATAAACAAAGCTCCTACCTTCGTTCTTGCGGCATCGTCAGACTTCTCGACCCAATCTCACCGGAAGTAAGATAAAATCGGAGATAAATTCGGGACAGTAATGTGGGGAATCTCCGATCGAGGCTCTGAGATCCATTCCGAGCACCGATTTTATCTTTGTTAAATAAACAAAGGTCCTACCGTCGATCTCGCGGTATCGTCACACTTCTCGACCCAATCTGAACGGAAGTAAGATAAAATCGGAGACAAATTCGGCGCAGTAATATAGGGAATGTCCTATCGAGGCCCCGAGAACCATTCCGAGCACCGCTTTTATCTGTGTTTAATAAAGAAAGCTCCTACCGTCGTTCTTGCGACATCGTCAGAATTCTCGACCCAATCTCACCGAAGTGACATAAAATCAGAGACTAATTCGGGACAGTAATATCGGGAATGTCCGATCGAGGCTCCGAGAACCATTCCGAGCACCGCTTTTATCTTTGTTAAATACACAAAGCTCCTACCGTTGTTCTCGCGGCATCGTCAGACTTCTCGACCCAATCTAACCGGAAGTAAGATAAAATCGGAGACAAATTCGGGGCAGTAATATCGGGAATATGCGATCGAGGCCCCGAGAACCATTCCCAGCACCGATTTTATCTGTGTTAAATAAAGAAATCTCCTACCGTCGTTCTCGCGGCATCGTCAGGCTTCTCGACCCAATCTGACTGGAAGTACAAAAAAATCGGAGACGAGTTCGGGGCAGTAATATTGGGAGTGTCCGATCGAGGCTCCGAGAACCATTCCGAGCACCGATTTTATCTTTGTTAAATAAACAGAGCTCCTGCCGTCGTTCTCGTGGCATCGTCAGACTTCTCGACCCAATCTGACCGGAAGTAAGATAATATTGGAGACAAATTCGGGGCAGTAATATCGAGAATATCCTATTGAGGTTCCGAGAACCATTCCGAGCACCGCTGTTATCTTTGTTAAATAAACAAAGCTCGTACCGTCGTTCTCGGGCATCGTCAGACTTCTCGACCCAATCTAGTTGGAAGTATGATAACATGGGAGATAAATTCGGGACAGTTATGTGGGGAATCTCCGATCGAGGCTCTGAGATCCATTCCGAGCACCGATTTTATCTTTGTTAAATAGACAAAGCTCCTACCGTCGTTCTTGCGGCATCGTCAGACTTCTCGACCCAATCTGACCGGACGTAAGATAAAATCAGACACAAATTCGGGGCAGTATTATCGGGAATACCCGATCGAGGCCCGGAGAACCATTCCGAGCAACGATTTTATCTGTGTTAAATAAAGAAAGCTCCTACCGTCGTTTTCGCGGCATCGTTAGCCTTCTTGACCCAATCTGACCGGAAGTAAGATAAAATCGGAGACGAATTCGGGGCAGTGATATCGGGAATGTCCAATCGAGACTCCGAGAACCATTCCGAGCACCGATTTTATCTTTGTTAAATAAACAAAACTCCTGCCGTCGTGCTCGCGGCATCGTCAGACTTCTCGACCCAATCTGACAGGAAGTAAGATAAAATCGGAAACGAATTCGGGGCAGCCATATTGGGACTGTCCGATCGAGGCTCCGAGAACCATTCCGGGCACCGATATTAACTTTGTTAAATAAACAAATATCCTACCGTCGTTCTTGCGGCATCGTCAGACTTCTCGACCCAATTTGACCGGATGTAACATAAAATCGGCGATGAATTCGGGGCCATAATATCGGGAAGTTCCGATCAAGGCTCGGAGAACCATTCCGAGTACCTATTTTATCTATGTTAAATAAACAAAGCTCCTACCGTCGTTCTCACGGCATCGTCACACTTCTCAACCCAATCTGACCGAAAGTAAGATGAAATCGGAGAAGAATTCGGGCCATTAATATGGGGAATGTCCGATCGAGGCCCTGGGATCCATTCCGAGCACCGATTTTATCCGTGTTAAATTAACAATACTCCTACCGTCGTTCTCGCACCATCGTCAGACTTACTTTCCCAATCTGACCGGGAGTAATATAAAATCGGAGACGAATTAGGGGCAGTATATCGGGAAGGTCCGATCGAGACTCCGAGACCCATTCCGAGCACCGATTTTATCTTTATTAAATAAACAAAGCTCATACCGTCGTTCTTGCGGTATCGTAAGAAGTCTCGACCGAATCTGACAGGAAGTAAGATAAAATCGGAGACGAATTCGGGGCAGTAATATCGGGAACATCCGATCGAGACTCCGAGAACCATTCCGAGCACCGATTTCATCTGTGTAAAATAAACAATGCTCCTACCGTCGTTTTCGCAGCATCGTCACACTTCTCGGCCCATTCTGACCGGAAGTAAGATAAAATTGGAGACGCATTCTGGGCGGTAATATCGGGAATGTCCGATCGAGACTCCGAGAACTATTCCGAGCACCGATTTTAACAAATTTAAATAAACAAAGCTCCTACCGTCGTTCTTACGGCATCATTAGGCTTCTTGACCCGAAATAAGATTAAATCGTAGACGAATTCGGGGCAGTTATATCGGGAATGTCCGATTGAGGCTCCGAGACCCATTCCGAGCACCGATTTTATCTTTGTTAAATAAAAGAAGCTCCTACCTTCGTTCTTGCGGCATCGTCAGACTTCTCGACCCAATCTGACCGGAAGTAAGATAAAATTGGAGACAAATTTGGGGCAGTAATATCGGGAATATCCGATCGAGGCCTCGAGAACCATTCCGAGCACCGATTTTATCTGTGTTAAATAAAGAAACCTCCTACCGTCGTTCTCGCGGCATCGTCAGGCTTCTCGACCCAATCTGACCGGAAGTAAGATAAAACAGGAGACGAATTACGGGCAGTAATATCGGGCATGTCCGATCGACGCTCCGAGAACATTCCGAGCACCGATTTTATCTTTGTTAGATAAACAAAGCTTCTACCGTCGTTCTCACGGCATCGTCAGACTTCTTGACCCAATCTGACTGGAAGTACGATAAAATCGGTGACGGATTCGGGGCAGTAATATCGGGGATGTCCGATGGAGGCTCCGGGAACCATTCCGAGGACCGATTTTATCTTTGTTAAATAAACAAAGGTCCTACCGTCGATCTCGCGGCATCGTCAGACTTCTCGACCCAATCTGACCGGACGTAAGATAAAATCGGACACAAATTCGGGGCAGTATTATGGGGAATACCCGATCGCGTCCCCGAGAACCATTCCGAGCACCGATTTTATCTGTGTTAAAGAAAGAAAGATCCTACCGTCGTTTTCGCGGCATCGTCAGCCTTCTTGACCCAATCTGACCGGAAGTAAGATAAAATCGGAGACGAATTCGGGGCAGTGATATCGGGAATGTCCAATCGAGACTCCGAGAACCATTCCGAGCACCGATTTTATCTTTGTTAAATAAACAAAACTCCTGCCGTCGTGCTCGCGGCATCGTCAGACTTCTCGACCCAATCTGACCGGAAGTAATATAACATCGGAGACGAATTCGGGGCAATAATATTGGGAGTGTCCGATCGAGAATCCGAGAACCATTCCGAGCACCGAATTTATCTTTGTTAAATAAACAAAGCTCGTACCGTCGTCCTCGCGGCATCGTCAGCCTTCTCGACCCAATCTGACAGGAAGTAAGATAAAATCGGAGACGAATTCGGGGCAGCAATATTGGGACTGTCCGATCGAGGCTCCGAGAACCATTCCGGGCACCGATTTTAACTTTGTTAAATAAACAAAGATCCTACCGTCGTTCTTGCGGCATCGTCAGACTTCTCGACCCAATTTGACCGGATGTAACATAAAATCGGCGATGAATTCGGGGCCATAATATCGGGAATGTCCGATCAAGGCTCGGAGAACCATTCCGAGTACCTATTTTATCTATGTTAAATAAACAAAGCTCCTACCGTCGTTCTCACGGCATCGTCAAACTTCTCAACCCAATCTGACCGAAAGTAAGATGAAATCGGAGACGAATTCCGGGCATTAATATCGGGAATGTGCTATCGAGGCTCCGAGCACCGATTTTATATTTGTTAGATAAACAAAGCTCCTACCGTCGTTCTCACGGCATCGTCAGACTTCTTACCCCAATCTGACCGGAAGTATGATAAAATCGGTGACGAATAAGGGGCAGTAATATCGGGAATGTCCGATCGAGGCTCCGGAAACCATTCCGAGAACCGATTTTATCTTTGTTAAATAAACAAAGCTCCTACCGTCGTTCTCGCGGCATCGTCAGACTTCTTGACCCAATCTGACCGGAAGTAGGATAAAATCGGAGACGAATTCGGGACGGTAATATCGGGAATGTCCGATCGATGCCCCAAGAACCATTGCGAGCACCGATTTCATCTTTGTTAAATAAACAATGCTCCTACCGTCGTTCTCGCGGCATCGTCAGACTTCTCGACCCAATCTGACCGGAAGTAAGAGAAAATCGGAGACGAATTCGGGGCAGTGATATCGGGAATATCCGATCGAGGCCCCGAGATCCATTCCGAGCACCTATTTTATCTTTGTTAAATAACCAAAGCTCATACCGTCGTTCTTGCGGTATCGTGAGACTTCTCGACCCAATCTGACAGGAAGTAAGATAAAATCAGAGACGAATTCGGGGCAGTAATATCGGGAACATCCGATCGAGACTCCGAGAACCATTCCGAGCACCGATTTCATCTGTGTAAAATAAACAATGCTCCTACCGTCGTTTTCGCAGCATCGTCACACTTCTCGGCCCATTCTGACCGGAAGTAAGATGAAATTGGACACGCATTCGGGGCAGTAATATCGGGAATGTCCGAACGAGACTCCGAGAACTATTCCGAGCACCGATTTTAACAAATTTAAATAAACAAAGCTCCTACCGTCGTTCTCACGGCATTATTAGGCTTCTTGACCCGAAGTAAGATTAAATCGTAGACGAATTCGGGGCAGTTATATCGGGAATGTCCGATTGAGGCTCCGAGAACCATTCCGAGCACCGATTTTATCTTTGTTAAATAAACAAAGCTCCTACCTTCGTTCTTGCGGCATCGTCAGACTTCTCGACCCAATCTGACCGGAAGTAAGATAAAATCGGAGACAAATTTGGGGCAGTAATATCGGGAGTATCCGATCGAGGCCCCGAGAACCATTCCGAGCACCGATTTTATCTGTGTTAAATAAAGAAACCTCCTACCGTCGTTCTCGCGGCATCGTCAGGCTTCTCGACCCAATCTGACCGGAAGTAAGATAAAATCGGAGACGACTTACGGGCAGTAATATCGGGCATGTCCGATCGACGCTCCGAGAACATTCCGAGCACCGATTTTATCTTTGTTAGATAAACAAAGCTTCTACCGTCGTTCTCACGGCATCGGCAGACTTCTTGACCCAATCTGACTGGAAGTACGATAAAATCGGTGACGGATTCGGGGCAATAATTTCGGGAATGTCCGATGGAGGCTTCGGGAACCGTTCCAAGCACCGATTTTATCTTTGTTAAATAAACAAAGCTCCTACCGTCGTTCTCGCGGCATCGTCAGACTTCTCGACCCAATCTGACCGGAAGGAAGATAAAATCGGAGACGGATTCGGGCAGTAATATCGGGAAAGTCCGATCGAGGCTCGGAGAACCATTCCGAGCACCGATTTTATCTTTGTTAAATAAACAAAGGTCCTACCGTCGATCTCGCGGCATCGTCACACTTCTCGACCCAATCTGAACGGAAGTAAGATAAAATCGGAGACAAATTCGGCGCAGTAATATAGGGAATGTCCGATCGAGGCCCCGAGAACCATTCCGAGCACCGATTTTATCTGTGTTCAATAAAGAAAGCTCTTACCGTCGTTCTTGCGGCATCGTCAGAATTCTCGACCCAATCTCACCGAAGTGAGATAAAATCGGAGACGTATTCGGGACAGTAATATCGGGAATGTCCGATCGAGGCTCCGAGAACCATTCCGAGCACCGATTTTATCTGTGTTAAATACACAAAGCTCCTACCGTCGTTCTTGCGGCATCGTCAGACTTCTCGATCCAATCTGACCGGAAGTAAGATAAAATCGGAGACAAATTGGGGGCAGTACTATCGGAAATATCCGATCGAGGCCCCGAGCACCATTCCCAGCACCGATTTTATCTGTCTTAAATAAACAAAGCTCCTGCCGTCGTTCTCGCGGCATCGTCAGACTTCTCGACCCAATCTGACCGGAAGTAAGATAATATTGGAGACAAATTCGGGGCAGTAATATCGAGAATATCCTTTTGAGGTTCCGAGAACCATTCCGAGCACCGCTGTTATCTTTGTTAAATAAACAAAGCTCGTACCGTCGTTCTCGGGGCATCGTCAGACTTCTCGACCCAATCTAGTCGGAAGTATGATAACATGGGAGATAAATTCGGGACAGTAATGTGGGGAATCTCCGATCGAGGCTCTGAGATCCATTCCGAGCACCGATTTTATCTTTGTTAAATACACAAAGCTCCTACCGTCGTTCTTGCGGCATCGTCAGACTTCTCAACCCAATCTGACCGGACGTAAGATAAAATCGGACACAAATTCGGGGCAGTATTATCGGGAATACCCGATCGAGGCTCCGGAAACCATTCCGAGCACCGATTTTATCTTTGTTAAATAAACAAAGCTCCTACCGTCGTTCTCGCGGCATCGTGAGACTTCTCGACCCAATCTGACAGGAAGTAAGATAAAATCAGAGACGAATTCGGGGCAGTCATATCGGGAACATCCGATCGAGACTCCGAGAACCATTCCGAGCACCGATTTCATCTGTGTAAAATAAACAATGCTCCTACCGTCGTTTTCGCAGCATCGTCACACTTCTCGGCCCATTCTGACCGGAAGTAAGATGAAATTGGAGACGCATTCGGGGCAGTATTATCGGGAATGTCCGATCGAGACTCCGAGAACTATTCCGAGCACCGATTTTAACAAATTTCAAAAAACAAAGCTCCTACCGTCGTTCTCACGGCATCATTAGGCTTCTTGACCCGAAGTAAGATTAAATCGTAGACGAATTCGGGGCAGTTATATCGGGAATGTCCGATAGAGGCTCCGAGAACCATTCCGAGCACCGATTTTATCTTTGTTAATTAAACGAAGCTCCTACCTTCGTTCTCGCGGCATCGTCAGGCTTCTCGACCCAATCTGACCGGAAGTACGATAAAATCGGTGACGGATTCGGGGCAATAATTTCGGGAATGTTCGATGGAGGCTCCGGGAACCGTTCCGAGCACCGATTTTCTCTTTGTTAAATAAACAAAGCTCCTACCGTCGTTCTCGCGGCATCGTCAGACTTCTCGACCCAATCTGACCGGAAGGAAGATAAAATCGGACACGAATTCGGGGCAGTAATATCGGGAATGTCCGATCGAGGCTCGAAGAACCATTGCGAGCACCGATTTTATCTTTGTTAAATAAACAACGGTCCTACCGTCGATCTCGCGGCATCGTCACACTTCTCGACCCAATCTGAACGGAAGTAAGATAAAATGGGAGACAAATTCGGCGCAGTAATATAGGGAATGTCCGATCGAGGCCCCGAGAACCATTCCGAGTACCGATTTTATCTGTGTTCAATAAAGAAAGCTCTTACCGTCGTTCTTGCGGCATCGTCAGAATTCTCGACCCAATCTCACCGAAGTGAGATAAAATCGGAGACGTATTCGGGACAGTAATATCGGGAATGTCCGATCGAGACTCCGGGAACCATTCCGAGCACCGATTTTATCTTTGTTAAATACACAAAGCTCCTACCGTCGTTCTCACGGCATCGTCAGACTTCTTGACCCAATCTGACTGGAAGTACAATAAAATCGGAGACGAATTCGGGGCAGGAATATTGGGAGTGTCCGATCGAGGCTCCGAGAACCATTCCGAGCACCGATTTTATCTTTGTTAAATAAACAAAGCTCCTGCCGTCGTTCTCGCGGCATCGTCCGACTTCTCGACCCAATCTGACCGGAAGTAAGATAATATTGGAGACAAATTCGGGGCAGTAATATCGAGAATATCCTATTGAGGTTCCGAGAACCATTCCGAGCACCGCTGTTATCTTTGTTAAATAAACAAAGCTCGTACCGTCGTTCTCGGGGCATCGTCAGACTTCTCGACACAATCTAGTCGGAAGTATGATAACATGGGAGATAAATTCGGGACAGTAATGTGGGGAATCTCCGATCGAGGCTCTGAGATCCATTCCGAGCACCGATTTTATCTTTCTTAAATACACAAAGCTCCTACCGTCGTTCTTGCGGCATCGTCAGACTTCTCGACCCAATCTGACCGGACGTAAGATAAAATCGGACACAAATTCGGGGCAGTATTATCGGGACTACCCGATCGAGGCCCCGAGAACCATTCCGAGCACCGATTTCATCTGTGGTATATAAAGAAAGCCCCTACCGTCGTTTTCGCGGCATCGTCAGCCTTCTTGACCCAATCTGACCGGAAGTAAGATAAAATCGGAGACGAATTCGGGGCAGTGATATCGGGAATGTCCAATCGAGACTCCGAGAACCATTCCGAGCACCGATTTTATCTTTGTTAAATAAACAAAACTCCTGCCGTCGTGCTCGCGGCATCGTCAGACTTCTCGACCCAATCTGACCGGAAGTAAGATAACATCGGAGACGAATTCGGGGCAATAATATTGGGAGTGTCCGATCGAGAATCCGAGAACCATTCCGAGCACCGAATTTATCTTTGTTAAATAAACAAAGCTCGTACCGTCCTCCTCGCGGCATCGTCAGCCTTCTCGACCCAATCTGACAGGAAGTAAGATAAAATCGGAGACGAATTCGGGGCAGCAATATTGGGACTGTCCGATCGAGGCTCCGAGAACCATTACGGGCACCGATTTTAACTTTGTTAAATAAACAAAGATCCTACCGTCGTTCTTGCGGCATCGTCAGACTTCTCGACCCAATTTGACCGGATGTAACATAAAATCGGCGATGAATTCGGGGCCATAATATCGGAAATGTCCGATCAAGGCTCGGAGAACCATTCCGAGTACCGATTTTATCTATGTTAAATAAACAAAGCTCCTACCGTCGTTCTCACGGCATCGTCACACTTCTCAACCCAATCTGACCGAAAGTAAGATGAAATCGGAGACGAATTCCGGGCATTAATATCGGGAATGTGCTATCGAGGCTCCGAGCACCGATTTTATATTTGTTAGATAAACAAAGCTCCTA
Organism: Ophion ellenae; assembly: GCA_963210295.1. Lineage (NCBI taxonomy): Eukaryota > Metazoa > Arthropoda > Insecta > Hymenoptera > Ichneumonidae > Ophion > Ophion ellenae. Next base: position 13,388,831 of record OY723390.1, on the reverse strand, counting down.
CCGTCGTTCTCACGGCATCGTCAGACTTCTTGCCCCAATCTGACCGGAAGTATGATAAAATCGGTGACGAATAAGGGGCAGTAATATCGGGAATGTCCGATCGAGGCTCCGGAAACCATTTCGAGAACCGATTTTATCTTTGTTATATAAACAAAGCTCCTACCGTCGTTCTCGCGGCATCGTCAGACTTCTTGACCCAATCTGACCGGAAGTAGGATAAAATCGGAGACGAATTCGGGACGGTAATATCGGGAATGTCCGATCGATGCCCCAAGAACCATTGCGAGCACCGATTTCATCTTTGTTAAATAAACAATGCTCCTACCGTCGTTCTCGCGGCATCGTCAGACTTCTCGACCCAATCTGACCGGAAGTAAGATAAAATCGGAGACGAATTCGGGGCAGTGATATCGGGAATATCCGATCGAGGCCCCGAGATCCATTCCGAGCACCTATTTTATCTTTGTTAAATAACCAAAGCTCATACCGTCGTTCTTGCGGTATCGTGAGACTTCTCTACCCAATCTGACAGGAAGTAAGATAAAATCAGAGACGAATTCGGGGCAGTAATATCGGGAACATCCGATCGAGACTCCGAGAACCAATCCGAGCACCGATTTCATCTGTGTAAAATAAACAATGCTCCTACCGTCGTTTTCGCAGCATCGTCACACTTCTCGGCCCATTCTGACCGGAAGTAAGATGAAATTGGAGACGCACTCGGGGCAGTAATATCGGGAATGTCCGATCGAGACTCCGAGAACTATTCCGAGCACCGATTTTAACAAATTTAAATAAACAAAGCTCCTACCGTCGTTCTCACGGCATTATTAGGCTTCTTGACCCGAAGTAAGATTAAATCGTAGACGAATTCGGGGCAGTTATATCGGGAATGTACGGTTGAGGCTCCGAGAACCATTCCGAGCACCGATTTTATCTTTGTTAAATAAACAAAGCTCCTACCTTCGTTCTTGCGGCATCGTCAGACTTCTCGACCCAATCTGACCGGAAGTAAGATAAAATCGGAGACAAATTTGGGGCAGTAATATCGGGAGTATCCGATCGAGGCCCCGAGAACCATTCCGAGCACCGATTTTATCTGTGTTAAATAAAGAAACCTCCTACCGTCGTTCTCGCGGCATCGTCAGGCTTCTCGACCCAATCTGACCGGAAGTAAGATAAAATAGGAGACGACTTACGGGCAGTAATATCGGGCATGTCCGATCGACGCTCCGAGAACATTCCGAGCACCGATTTTATCTTTATTAGATAAACAAAGCTTCTACCGTCGTTCTCACGGCATCGGCAGACTTCTTGACCCAATCTGACTGGAAGTACGATAAAATCAGTGACGGATTCGGGGCAATAATTTCGGGAATGTCCGATGGAGGGTTCGGGAACCGTTCCAAGCACCGATTTTATCTTTGTTAAATAAACAAAGCTCCTACCGTCGTTCTCGCGGCATCGTCAGACTTCTCGACCCAATCTGACCGGAAGGAAGATAAAATCGGAGACGGATTCGGGGCAGTAATATCGGGAAAGTCCGATCGAGGCTCGGAGAACCATTCCGAGCACCGATTTTATCTTTGTTAAATAAACAAAGGTCCTACCGTCGATCTCGCGGCATCGTCACACTTCTCGACCCAATGTGAACGGAAGTAAGATAAAATCGGAGACAAATTCGGCGCAGTAATATAGGGAATGTCCGATCGAGGCCCCGAGAACCATTCCGAGCACCGATTTTATCTGTGTTCAATAAAGAAAGCTCTTACCGTCGTTCTTGCGGCATCGTCAGAATTCTCGACCCAATCTCACCGAAGTGAGATAAAATCGGAGACGTATTCGGGACAGTAATATCGGGAATGTCCGATCGAGGCTCCAAGAACCATTCCGAGCACCGATTTTATCTGTGTTAAATACACAAAGCTCCTACCGTCGTTCTTGCGGCATCGTCAGACTTCTCGATCCAATCTGACCGGAAGTAAGATAAAATCGGAGACAAATTGGGGGCAGTAATATCGGAAATATCCGATCGAGGCCCCGAGCACCAGTCCCAGCACCGATTTTATCTGTCTTAAATAAACAAAGCTCCTGCCGTCGTTCTCGCGGCATCGTCAGACTTCTCGACCCAATCTGACCGGAAGTAAGATAATATTGGAGACAAATTCGGGGCAGTAATATCGAGAATATCCTATTGAGGTTCCGAGAACCATTCCGAGCACCGCTGTTATCTTTGTTAAATAAACAAAGCTCGTACCGTCGTTCTCGGGGCATCGTCGGACTTCTCGACACAATCTAGTCGGAAGTATGATAACATGGGAGATAAATTCGGGACAGTAATGTGGGGACTCTCCGATCGAGGCTCTGAGATCCATTCCGAGCACCGATTTTATCTTTGTTAAATACACAAAGCTCCTACCGTCGTTCTTGCGGCATCGTCAGACTTCTCAACCCAATCTGACCGGACGTAAGATAAAATCGGACACAAATTCGGGGCAGTATTATCGGGAATACCCGATCGAGGCTCCGAGAACCATTCCGGGCACCGATTTTAACTTTGTTAAATAAACAAAGATCCTACCGTCGTTCTTGCGGCATCGTCAGAATTCTCGACCCAATTTGACCGGAAGTAACATAAAATCGGAGATGAGTTCGGGGCCATAATATCCGGAATGTCCGATCGAGGCTCCGGAAACCATTCCGAGCACCGATTTTATCTTTGTTAAATAAACAAAGCTCCTACCGTCGTTCTCGCGGCATCGTGAGACTTCTCGACCCAATCTGACAGGAAGTAAGATAAAATCAGAGACGAATTCGGGGCAGTAATATCGGGAACATCCGATCGAGACTCCGAGAACCATTCCGAGCACCGATTTCATCTGTGTAAAATAAACAATGCTCCTACCGTCGTTTTCGCAGCATCGTCACACTTCTCGGCCCATTCTGACCGGAAGTAAGATGAAATTGGAGACGCATTCGGGGCAGTATTATCGGGAATGTCCGATCGAGACTCCGAGAACTATTCCGAGGACCGATTTTAACAAATTTCAATAAACAAAGCTCCTACCGTCGTTCTCACGGCATCATTAGGCTTCTTGACCCGAAGTAAGATTAAATCGTAGACGAATTCGGGGCAGTTATATCGGGAATGTCCGATTGAGGCTCCGAGAACCATTCCGAGCACCGATTTTATCTTTGTTAAATAAACGAAGCTCCTACCTTCGTTCTCGCGGCATCGTCAGGCTTCTCGACCCAATCTGACCGGAAGTAAGATAAAATAGGAGACGACTTACGGGCAGTAATATCGGGCATGTCCGATCGACGCCCCGAGAACATTCCGAGCACCGATTTTATCTTTGTTAGATAAACAAAGCTTCTACCGTCGTTCTCACGGCATCGTCAGACTTCTTGACCCAATCTGACTGGAAGTACGATAAAATCGGTGACGGATTCGGGGCAATAATTTCGGGAATGTTCGATGGAGGCTCCGGGAACCGTTCCGAGCACCGATTTTATCTTTGTTAAATAAACAACGGTCCTACCGTCGATCTCGCGGCATCGTCACACTTCTCGACCCAATCTGAACGGAAGTAAGATAAAATCGGAGACAAATTCGGCGCAGTAATATAGGGAATGTCCGATCGAGGCCCCGAGAACCATTCCGAGCACCGATTTTATCTGTGTTCAATAAAGAAAGCTCTTACCGTCGTTCTTGCGGCATCGTCAGAATTCTCGACCCAATCTCACCGAAGTGAGATAAAATCGGAGACGTATTCGGGACAGTAATATCGGGAATGTCCGATCGAGGCTCCGAGAACCATTCCGAGCACCGATTTTATCTTTGTTAAATACACAAAGCTCCTACCGTCGTTCTTGCGGCATCGTCAGGCTTCTCGACCCAATCTGACCGGAAGTAAGATAAAATCGGAGACAAATTGGGGGCAGTAATATCGGAAATATCCGATCGAGGCCCCGAGAACCATTCCCAGCACCGATTTTATCTGTCTTAAATAAAGAAATCTCCTACCGTCGTTCTCGCGGCATCGTCAGGCTTCTCGACCCAATCTGACTGGAAGTACGATAAAATCGGACACGAATTCCGGGCAGTCATACCGGGTATGTCCGATCGAGGCTCCGAGAACATTGCGAGCACCGATTTTATCTTTGTTAGATGAAGAAAGCTCCTACCGTCGTTCTCACGGCATCGTCAGACTTCTTGACCCAATCTGACCGGAAGTACAATAAAATCGGAGACGAATTCGGGGCAGGAATATTGGGAGTGTCCGATCGAGGCTCCGAGAACCATTCCGAGCACCGATTTTATCTTTGTTAAATAAACAAAGCTCCTGCCGTCGTTCTCGCGGCATCGTCAGACTTCTCGACCCAATCTGACCGGAAGTAAGATAATATTGGAGACAAATTCGGGGCAGTAATATCGAGAATATCCTATTGAGGTTCCGAGAACCATTCCGAGCACCGCTGTTATCTTTGTTAAATAAACAAAGCTCGTACCGTCGTTCTCGGGGCATCGTCAGACTTCTCGACCCAATCTAGTCGGAAGTATGATAACATGGGAGATAAATTCGGGACAGTAATGTGGGGAATCTCCGATCGAGGCTCTGAGATCCATTCCGAGCACCGATTTTATCTTTCTTAAATACACAAAGCTCCTACCGTCGTTCTTGCGGCATCGTCAGACTTCTCGACCCAATCTGACCGGACGTAAGATAAAATCGGACACAAATTCGGGGCAGTATTATCGGGACTACCCGATCGAGGCCCCGAGAACCATTCCGAGCACCGATTTCATCTGTGGTATATAAAGAAAGCCCCTACCGTCGTTTTCGCGGCATCGTCAGGCTTCTCGACCCAATCTGACTGGAAGTACGATAAAATCGGACACGAATTCGGCGCAGTAATATAGGGAATGTCCGATCGAGGCCCCGAGAACCATTCCGAGCACCGATTTTATCTGTGTTCAATAAAGAAAGCTCTTACCGTCGTTCTTGCGGCATCGTCAGAATTCTCGACCCAATCTCACCGAAGTGAGATAAAATCGGAGACGTATTCGGGACAGTAATATCGGGAATGTCCGATCGAGGCTCCGAGAACCATTCCGAGCACCGATTTTATCTTTGTTAAATACACAAAGCTCCTACCGTCGTTCTTGCGGCATCGTCAGGCTTCTCGACCCAATCTGACCGGAAGTAAGATAAAATCGGAGACAAATTGGGGGCAGTAATATCGGAAATATCCGATCGAGGCCCCGAGAACCATTCCCAGCACCGATTTTATCTGTCTTAAATAAAGAAATCTCCTACCGTCGTTCTCGCGGCATCGTCAGGCTTCTCGACCCAATCTGACTGGAAGTACGATAAAATCGGACACGAATTCCGGGCAGTCATACCGGGTATGTCCGATCGAGGCTCCGAGAACATTGCGAGCACCGATTTTATCTTTGTTAGATGAAGAAAGCTCCTACCGTCGTTCTCACGGCATCGTCAGACTTCTTGACCCAATCTGACCGGAAGTACAATAAAATCGGAGACGAATTCGGGGCAGGAATATTGGGAGTGTCCGATCGAGGCTCCGAGAACCATTCCGAGCACCGATTTTATCTTTGTTAAATAAACAAAGCTCCTGCCGTCGTTCTCGCGGCATCGTCAGACTTCTCGACCCAATCTGACCGGAAGTAAGATAATATTGGAGACAAATTCGGGGCAGTAATATCGAGAATATCCTATTGAGGTTCCGAGAACCATTCCGAGCACCGCTGTTATCTTTGTTAAATAAACAAAGCTCGTACCGTCGTTCTCGGGGCATCGTCAGACTTCTCGACCCAATCTAGTCGGAAGTATGATAACATGGGAGATAAATTCGGGACAGTAATGTGGGGAATCTCCGATCGAGGCTCTGAGATCCATTCCGAGCACCGATTTTATCTTTCTTAAATACACAAAGCTCCTACCGTCGTTCTTGCGGCATCGTCAGACTTCTCGACCCAATCTGACCGGACGTAAGATAAAATCGGACACAAATTCGGGGCAGTATTATCGGGACTACCCGATCGAGGCCCCGAGAACCATTCCGAGCACCGATTTCATCTGTGGTATATAAAGAAAGCCCCTACCGTCGTTTTCGCGGCATCGTCAGCCTTCTTGACCCAATCTGACCGGAAGTAAGATAAAATCGGAGACGAATTCGGGGCAGTGATATCGGGAATGTCCAATCGAGACTCCGAGAACCATTCCGAGCACCGATTTTATCTTTGTTAAATAAACAAAACTCCTGCCGTCGTGCTCGCGGCATCGTCAGACTTCTCGACCCAATCTGACCGGAAGTAAGATAACATCGGAGACGAATTCGGGGCAATAATATTGGGAGTGTCCGATCGAGAATCCGAGAACCATTCCGAGCACCGAATTTATCTTTGTTAAATAAACAAAGCTCGTACCGTCGTCCTCGCGGCATCGTCAGCCTTCTCGACCCAATCTGACAGGAAGTAAGATAAAATCGGAGACGAATTCGGGGCAGCAATATTGGGACTGTCCGATCGAGGCTCCGAGAACCATTCCGGGCACCGATTTTAACTTTGTTAAATAAACAAAGAACCTACCGTCGTTCTTGCGGCATCGTCAGACTTCTCGACCCAATTTGACCGGATGTAACATAAAATCGGCGATGAATTTGGGGCCATAATATCGGGAATGTCCGATCAAGGCTCGGAGAACCATTCCGAGTACCGATTTTATCTATGTTAAATAAACAAAGCTCCTACCGTCGTTCTCACGGCATCGTCACACTTCTCAACCCAATCTGACCGAAAGTAAGATGAAATCGGAGACGAATTCCGGGCATTAATATCGGGAATGTGCTATCGAGGCTCCGAGCACCGATTTTATATTTGTTAGATAAACAAAGCTCCTACCGTCGTTCTCACGGCATCGTCAGACTTCTTGCCCCAATCTGACCGGAAGTATGATAAAATCGGTGACGAATAAGGGGCAGTAATATCGGGAATGTCCGATCGAGGCTCCGGAAACCATTCCGAGAACCGATTTTATCTTTGTTAAATAAACAAAGCTCCTACCGTCGTTCTCGCGGCATCGTCAGACTTCTTGACCCAATCTGACCGGAAGTAGGATAAAATCGGAGACGAATTCGGGACGGTAATATCGGGAATGTCCGATCGATGCCCCAAGAACCATTGCGAGCACCGATTTCATCTTTGTTAAATAAACAATGCTCCTACCGTCGTTCTCGCGGCATCGTCAGACTTCTCGACCCAATCTGACCGGAAGTAAGATAAAATCGGAGACAAATTCGGGGCAGTGATATCGGGAATATCCGATCGAGGCCCCGAGATCCATTCCGAGCACCTATTTTATCTTTGTTAACTAACCAAAGCTCATACCGTCGTTCTTGCGGTATCGTGAGACTTCTCGACCCAATCTGACAGGAAGTAAGATAAAATCAGAGACGAATTCGGGGCAGTAATATCGGGAACATCCGATCGAGACTCCGAGAACCATTCCGAGCACCGATTTCATCTGTGTAAAATAAACAATGCTCCTACCGTCGTTTTCGCAGCATCGTCACACTTCTCGGCCCATTCTGACCGGAAGTAAGATGAAATTGGAGACCCATTCGGGGCAGTAATATCGGGAATGTCCGATCGAGACTCCGAGAACTATTCCGAGCACCGATTTTAACAAATTTAAATAAACAAAGCTCCTACTGTCGTTCTCGCGGCATCATTAGGCTTCTTGACCCGAAGTAAGATAAAATCGTAGACGAATTCGGGGCAGTAATATCGGGAATGTCCGATTGAGGCTCCGAGAACCATTCCGAGCACCGATTTTATCCTTGTTAAATAAACAAAGCTCCTACCGTCGTTCTTGCGCCATCGTCAGACTTCTCGACCCAATCTGATCGAAGGTAAGATAAAATCGGAGACGAATTCGGGGCAGTAATATTGGGAATTCCCGTTCGAGGCTCCGAGAACCATTCCGAGCACCGATTTTATCTGTGTTAAATAAAGAAACCTCCTACCGTCCTTCTCGCGGCATCGTCAGGCTTCTCGACCCAATCTGTCCGGAAGTAAGATAAAATAAGAGACGAATTACGGGCAGTAATATCGGGCATGTCCGATCGACGCTCCGAGAACATTCCGAGCACCGATTTTATCTTTGTTAGATAAACAAAGCTTCTACCGTCGTTCTCACGGCATCGTCAGACTTCTTGACCCAATCTGACTGGAAGTACGATAAAATCGGTGATGGATTCGGGGCAGTAATATCGGGAATGTCCGATGGAGGCTCCGGGAACCGTTCCAAGCACGGATTTTATCTTTGTTAAATAAACAAAGCTCCTACCGTCGTTCTCGCGTCATCGTCAGACTTCTCGACCCAATATGACCGGAAGGAAGATAAAATCGGAGACGAATTCGGGGCCGTAATATCGGGAATGTTCTATCGAGGCCCCGAAAACCAATCCGAGCATCGATTTTTCTCTTGTTAAACAAACAATGCTCCTACCGTCGATTTCGCAGCATCGGCAGACTTCTCGACCCAATCTGACCGGAAGTAAACCAGAATCGGAGACGAATTAGGGGCAGTAATATCGGTCATGTCCGATCGATGCCCCCAGAACCATTGCGAGCACCGATTTTATCTTTGTTGAATAAACAATGCTCCTTCTGTCGTTCTCGCGGCATCGTCTGACTTCCTTATCCAATCTGACCGGAAGTAAGATAAAATCGGAGACAAATTCGGGGCAGTAATATTGAGAATATCCTATTGAGGCTCCGAGAACCATTCCGAGCACCGATTTTACCTTTGTTTAATAAACACAGCTCCTACCGTCGTTCTCGCGGCATCGTTAGACTTCTCGACCCAATCTGTCCGGAAGTAAGATTAAATCGGAGAAGAATTGGGGGCAGTAATATAGGGAATGTCCTATCGAGGCCCTGGGAACCATTCCGAGCGCCGATTTTATCTGCGTTAAATTAACAATACTCCTACCGTCGTTCTCGCACCATCGTCGGACTTACTCTCCCAATCTGACCGGGAGGAATCTAAAATCGGAGACCAATCAGGGGCAGTATATCGGGAATGTCCGATCGAGACTCCTAGAACCATTCCGAGCACCGATTTTATCTTTGGTAATTAAACAAAGCTCCTACCGTTGATCTCGCGGCATCGTCAGACTTTCTTCCCCAATCTGACCGGAAGTCGGATAAAATCGGAGACGAATTCGGGGCAGTAATATCGGGAACGCCCTATCGAGGCCCCGAAAACCATTCCGAGCATCGATATTATTCTTGTTAAATATTCAATGCTCCTACCGTCGATTTCCCCGCATCGGCAGACTTCTCGACCCAATCTGACCGGAAGTAAAATGAAATCAAAGACGAATTTGGGGCAGTAATATCGGGCCTGTCCGAGCGATGCTTCATGAACCATTGCGAGCACGGATTTTATCTTTGTTAAATAAACAATGCTCCTTCCGTCGTTTTCGCAGCATCGTCAGACTTCTCGACCCAATCTGACCGGAAGTACGATAAAATCGGACATGAATTCGGGGCAGTAATATCGGGAATATCCGATCGAGAATCCGCGAACCATTCCGAGCACCGATTTTATCAAATTTAAATAAACAAAGATCCTACCGTCGTTCTTGCGGCATCATCAGGCTTCTCGACTTAATCTGACCCGAAGAAAGATAAAATCGGAGACGAACTCGGGGCAGTAATATCGGGAATGTCCGATCGAGACTCCGCGAACCATTCCGAGCACCGATTTTATCAAATTTAAATAAACAAAGATCCTACCGTCGTTCTTGCGGCATCATCAGGCTTCTCGACTTAATCTGACCCGAAGATAGATAAAATCGGAGACGAACTCGGGGCAGTAATATCGGGAATGTCCGATCGAGACTCCGAGAACCTTTCCGAGCACCGATTTTGTCTTTGTTAAATAAACAAAGCTCCTACCGTTGTTCTTGCGGCATCGTCAGACTTACTTCCCCAATCTGACCGGAAGTTGGATGAAATCGGGGACGAATTCGGGGCAGTAATATCGGGAATGTCCTATCGCGGCCCCGAAAACCATTCCGAGCATCGATTTTATTCTTGTTACATGAACAATGCTCCTACCGTCGATTTCGCAGCATCGGCAGACTTCTCGACCCAATCTGACCGGAAGTACGATAAAATCGGACATGAATTCGGGGCCATAATATCGGTAATGTCCAATGGAGGGCCCGAGAACCATTCTGACCACCAATTTTATTCTTGGTAAATAACCAATCCTCCTACCGTCGTATTGGCAGCATCGTCACACTTCTCGACCCAATCTGACCGGAAGTAAGATAAAATCGGACACGAATTCGGGGCAGTAATATCGGCATTGTCCGATCGAGACTCCGAGAACCATTCCGAGCACCCATTTTATCTTTGTTAAATAAACAAAGCTCCTACCGTCGTTCTCGCGGCACCATCAGACATCTCGACCCAATCTGACCGGGAATAAGAGAAAATCGGAGACGAATTCGGGGCAGTAATATCCGAAATGTCCGATCGAGGCTTCGAGAACTATTCCGAGCACCGATTTTATCTTTGTTAAATAAAGAATGCCCCTATCGTCGTTTTCGCAGCATCGTCAGACTTCTCGATCCAATCTGACCGGAAGTAAGATAAAATCGGGGACGAATTCGGGGCAGTAATATCGGGAATGTCGGATCGTGGCCCCGGGAACCATTCTGACCACCGATTTTATCTTTATTAAATAAACAATCCTCCTACCGTCGTTCTCGCACAGTCGGCAGATTTCTCGATCCAAGCTGACCGATTGTGTAGAGAATTTTAACCCGTATTTCGCGAACCTGGGTCGTTTTCGTCCTGCCCAAGATCATTTTCTTCGCAGGTTGCTTAATATTTAATTTATAAAAATATTAAACACAAGAAAGAAAAAACCCTTTTTCCCTTCGAGAAGTACGGCCTAAAGATTGACAGTGCATTTTTCCAGATTTTTTTTTATTGACAATTGTTGGTTCGGTAGTACAAAAACGAAAACGACCCAGATTCACGGGATTAAGGTGCCTCAAATACCTTCACGGATTGAGGGTTAAGATAACCGATTGAACCTAATCGGTCAATTGAGGACTTTATTCAAAATAATGTCCCTTTCGAAAATGTTCGACGATTTCATGCTCCGCAAATAATATTTTAAATCATATGCGATTCGCGAACAACTTTTGGATTACATAATCTTAACACTACATTTTAAAGTAATTTCGCGTGAAATTATTAATTTTTACCAAATGCTACGAGTATTTTTGTTTTTTTTTACTGTTTCATAAATTATCTCAAAATCCTGTAACTACAGAATCTTACTAATGAAACAATAATAATTTCACGCCAAATTCCTTTAAAATGTATTGCTAGAATTATTTATTCTCAAAGTTATTAGCGAATCCTCGGACATTTTCGAAATTGACATTCTTTCCAATAACGTTCTCGGATAGGGACACATTCAGAACCCTCTGTTCGACCGCGTGTCATAGGACCAACTTCCTGTGACAGCGAAACATTCGGGAGTTGCAGCTGTGACGTCAGGAGACTAACACTTCCTATAGCGCGCCCGTTTCTGATTTAGCTCATTTGTTCCACTGATAAAATTCCGATCTATCAACTTTAAATTGTATGTTTGATAATTTGTTCTGCATGACGGGGGGGCTCGAATAAAGTTTTTCGGTAGTGTTCCGTATTCGCAATTTTCCAGACTTCATTCCCCTGCACGCAGAATGGATGTTTGAGAACGACCCGGAAGATCGGGTGTAGGTGGAAAAAGAAAAGGCGCCAAGTTCTTGATGTACGAAAAAATAATATAAAAGTATATTAACGAGATATAATACAAAGATACAGTATTCGTGTGGAAAATAAGCCCGGTAAATGTGAGGAAAACCCGGTTTTAAAGCGTTGATGAGAACTTTCCCGAACGAGGGCGGACAATGGCCTCCGCCGTGAGACGCGTCCCGACACGCAGGAGAACGATCGGATCGACCAAGATCTCGACGATCCGCCCGTAACGCAGTTATATCGCCCAACGTACGCGATTGTAACTCCGCCCCGAGTACTGTACGATCCGAGGAACTATGGCCCCGAAAATACGATGAGGAAATTTCCCGTTCACTAATTAACACGTGAGACGACGCGTGTGGTCCGTGTGATCGATGAGAAAAGAATGACAGTGAGAGAGGGAAAAGCCGCCCGTTCACGCGATCGATGAGCGGAAATGCCCAGAAAAGTGGCGCCATCGACGACAGCCATGAGAGGATCCCGGCGTGACTCGCTCGTCTAATTCCCGCAGACAATTATGCATAATTCGGCAATTACGAGCGGATCGTAATTCCTGAACAATGGAATTTTCATTTTTTTCCAGAATACGGTATTTTCTCAGGCAAATACTGTTCATGACAAAAATACGATAAATTGTTTTTTAATGGGAGCTTGAAAATCCATCAAAAAGCATATTTTTTCAGTCGCAAAATCACCACGCAAGACCCTTGAAAAACCCATGCCCACCTTATAAAAGTCACCCTGTATATATATAGATATATATACAGGGTGACAATTATAAAGTGGACACCCCTTTTTTTTTAATTCTTGCGCGGCCATTTTGGGACGGTAAAGGTGCGCTTTTGAAATGGTTTTTCGAGAACTCTTCGAAAAAAAATATAGCGCCTATGTGGGAAAAGTATATTCCACCAAAAAAAAAATCTGGGTAAAAATAAAAATGGCATTCCGGGCTTACAGAAGCAAAGTGGACTTGATTCTGAACGCGTAGGACCCGGATGAGGGCCTCAAAAAAAATGGTACCATTGAGAAAAAGACCATTGAAAAATCAATATCGAACGATAGTTCAAACTGAAGTCCGAGGAACGGCGGAGTTGGAATGGCCAGGAACGGAGTGGGCGTTGGAGCATTCGCCGCTATCTTCTTGGCGTGGCTGTCATGAGGTTGCAGAAGTCACCGAGAGATGTCGGGTCGTGGCTGACGTTACGATGACAGGCGTTCGAGTGTGCGAGTGTAACGTGGAATATGAATGTCGAACGGGCTTCATTTGTTTGCAGGACCCGCGGAATCGGCGAAGAAAAAATACGAAAGCACCTAACAGCCCTGGCCATGGGTCAATAATTAAACGAGCGATTGTCGTGAGACACTCAACGACTGGCCTAACTATTCGAGCGGCGCTGGGTGGATGTACCGTTTGTGAACGCCAAGAAAACGGTCTTTCCGAAATCGTGTTTAAGGGGTCAATTAAGATAACAAAGAATGCGTGACAATTAAAAATGAATGCGGTCTTAAAGATCATGAGGAAGTAAGTTCACCTTAGAGTTTTACGGCAAGAGGAGGCGATTGAGAGCGGGATTTAAGGGGTTGAATTGCAAAACGGGACGCGTGCAAATTTGTTTGTCGAAAACGGATCAGAGGACTTCCCTCAAACGGGGCGAACGTTTCGTTTTTGGGTGTGAGGAAGCTCCTTAGCGAGAAGTTGATTATCGACGAGAAATGTTAAGGGGCTCACGCTGAAGAAGCGTATGCGTGAATCTTATTTTGAGTCGAAGTAGAGAATTTTTACGAGATAAAGTACATTAATAGACTTGTGCAGTGGCAGTTTAAACTTGAACGAAAACTCGACTTTGGGGAACCGCATTTAAGGGGCCAAATTAAGAAGAGCGACATTACGGCATTCGCGATTTATCGTGGAACGGGTTTAATGAGTTTGTGAAAATATGGAATAGAATCAATCTACTCTTTTCAGATGCAAAATAGCGACCTAACTTTGCCTCGAGGCCGGGACCTTATTGAAGGTGTCAGGCAGTGGTCCCAAATCCCAAAAGGCCGGCCAAAAGTCAAAAACGTATTCAATTCGGGTGAAAGTTTGTACTCGGGGATTTTCGAGGTCGTTGATTACGAATTCGAAGTCAAAATTAAGAAAAACAAAGTGGCCAATAAAATACGGCGGAAAATTTCTCCGGAAACGTATTCAATTCGAATGAAAGTCTGGCCTCGGGGCGTTTTCGGCGTCGCTGATTACGAATTCGGAGTCAAAATTTAGAAAAACAAAATGGCGGATAAAATACCGCGGAGAATGTCTTCAAAAACGTATTCAATTCGGGTGAACGTCTGGACTCGGGGGTTTTCGGGGTGGCTGATTACGAATTCGTAGTCAACATTTAGAAAAAACGAAATGGCGGAACATTTCTTCGGAAACGTATTCAATTCGGGTGGAGGTCTCGACTCGGGGGTTTTCGGGGTCGCTGATTACGAATTCGAAGTCAAAATGTAGAAAAACAAAATGGCGGATACAATACGGCGGGAAATTTCTTCGAAAACGTATTCAATTCGGGTGAAAGTCTGTACTTGGGGACTTGTGGGATCGCTGACGACGAATTCAAAGTCAAATTTCGAACGAAAAAAAATCGCGACTCCAGTATAGCTAAAAAATGGCGCCGCGGCGGGTAATCATTTAATTTCTTTCGAATTTCCTGCATAGAGATTTTCGAGGTCACTGATTACGAATAAGTAAACATATTCCCAAAAAACAAAATGGTGCATTCGATGTGGACGGCTCCGTCGTCGAACGTCAATTCGATCTGCACGGAATTCACTTTTTAGGAGTCTTCAACGTTGCTAATAATGAATATGAAGTCAAATTTTCGAAATTATGATTTTGAATAAATTAAATGGAAAATGTAATGACAGTTGACATTTGAGGATTTGGGAAGAGGAGCATTGGAATACAGTGATTGATAATTCTTACAATGACAATGATGATTTATAATGTATTTCTTTTATTCTTTCATTTCTTATCGATATAATTTTAGCATCTCTTACAATTAATCGCTGTCCTGCCACTTGTCATCATCGCCATATTTATCGCTCGTATTATTTGAAGAAATCTGACGTCATTCTGTAACTGAAGGTGGAATCAATAGTTCAACCGCGTATGGGAATAACGATCTTAGTTTCATTGGAGGAAGTTTTCGCAGACTGGATATTATTGGATCCGACGTTACTAACAGTCTGCAAAACAATGTCTTCCATATTTTTCATGCAGTCACATTTCCGTGAAAAATCTTCTCGGAATCTTTTAATGCACTTGTTACATGATTCCTGAGCTTCTTCAGACATTTGTCCGACGAGGAGTAACGAAGATTCCACAATTCCATGACCGTGCATGAGAATTTGATGTACTGTTGTTGGCATGAAGTACCACGAATAGAGTTCGACTAATTTTTGTGCAGTATCTTCAGTGTATTTGCGAAATATGGGTATAGTGTTTTCGAAACCACAAGAAATTACCTGAAAGACAACATGACATCGCTTTATCCATTCTTCATCAGTTTCCGTTATCGAGGCGAAAATTTCAGAATCTTCGAAAAAACTCCTCACTGTATTTCCGTCGTTATCATTGAATTATTTGGACGTAGGACCGCAAAGGTAGCAACGCATACTTGTCGATGTTTTCGTAATAGAATTAAAAACTTTACCATCTATCACAACACAAGTTTGAAATTGATGTTAATTTCTTTGCCGCCCATTACGGTTTGAAAGGGCACGAAGTTTCTCTCTTGCGCTTCGATACAATCAAGTTCTGCCCTAGTTGCTTCGGCAGTTTCGGGGAAGAATTCAATTTTAACTAGGCTACAAAATCTTGGCGGCGAAGGACGTGGATTTTTCAAAATAATCACGCGTGGGATTGACTCGATCAAAGATTTGGAAGGAAATAAATGAAATAAAGATAATGATGACATCCGATTCATTGTCGTCTCCGTCGCTAAATTTTTGTTTGTGAGTACTTCGACCAGACGTTCCATCGCATCCCCATTTGCATATCAGTTCTAAATTACCAACTTCATTTTGAGAATACTTCCAATAACGAACAATTGTACCATTAATATTATTTCAGCTCTATGATATAGCAATGCTTGAAGTCCAACTACGGCTCCACTTTAGTGACAGAATTTTGTGACTTTACAGGGTAACACTTTGTTTAGAATACAATACACATTTATGAGGCGGGTATAATTTAAAAAAAAAAATTTCACGCTTACAGAACGTATTAATTGGTATCGACTTTTGGTTTCTTTACCTTCTACGTGGGTTTTTTTAGAGTCTTGCGCGGTGATTTTACGACTGAAAAAATATGCTTTTTGATTGTTTTTCAAGCCCCTTTTGAAAAAAAATATATCGTATTTTTGTCATGAACAGTATTTGCCAGGGAAAAAAGCGTATTCTGGAAAAAAAATGAAATTTCCATTCGGCGTGCAGGAGAATGAAGTGTGGAAAATTCCGAATACGGAACACTCCCGTAAAACTTTATTCGAGCCCCCCGTCATGTAGAAAAAATTATCAAACATACGATTCAAAGTCGATAGATCGAAATTTTATCAGTGGAACAAATAAGCCAAATCAGACACGGGCGCGCTATAGGAAGTGCTAGTCTGCTGACGTCACAGCTGCAACTTCCGAATGTTCGGCTGTCACACGAAGTTGGTCCTATGACACGCGGTCGAACAGAGGGATCTGAATGTGTCCCTATCCGAGAACGTTATTGAAAAGAATGTCAATTTCGAGAATGTTCGAGGATTCGCTAATAACTTTGAGAATGAATAATTCTAGCAATAAACTTTTTAAGTAATGTGGCGTGAAATGATCATTTTTTACTAAATACTACGAGTATTTTTGTTTTTTAATGTTCCATAAATAATCTGAACATTCTGTAGTAACATAATTTTTAAATCGTAAATTCTAAATACAAAAATATTCTACATAATTGTAAATACAACAATAAATATCGTAAAATTTCGGAGTTACAAGATTTTAAGATAATTTATGAAACAGTAAAAAAAAACAAAAATACTTGTAGGATTTGGTAAAAATTAATAATTTCACGCGAAATTACTTTAAAATATAGTGTTAGGATTATTTATTCCAAAAGTTGTTCGCGAATCGCATATGATTTGAAATATTATTTGCGGAGCATGAAATCCTCGAACATTTTCGAAATGATCATTATTTTCAATGAAGTTCACAATCGATCGATTAAGTTCAATCTGTTATCTGAACCCTTAATCCGTGAAGGCATTTGAGGCACCTTAATCCCGTGAACCTGGGTCGTTTTCGTTTTTGCACTACCAAACCAACAATTGTCAATGAAAAACATCCGAAAAAATGCATGGTCAATCTTTAGGCCGTACTTCTCAAGGGAAATAGGGTTCTTTTCTTTCCAATGTTTAATATTTTTTAAAATTAAATATCAAGCGACCTGCGAAGAAAATGATCTTGGGCAGGACGAAAACGACCCACGTTCGCGAAATGCGGGTTAAAAATCTCTGCACTATCGGTCACATTTGATCGAAAAGTCTGAAGATTGTGCGAGAACGACGGTAGGAGCATTGTTTATTTAACAAAGAAAAAATCGGTGCTCGGAATGGTTCTCGGAGCCCCGACCGGACATTCTCGATATTACTGCCCCAAATTCGTCTTTGATTTTATCTTATTTCCGGTCAGATTGGGTCGAGAAGTCTGGCGATGCTGCGAGAACGACGGTAGGAGCTTTGTTTATTTAACAAAGTTAAAATCGGTGCTCGCAATGGTTCTTGGGGCATCGATCAGACATTCCCGATATTACTGCCCGAAATTCGTCTCCGATTTATCTTACTTCCGGTCAGATTGGATAAGGAAGTCTGACGATGCTGCGAGAACGACGGTAGGAGCTTTGTTCATTTAATAAAGATAACATCGGTGCTCGGAATGGTTCTCGGAGCCTCGATCGGACATTCCCGATATTACTGCTCCGAATTCGTCTCCAATTTTAATTTCTTTCCGGTCAGATTGAGTCGAGAAATCTGACGATGTGGGTTGAATATGGATTGAATACCCTCCATATTCAATACGTCCACAGCAGCAGTCGTCATGGTTATTTTTGCGACGAGGGTGATAAATTTCTAAAAATCACTCACTGAGAACGAATCCGAACAATCTGAAGGTTGATTCGATAATAAAACACAGAACAGAATTTCAATGGACCGTTTTTTCATATTGGATTCGTATAGATCCGATAAGAAAAAACCGTTGAAACAGGCATATTTATCAACGTCGAATCTCATGTGAATCTCTCTTCGAATCGACGTCTTTCACATCTGGGAACGAATCCGAGTCCGCATGCGAGTGTTTCTGTTGCGGAATTACCTCAAATAACTGAGAACGCCGCGCTGATAGTGGGATTCGTTCACGTTCATAGTCCGCAGCAGCAGTAGTAGTTCAATAACTATTTTCGTGTCGAGGGTGATAAATAAAGGAAAAAAAATCCTTCTGTGGTAACGAATCCGAAAAATCTGAAGGTTCTTTCAAAAATTAAATACAAACCAGTATTCGAATATAGCGTTTTTCATATTGGATTTGTCTCGATGCGATAACAAGAACGGTTGAAACAGACGCGTTTATCAAAGTCAAATCTCATGTGAATCTTTCTTCGAATCGACGTCTTTTACATCTGGGAACGAATCCGAGTCCGCATTTAAGTGCTTCTGTTGTGGAATAACCCCTACAGGCGGAGACCGTCGCGCTGATAATGGGATTCGTTCACGTTCACAGTCCACAGCAGCAATAGTAGTTCAATGACTGTTTTCGTGTAGAAGGTGGTAAATAACGAAAAAAAAATTATTCTGTGGTAACGAATCCGAAAACGCTGAAGGTTTTTACAAAGATGAAATACAAAACGAAATTCGAATGGACCGTTTTTCCCATTGGATTCATCTTGATTTGATAAAAAATGGTTGAAACAGGCGCGTTTATCAACGTCGAATGTCATGAGAATCTGTTTTCGAATCGACGTTTTTTACATCCGGGAACGAATCCGAGTGCGTGTGCAAGTGTTTCCGTTGTGGAATAATCCCTACAAACTGAGAACGCCGCGGTGAACATGGGATTCGTTCGCCTTCATAGTCCACAGCAGCAGTCGTCATGGTTATTTTTGCGGCGAGGGTGATAAATTTCTAAAAATCGCTCACCGAGAACGAATCCGAACAATCTGGAGGTTGATTCGATAATAAAATACAGAACAGAATTTCAATGGACCGTTTTTTCATATTGGATTCGTATAGATCCGATAAGAAAAAACCGTTGAAACAAGCATATTTATCAACGTCGAATCTCATGTGAATCTCTCTTCGAATCGACGTCTTTTACATCTGGGAACGAATCCGAGTCCGCATGCGAGTGTTTCTGTTGCCGAATAACCCCAAAAAACTGAGAACGCCGCGCTGATAGTGGGATTCGTTCACGTTCATAGTCCACAGCAGCAGTACTAGTCCAATAAATATTTTCGTGTCGAGGGTGATAAATAAAGGAAAAAAATCCTTCTGTGGTAACGAATCCGAACAATCTGAAGGTTCATTCAAAAATTGAATACAACCCAGTATTCGAATATAGCGATTTTTCATCTTGGATTTGTCTCGATGCGATAACAAGAACGGTTGAAACAGACGCGTTTATCAAAGTCAAATCTCATGTGAATCTTTCTTCGAATCGACGTCTTTTACATCTGGGAACGAATCCGAGTCCGCATTTAAGTGCTTCTGTTGTGGAATAACCCCTACAGACGGAGACCGTCGCGCTGATAATGGGATTCGTTCACGTTCATAGTCCACAGCAGCAGTAGTAGTTCAATGACTTTTTTCGTGTCGACGGTGGTAAATAACGAAAGAAAAATCATTCTGTGGTAACGAATCCGAAAACGCTGAATTTTTTTTTCAAAGATGAAATACAAAACGAAATTCGAATGGACCGTTTTTCCCATTGGATTCGTCTCCATCTGATAGAAAATGGTTGAAACAGGCGCGTTTATCAACGTCGAATGTCATGAGAATCTGTTTTCGAATCGACGTTTTTTACATCCGGGAACGAATCCGAGTGCGTGTGCAAGTGTTTCCACTGTGGAATTATCCCTACGAACTGAGAACGCCACGGTGAACATTGGATTCGTTCGCGTTCATAGTCCACAGCAGCAGTCGTCATGGTTATTTTTGCGACGAGGGTGATACATTTCTAAAAAACACTCACTGAGACCGAATCCGAACAATCTGGAGGTTGATTCGATAATAAAACACAGAACAGAATTTCAATGGACCGTTTTTTCATATTGGATTCGTATAGATCCGATAAGAAAAAACCGCTGAAACAGGCATATTTATCAACGTCGAATGTCATGTGAATCTCTCTTCGAATCGACGTCTTTTACATCTGGGAACGAATCCGAGTCCGCATGCGAGTGTTTCTGTTGCGGAATAACCCCAAAAAACTGAGAACGCCGCGCTGATAGTGGGATTCGTTCACGTTCATAGTCCGCAGCAGCAGTAGTAGTCCCATAACTATTTTCGTGTCGAGGGTGATAAATAAAGGAAAAAAAATCCTTCTGTGGTAGCGAATCCGAACAATCTGAAGGTTCTTTCAGAAATTAAATACACGCCAGTATTCGAATATAGCGTGTTTCATCTTGGATTTGTCTCGATGCGATAACAAGAACGGTTGAAACAGACGCGTTTATCAAAGTCAAATCTCATGTGAATCTTTCTTCGAATCGACGTCTTTTACATCTGGGAACGAATCCGAGTCCGCATTTAAGTGCTTCTGTTGTGGAATAACCCCTACAGACGGAGACCGTCGCGCTGATAATGGGATTCGTTCACGTTCACAGTCCACAGCAGCAGTAGTAGTTCAATGACTTTTTCGTGTCGACGGTGGTAAATAACGAAAGAAAAATCATTCTGTGGTAACGAATCCGAAAACGCTGAATTTTGTTTCAAAGATGAAATACAAAACGAAATTCGAATGGACCGTTTTTCCCATTGGATTCGTCTCGATCTGATAAAAAATGGTTGAAACAGGCGCGTTTATCAACGTCGAATGTCATGAGAATCTGTTTTCGAATCGACGTTTTTTACATCCGGGAACGAATCCGAGTGCGTGTGCAAGTGTTTCCACTGTGGAATTATCCCTACGAACTGAGAACGCCACGGTGAACATTGGATTCGTTCGCGTTCATAGTCCACAGCAGCAGTCGTCATGGTTATTTTTGCGACAAGGGTGATACATTTCTAAAAAACACTCACTGAGAACGAATCCGAACAATCTGGAGGTTGATTCGATAATAAAACACAGAACAGAATTTCAATGGACCGTTTTTTCATATTGGATTCGTATAGATCCGATAAGAAAAAACCGCTGAAACAGGCATATTTATCAACGTCGAATGTCATGTGAATCTCTCTTCGAATCGACGTCTTTTACATCTGGGAACGAATCCGAGTCCGCATGCGAGTGTTTCTGTTGCGGAATCGCCCCAAAAAACTGAGAACGCCGCGCTGATAGTGGGATTCGTTCACGTTCATAGTCCGTAGCAGCAGTAGTAGTCCCATAACTATTTTCGTGTCGAGGGTGATAAATAAAGGAAAAAAATCCTTCTGTGGTAACGAATCCGAACAATCTGAAGGTTCTTTCAAAAATAAAATACACGCCAGTATTCGAATATAGCGTGTTTCATCTTGGATTTGTCTCGATGCGATAACAAGAACGGTTGAAACAGACGCGTTTATCAAAGTCAAATCTCATGTGAATCTTTCTTCGAACCGACGTCTTTTACATCTGGGAACGAATCCGAGTCCGCATTTAAGTGCTTCTGTTGTGGAATAACCCCTACAGACGGAGACCGTCGCGCTGATAATGGGATTCGTTCACGTTCACAGTCCACAGCAGCAGTAGTAGTTCAATGACTTTTTCGTGTCGACGGTGGTAAATAACGAAAGAAAAATCATTCTGTGGTAACGAATCCGAAAACGCTGAATTTTGTTTCAAAGATGAAATACAAAACGAAATTCGAATGGACCGTTTTTCCCATTGGATTCGTCTCGATCTGATAAAAAATGGTTGAAACAGGCGCGTTTATCAACGTCGAATGTCATGAGAATCTGTTTTCGAATCGACGTTTTTTTACATCCGGGAACGAATCCGAGTGCGTGTGCAAGTGTTTCCACTGTGGAATTATCCCTACGAACTGAGAACGCCACGGTGAACATTGGATTCGTTCGCGTTCATAGTCCACAGCAGCAGTCGTCATGGTTATTTTTGCGACAAGGGTGATACATTTCTAAAAAACACTCACTGAGAACGAATCCGAACAATCTGGAGGTTGATTCGATAATAAAACACAGAACAGAATTTCAATGGACCGTTTTTTCATATTGGATTCGTATAGATCCGATAAGAAAAAACCGCTGAAACAGGCATATTTATCAACGTCGAATGTCATGTGAATCTCTCTTCGAATCGACGTCTTTTACATCTGGGAACGAATCCGAGTCCGCATGCGAGTGTTTCTGTTGCGGAATCGCCCCAAAAAACTGAGAACGCCGCGCTGATAGTGGGATTCGTTCACGTTCATAGTCCGTAGCAGCAGTAGTAGTCCCATAACTATTTTCGTGTCGAGGGTGATAAATAAAGGAAAAAAATCCTTCTGTGGTAACGAATCCGAACAATCTGAAGGTTCTTTCAAAAATAAAATACACGCCAGTATTCGAATATAGCGTGTTTCATCTTGGATTTGTCTCGATGCGATAACAAGAACGGTTGAAACAGACGCGTTTATCAAAGTCAAATCTCATGTGAATCTTTCTTCGAACCGACGTCTTTTACATCTGGGAACGAATCCGAATCCGCATTTAAGTGCTTCTGTTGTGGAATAACCCCTGCAGACGGAGACCGTCGCGCTGATAATGGGATTCGTTCACGTTCATAGTCCACAGCAGCAGTCGTCATGGTTATTTTTGCGACGAGGGTGATAAATTTCTAAAAATCACTCATTGAGAACGAGTCCGAACAATCTTGGGGTTGATTCGATAATAAAACACAGAACAGAATTTCAATGGACCGTTTTTTCATATTGGATTCGTATAGATCCGATACGAAAAAACCGTTGAAACAGGCATATTTATCACCGTCGAATCTCATGTGAATATCTCTTCGAATCGACGTCTTTTACATCTGGGAACGAATCCGAGTCCGCATGCGAGTGTTTCTGTTGCGGAATAACCCCAAAAAACTGAGAACGCCGCGCTGATAGTGGGATTCGTTCACGTTCATAGTCCACAGCAGCAGTACGAGTCCAATAAATATTTTCGTGTCGAGGGTGATAAATAAAGGAAAAAAATCCTTCTGTGGTAACGAATCCGAACAATCTGAAGGTTCATTCAAAAATTGAATGCAAGCCAGTATTCGAATTTAGCGATTTTTCATCTTGGATTTGTCTCGCAGCGATAACAAGAACGGTTGAAGCAGACGCGTTTATCAAAGTCAAATCTCATGTGAATCTTTCTTCGAATCGACGTCTTTTACATCTGGGAACGACTCCGAGTCCGCATTTAAGTGCTTCTGTTGTGGAATAACCCCTACAGACGGAGACCGTCGCGCTGATAATGGGATTTTTTCACGTTCACAGTCCACAGCAGCAGTAGTAGTTCAATGACTTTTTTCGTGTCGACGGTGGTAAATAACGAAAGAAAAATCATTCTGTGGTAACGAATCCGAAAACGCTGAAGGTTTTTTCAAAGATGAAATACAAAACGAAATTCGAATGGACGGTTTTTCCCATTGGATTCGTCTCGATCTGATAGAAAATGGTTGAAACAGGCGCGTTTATCAACGTCGAATGTCTTGAGAATCTGTTTTCGAATCGACGTTTTTTACATCCGGGAACGAATCCGAGTGCGTGTGCAAGTGTTTCCGTTGTGGAATAATCCCTACAAACTGCGAACGCCGCGGTGAACATTGGATTCGTTGGCGTTCATAGTCCACAGCAGCAGTCGTCATGGTTATTTTTGCGACGAGGGTGATAAATTTCTACAAATCACTCGCTGAGAACGAATCCGAACAATCTGGAGGTTGATTCGATAATAAAACACAGAACAAAATTTCAATGGACCGTTTTTTCATATTGGATTCAGATAGATCCGATACGAAAAAACCGTTGAAACAGGCATATTTATCAACGTCGAATCTCAGGTGAATCTCTCTTCGAATCGACGTCTTTCACATCTGGGAACGAATCCGAGTCCGCATGCGAGTGTTTCTGTTGCGGAATTACCTCAAAAAACTGAGAACGCCGCGCTGATAGTGGGATTCGTTCACGTTCATAGTCCGCAGCAGCAGTAGTAGTTCAATAACTATTTTCGTGTCGAGGGTGATAAACAAAGGAAAAAAATCCTTCTGTGGTAACGAATCCGAACAATCTGAAGGTTCTTTCAAAAAATAAATACAAGCCAGTATTCGAATATAGAGTTGCTCATCTTGGATTTGTCTCGATGCGATATCAAGAACGGTTGAAACAGACGCGTTTATCAAAGTCAAATCTCATGTGAATCTTTCTTCGAATCGACGTCTTTTACATCTGGGAACGAATCCGAGTCCGCATTTAAGTGCTTCTGTTGTGGAATAACCCCTGCAGACGGAGACCGTCGCGCTGATAATGGGATTCGTTCGCGTTCATAGTCCACAGCAGCAGTCGTCATGATTATTTTTGCGACGAAGGTGATAAATTTCTTAAAATCACTCACTGAGAACGAATTCGAACAATCTGGAGGTTGATTCGGTGATAAAACACAGAACAGAATTTCAATGGACCGTTTTTTCATATTGGAATCGTATAGATCTGATAAAAAATGGTTGAAACAGGCGCGTTTATCAACGTCGAATCTCATGTGAATCTGTTTTCGAATCGGTGTTTTTTACATCCGGGAACGAATCCGAGTCCGCATACAAGTCATTCTGTTGTGAAATAATCCCTACAAACTGAGAACGCCGTGGTGAACATTGGATTCGTTCACGTTCATAGTCCACAGCAGCAGTCGTAGTCCAATGGCTATTTTCGTCCCAGGGTGATTAATTGCTAAACATCACCCACCCGGAACGAATCCAAAGAATCTGAAGGTTATTTCGATAATAAACCACAAAACAGAATTTCAATGGTCCGTCTTTGATATTTGATTCGTCTCGATCCAATAAAAAACGATTGAAACAGGCACGTTTGTCAACGTCGACTCTCATGGAGACGTCGATTCGAAGAGAGCTTCGAATTGACGTCTTTTGCATCTGGTAACGAATCCGAATCCGCATGCAAGTGTTTCTTTTGTGGAATAATCCCTACAAACTGAGAACGCCATGGTGAACATCGGATTCCTTCATATTGATAGTCCACAGCAGCAGTCGTAGTCCAATGGCTATTTTCGTGCCGAGGGTGATACATTTTTAAAAACCACCCACTGGGAACGAATCCGAACAATCTGAAGGTTATTTCGATAATAAACACACAAAACAGAATTTTACTGGACCGTCTTTGATATTGGATTCGTCTCGATCCAATAAAAAAAAAAATGATTGAAACAGGCGTAGTAGTTCGAATCTCGTGAATCTCGAATCGAATCTCGTGATTCTCTCTCGTAAATCGAATCTCGTGAATCTCTCTTCGAATCGACGTCCTCTACAGCTAGCAGCGTATTTGAGTCCGCATGCAATTGCTTCTGTTGTGGAACAATTTCTACAAACTTAGAACGCCGCGGTGGGCATTGGATTCGTTCACGTTCATAGTCCAGAGCAGCAGTCTAATGGCTGTTTTCGTGCTCAGGGTGAAACATTTTGAAAAATCACCCATTGAGAAGAAATCCGAACAATCTAAAGGTTATTTCGATAGTGAAACACAAAACAGAATTTGAATACACCGTTTTTCATGTTGGATTCGTCTTAATCCGATAAAAAACGGTTAAAATAGGCGGATTTATCAACGTGGAATCTCATGTGAATCTCCCTTCTGATTGACGTCTTTTACATCTGGGAACGAATCCGAACGCGCATGCAAGTGTTTCCGTTGTGGAATAATCACTACAAACAAAGAACGCTGCGCTGAACATTGGATTCTTTCGCGTTCATAGTCCACAGCAGAGGGTCGTCATGGTTATTTTTGTGCCGATGGTGATAAATTTCTAAAAATCACTCACTGGGAACGAATCCGAACAATCTGAAGGTTATTTCGATAATAAAACACAAAACAGAATTTCAATAGACCGTTTTTTCATATTGGATTCGTCTCGATCTGGCAAGAAAAAAACGGTTGAAACAGACGTATTTATCAACGTCGAATCTCATGTCCATCTCTCTTCGAATCGACGTCTTTCACATCTGGGAACGAATCCGAGTCCGCATTTAAGTGTTTGCGTGTGGAATAACCTCTACAGACGGCGACCGCCGCGCTGATAATGGGATTCGTTCACGTTCATGGTCCACAGCAGCAGTAGTAGTTCAATAAATGTTTTCGTGTCGAGGGTGGTAAATAAAGAAAAAAATCATTCTGTGGTAACGAATCCGAAAACTCTGCAGGTTTTTTCAAAGATGAAATACAAAACAAAATTCAAATAGACCGTTTTTCCTATTGGATTCGTCTCGGTCTGATAAAAAAATGGTTGAAACAGGCGCGTTTATCAACGTCCAATCTCTTGTGGATCTGTTTTCGAATCGACGTTTTTTACATCCAGGAACGAATCCGAGTCCGCATACAAGTGTTTCTGTTGTGGAATAATCCCTACAAACTGAGAACACCGCGGTGGACATTGGATTCGTTCACGTTCATAGTCCAGAGCAGCAGTCCAATGACTGTTTTCGTACCGAGGGTGAAACATTTTGAAAAATCACCTATTGAGAAGAAATCCGAACAATCTGAAGGTTATTTCGTTAATGAAACACGAAACACAATTTGAATAGACCGTTTTCCATGTTGGATTCGTCTATATCCCTTAAAAAACGGTTGAAACAGGCACGTTTATCAACGTCGAATCTCATGTGAATCTCTCTTCAGATCGACGTCTTTTACATCTGGGAACGAATCCGAGTGTGCATGCAACCGTTTCCGTTGTGGAATAATCGCTACAAACCGAGAACGCCGCGCTGAACATTGGATTTGTTCACGTTCATAGTCCACTGCAGCAGTAGTAGTCCAATGGCTATTTTCGTTTCGAGGGTGGTAAATTAAAGAAAATCATTCTCCAGTAACGAATCCAAACACTCTGAAGGTTATTTCAAAAATGAAATACAAAATTGAATTCGAATAGACTTTTTTTCATATTAGATTCCCCTCGATATGATGAAAAACGGTGGAAACTGGAGTATTTATCAACATCGAATCTCATCTGAATTTCTCTTCGAATCGACGTCTTTTACATCTGGGAACGAATCCGAGTCCGCATGCAAGTGTTTCTGTTGTTGAATAATCCCTCCAAACTGAGAACGCCACGCTGAACATTGGATTCGTTCACGTTCATAGTCCACAGCAGCAGCAGTAGTCCAATGGCAGTTTTCGTGCCGAGGGTGGAAAATTTTGGCAAATATTCCACCTACGCAATTGCCGCTGCCTGTCCATTGATTCGGCATTCTCCATAACACCCGATCATATCCGCATGTTCTCCAGTGGTATCATCGCTCATACCGGCTTCGATATTCTCCAATTGTCTCTCGCACTAGATCGCTCGTGCTATGCTCCGCTCGCGTTAGTTACTGAGACGGTTCGCCTTGTTGATCGCCGTTCAATTGTTTTGCAGTCTTCTGTTTGCCTCCTCTGATGAAAACTTTTGAAAACCCAAACAAACGCAAACCCCACGAAACGACGATCAACAAGGTGAATCTTCTCAGTAGCTAACGTGAGCGGAGCATAGCGCGAGCGATCTAGTGCGAGAGACAATTGGAGAATTTCGCGAGAAAATCGAAGCCGGTATGGGCGATTATACTACTGGAGAATATGCTGATATGATCGGGTATTATGGAGAATGCCGATTCAATGGACGATTCAGGACGACGGCACCCAAGCCACAAAGTAATTTCGGCAGCGTTTAACCGTTTGCGCGAATGTGGAAACGTGATGGCGAATCGCAGTAGTGCAGGTCGGCCGCGAACGTCTCGAACCGTCTGACGGGAAGAAAATATACTTCGAGCGGTTGAGGAAGACCCGACTACAAGCACGCGCGCCGTGGTCCAAGCGCTTGGGACGAGTGCATCGACGGTGCATCGGACCCTTAAATCTGCAGAAATGCATCCATTCCACTACACGCGTGTGCAGGGTTTGAGTGAGGAAGATTATGAGAGGCGGATAGAGTTTTGCCGTTGGTTCTTAAATGCGCACGAGGTGGACAACAATATTTTAAGGACGATCATTTTCACGGATGAAAGTTCGTTCAGGCGAAACGGGACCTGGAACACGCGGAATTCCTACTACTGTGCTCCCAAGAACGCAAATCATCACTTTGCCATCGAAGCCCGGCATCAACATCGTTTACCGCCGTTAAACGTGTGGGCTGGAATAATGGGTGTCCATTTGGTAAGACTTTTCGTTGTTATCAAACAATAAGTTGTCAAACCCTTGTTGTCGACTGTGGGTGGATTCTACGCCACGCCTATTTTCCGTTAATTTAAATAAAAATGTTAATGTAAAAAAAATTTAAGTACATCACATTTTCACTCTAATACGCAGTTCATTTTTTTCCACAAAATTTCTTACCTCTTTTTTCAAATTAAATACGCTTTTCAAATAGCTCACTATTCCACTTTTTTATTTAAAGATATCAATCGCAACCAAGCTCAAATACATTTTTAGTCTTTTTTATCGAAAAATAAAAACGGTTGTGATTTTTTTTGCAGAACGTATCGTTATTTTCAATTTTTTGCATAGTTTGATTTTTTAAGCACGCTTTAATTAAATATTTGGTTATATAACCTATGTATTTTTAAAAAGTATCCACGTCAGTACTTTCAAACAAATTTTTAAGTAAAAATATCCAATAGTTCATTTTTTACGACGATTTTTGTGGTTGGAGTACAAATGGCCGCCGTGTGTCAAGCATGTGATTCTGCAAACGTGTGTCAAACAAGGGTTAAGGGAATAGAGCCTTGGTCAGAAGTATTAGGCAACTTGTGAGTGTTGTATCCGGCCAAAAAATTGAATATCTCGGCGAAAAAAAATCTCATCCGAACATTGCCAAATAGGGTTTTGAATCGGACAAGCAAGCTTCATTTTGATTTTTCTTACGAGTTATTACAAGCATTTATTTAACCTTACTTCCTATGAGATGCAAAACAAAACTTCCCTACTACTTAGAAGTTTGAAATTTTGCAAACATGAATACAAGAGGTGACAATACATGATTCAACGTAAAAGAAAATAATGAAATACATTAATAAATAAAAATAACAATTTTCTGTGAGATGCAAAATGGAGAATCGGTATTCGATCAACTTTCACATTATTTAACGTACTGAAAAAAATAGAAAATCAAATGTATAGGTAAATGTTTTTTTTTCAGAACAATCTGTTGTTTAATGTAAAAAACATAGAAAATAATTGTGTTTACCAAATCACCGATATTTGACTATACATAAAAGATTGGGGCACTCAACTTTTGAAATGTTTAATAAGTTTGATCAATGCAGTTTCACAAACGGTATTTAAGTTCGCATAATTCGACATTTTCAGCGCCCCAAGCTTCTTTCATAGTCACATATGGGTAATTTGGTTAGGAAAATTTTGTATTTTGCTATTTTGGAGTCACTGCATTTTCTCAGATTTCTTTTCAAATTTCTTTGCTTCCCTTTTTTTTCCCATTTTTTTTATTAATAGTCAACAGAAAATACCTAGGCAAAAAAAATTCGAAATGAAATCTAAAAAAACATTAAGTGACTTCAAAACAACAAAACACAAGTTTTTATTTCTTCGACTAAAGTGTTCTAAACCTCATAGTTTTCAAGTTACGGGGCACTCTGCCGGCTCTTGAAAAAATTGCCGGTTTTTTTCAAAGAAAAAATTGAATAGCATCGCGAAAAGAAATTGCAAAAATAAAAGGAAAAACGAAACTAAAGCTAACAGTGTCCTTTTCGAAGGATATTATGGCTAAATGCCGAAATTGTTCAAAGTCCGGCACGCGATTTTCCTACGTACGAAAATCGTGATAAAACCGGCATTTTCGAAATAAGGTACCGGCTACAATAAAATCGTCAAAATAAAAAAAAGGCATAATGGAGCCTGTACTTTTTCAAACGCCGTTCGCTAAATTGCTTAATGATTTTTTTTTCCGGGATATTCGATTTTTGCCCGAACATGAAAATTACAGGGTGCCAAATACTTCCGGACAAGGCTGTAAATTAATGAGGATTTGCATTTCGCATTCGAAAAATGCGACATCAACGATACAAAATTTCAACACAACGATGATCGGATATTGTTCCTTTCAGATGGGACCGTTTGAATTTGCGGGGCATTTGAGAAGTGTGCAGTACGCAGACTTCATTTCGACTAATTTACTGCAATTGTGCCGGCGTGCGGTTATAGGAGAAGCAGCTTTACGGAACGCCGTATTTCAACACGACGGTGCACCGGCACATACGAGCCGAATGGCAAGGCAGGCGGTGGCTCAAATATTTGGGAATCGATTCATTGATCGAGGGGGGATGCGCGACTGGCCGGCGCGGTCCCCGGATTTTAATCCGTTGGATTTTTTCCTATGGGGCCATGTGAAGTCGCAGGTTTATCGCCAACCCTTGCGTGGTCGGGCCCACCTCGACCTCCGTTTCAAAGATGACCTCCGCATCGTAACTGCGGATATGCTCGAAAATTGCCGGGAGAGCCTGTTGCGCCGAGCCCGTTGCTGCGTCCAGGCAAACGGTGGCCATTTTGAGCATTTGTTATGAATAAGTTGACGGTATGTTTTTATGATGTAGACGTAGACGTTGGGAAAGAATTTAATAAAACTTCATCAATTATTATCGACGACTTTTTTTTTGCAAATGCATTCAGGTGGCTCTGGTGGCATCATGGCGGGACCAGCTTCCGGGTAGGGCACCTGTCCGACGATGACAGTCCCACTCCTTGTATTCTGGACGTGAGAATCATGGTTTTTGACGGAGATACGCATATAACGGAAAATGTCGTCGAAATATCAAACCCAAACAAACTCCAGATTTTATCCCCTTAAGGATTCGGAATATAAACTCAGAAAAGTTTTTTTTTTCATGTCCTCGTTTTTTTCCTGGTTATGTCCCGAACGACTACCCTACACCCTTGCTGATCATTTACCGCTTCTTCCCATGTGATTTCATCTTAGTTTCGGTCAGATTGAGTCGAGAAGTCTGATACTACAGCGAAAACGACGGCAAAAGCATTATTTACGTAACAAAGATGAAATCGGTGGTCGCAATGGTTCTAGGGGTCTCAATCGATCATTCGTCATATTACCGATCCGAATTCGACTCCGACTTCATCGTCGAATCCCATGTGGATCTTTCTTTGAATCGATGTTTTTTTACATCTGGGAATTAATCCGAGTCCGAAGGCAAGTGTTTCCGTTGTGGAATAATCGCCATGTCTTTGAACTTTATAAAATGTCTAACAACATTAAGGGGTAAGGCCACAGTCGAATTTTCGAAAAATCGATTTTTTCTCGCTAAAACGGTGCTTTAAGAATAAGTTACTATTTGATTTATAGCAAGAACATTTCTTTTTCACCGACTTTGAGCGTATAACGTAAGCCCACCTACAGCACGGCCATAGAGTACCTAAAACTTTAAACGCGTTTTGCTCAAAACAGCTTTTTTCCAATTCGCGTGACAAGCAACTTCAACAATTTTCACTCGATTTACTTCAAATTCAAAAGTTATGTTCCTAATTGCATTTCGCAGAGAAGTACGTACGCAATTTGTGATCAATCGAAAATTTTTCATTTTATGAGCAGTTTTATACGAAATTTTTCACTGCAAATTCATTCAAATACTTACAACTCAATTCAAATACCTACAACTTTTGAATCAAAAAATATTTTTTAAATTGCGTACGTACTTTTGCGTATGTACTTTAGGTATTCTAATGTAGATTGATGAGAATTTTTTTTTGTTCTAGGTAAAAAAATGTGGATGCTAAATGTCATGCCGCGGAGCGCCTGAAATAAAAGATAACAAAAGAAAATATTAGTTGTCGGCCATTTTGTACATGGAAAAAAACATTTTCTAACAGCTTGATGTTCATACTAAATAGATGTGTAATTAATTTTATGAGTGAATCACTTTTTCATAGAAAAAAAATGGTTGAATTCGCACATGATTTTATACCCGTTACTATGGCCTAACCCCTTAAATGATTAGGAAATAACAAATACGCTGAGTCATGCCGTTTTTTTATGTGATTTTATTTTTTATTATGAAAAATGTTAAATGGAAGGACGTTTCGTCCTAGGACGGTTCGTCGTCCTGCACCTTCTCGAATCCCAAAAAATCGGGCGATTGCATCACCATCAGACGATGATGAATCTGAAATGAAGAAAAACATGCTTTAAACGCTTCCATTATCTCTTATTGGGAGGTTAGCGTAGCCTTGAAAGACCAAAGACGACCATTGTTTTCAAAATAAATTCTCGGAGTATTCAATAACGGTAAAAATGTAATTTCTCTCAAGTGTGAATGGCTTCGTAAAAGTTGTGATTTCACAAAAAAAGATGTCGGTAGCACCATGATCAAGTAAGTTATTGCATTAAACGTGAAGCTATGATATTCAAAACGGTTCACATGAAAAAATTAATGAACCTTTTGAACTTTTAAAGATTCAATTGTTTACATTTTTACTTCGAATTTTTTCCATTCTTTTGTTCCTCCCCAGTCGTAACATAGTTACCTCAAACTTTTGGGTTGTCGGGAACCCTGCAACACGGAAGAGGTAGTCTTTCGCGGCGAGCCCAATTTCCATGAAAGATTCACTGCCGGGCAAAATATTTATTCCTAATAGCCGAATCAAATTTCCGCGGTAACAATAAATTCATTCTCACGGGTTTAGAGGCGGTATAACAAAATTCATTAAAAAAATATTAACTACATCCCGTGACAATAGTACTATGAACCAAAAAGGACCGAGGTGGGACCACAGTCACTAACGTTGAGAAAGAGGGGCGGAGAGAGAGAGAGAGAGAGAGAGAGAGAGAGAGAGAGAGAGAGAGAGAGAGAGAGAGAGAGAGAGAGAGAGAGAGAGAGAAAGAGATAGAGAGAGAGAGAGAGAGAGAGAGAGATAGAGAGAGAGAGCGAGAGAGAGAGCGGGGGTGGGGGTTGGAGGAAGGATCGAGGATCGAGGATATGGGTTAGATGGTTGGGGATAGGGAATATGAGTTACAGAATATGAGATACGTAGCAGGAGGTAGGAGATAGAGGATAGAGGATGGCGGATAGTTGATAGGGAGTGAGGGTAGAGGTTGGAGGATATGGGAACGTCGATAGGGGATCGAGTTCCTATCAACTATCAGTTGAAAGTTCATAGGGGGTAGGGGATATAGGATAGCGGGTAGGAGGTAGAAATAGGGATTCGAATAAACCGTTATTACCCGGAAATTGTCAGAACATATTCATTTATTCATTTCAATTGAATTCGCGAAGTTGTTGCAATTTCTGTAATATCTGTAGACTATGATTTCTCTATTACATATAAAGCCGATATTGAAGCTTTGAAAATTTTAAGAGAAGAGTTTAATTTCAAATGTGAAGGTGGCCAGACAAAATAAATAAAGATAAAATCATGAGCGAATTTAACAATTTTTTTCGTATGAAAAACTGATTCACTCATAAAATTAATTACACACCTATTTAGTATGAATATCTAGCTGTTAACATTTTTTTAATGTACAAAATAGCCACCTACTCGAAACTTCTCGAAACAGCTTTTTTCCAATTGGCGTGACAAATAACTTCAACAATTTTCACTCGATTTACTTCAAATTTAAAAGTTATGTTCCTAATTGCATTTCGCAGAGAAGTACGTACGGCATTTCTGATTAATCGAAAACTTTTCATTTTACGAGCAGTTTATGAGCAGTTATAACGAAATTTTTAACGGAAAATTCATTTCTTAATTTCAAATACCGACAACTTTTCAATAAAATAATATTTTTTTAACTCTGTAAGTACTTCTCTAGGTATTCTAATGTAGATTGACGAGATTTTTTGTTTTTTGTCCTAGGTTAAAAATTGTGGATGCTCAATGTCACGCCGTGGAGCGCCTAAAAAAAGATAACAAAAGAAAATATTAGGAGTCGGCCATTTTGTACATAGAAACAAAAAAAATTCTAACAGCTTGATATTCATACTAAATAAATGTGTAATTAATTTAATGAGTGAATCACTTTTTCATACGAAAGAAAATTGTTGAATTCGCACATGATTTTATACCCGCTACGTGGCCTAAGCCCTTACTTTCATACAGGGAACACGACGTATAAAATATGATACTTACAATTCACAGTCTTCCGTTTTTTTCTTTCCGTACATTTTTCTCCCTGATAAAATCATTGAGATGATGTCGCTGTTTATTTACAAATTTCCGTATATAATCCCTTCTTTTCTTTGTTTTTGGGCTCGAATATATATACCTTATTAAAAAATCCAGGTCTTTCGATTGTAGACTACGAATGTGATCACCAGGCAATTCTGATAGCCCGACAACAAGCCGCCCAAAAAGTTCCGGCATATTCTGAATATTCTTTTCGAATTTGCGATCGATACTGGACATGTAGGGTTTAGATGCCATATTTTGTGCGTAATGGATGACAGATCGAGAGCCACTGAATAGGATGCCTGCGAGGAGTCAAGCAACACAGGCGAACGTTACCAATGGAAACAATTGACGCGCGTTACTACGACATCAGTCGATATTTGAATCGATGTTGTTTACAGCTGGGAACTAATTTGAGTCCGAATGCGCGTGTTTCTATCGTGGTTAAAAAAAACTAATGACGGAGCGCGTTGAAAAATAAAACGCCGAAACGATCGTGGAAGGTTCAAAGAGAAATCTTGAGAATTTGCTGCGGTCGTTTCGGGCATTTTTTTTCAACACTAAACATTATACAGGGTGTCCCAGAAGTAACGTACCTCCTTCTAGCATCTGGTAGGAAAAAAAAATCTTTGACAAAAAGTCCTCAGTCATTTTTTGATCAGACTCATAGATAATTAATTATGAATTAAAATAAATAGATAATCAGGTGCGCGCTACAGCGGATGGCGGCGTAGAGGGGAGGGATAGGGGAATGCGTTGTAATCAGTGCAGCCAGATCGCGCGTAAAAGTTACCCCCTCTCTAGTCTCTTACGCGCTCATCACACAATCATGGTAGCGCGTGTCCGTGAGCGAGCGACGCTCGGAGATCTTCAGAAAGAGCCGAGCACGGTTCAAGTTTTCCGACCGTGCCTTCGGCAGCTACACCAATACATGGACGTCTAGCACGTTCATGTGCGGCCAAGCCGAAACGAAGGCTGCGAGGGAAAAAGCAATCTGAGCACGACTCGCGCGTGACGTCACCCGACGGCACGCGCGAGGCTTTTAGATGATTTCAATGCTTATTTAGCTCTTGATTCTCTGCGTTGTTGATCAATACAAAAAAATGTATCGCGCACTCTGATCGCTTTTTTTTTTAGTTTATACGTTAATTTACATATAATAATAAAAGTAAATTACAACTTATTTATCTTATACAAAATAGTTTGCGCTTCACTCACACCCATCCTTATGCCAAATAAATTATAATTCATAAAAGTAAGCGGAAATATATTTATATTCGTATTATCATGTTAATTCTCTGTTGTATCCCCAGCTCGAGAACCCGGGATGGGTATTTTGGGATCGTTGCGAAATTAAGAGTTGGAACTCAAGTTCGTTGAATAGGAATATAAGTTTATTACTGGGCTGGTCTTATAATTGAATTTACAGTGTGTCGGTCGTACCTTAGGACCGAACCGTTCAAAAGCCAACCAAGGACTGTCTGTTCCCTGGTGTCTTTTCTTAATTGTCGACTCTGATTGTCGTAATTTGCCCCAGATCAAGCATCATAAGTTGCTTGGTCAGGATGTGTCGCAAAGTGTCGTTTTGACGTTTGCATTTTGGCGAAAGTGTAACTCTCGCAAGGAGGGCAATAAAGTGTCACTCTCGCAAGGAGGGCAACAAAGTGGAACTCTCGCAGTTGCGCAAATACTTGTTGTATTGCACAAGTTTGCGGACACAACATCCCTCCCCTTTAAAAGATCAAATCTCTCCTGGGATTTGTTTTGCATTAATGGTTGGTCCTTCGGTTTACAAATCTTTATCCATGTTCCCGTGTGATTATCCCATATATATCGTTATTATTTTTTCTTAAAATAATTCTCGGATAATTATAATACATTTTTTTTCAATACATTTTTCGTATGATCATTTTACACGGAACTCGTTGTTGCTGTGTTTCGCTTGATTTTTAGTGTCAATTTGGGCACGGGCAGCTTTCTTTTTGCTGACTGTGCTTCGCTTGGTTGCGCCGGCTCGGCGCTGTTGTGGTCCTCGTTGCGGACTGGTTTCCTTGCGCGCTTTATGCGGTAATAGCATACATAGGCTATTCCGAGTATTATCGGCGCGATTGTGCTTAGCGAATAGTTACCTATTATATGTTTATATGTGTTTGAATCGCTTGACTCTTTGTTTAACTTAATCTTTATGTTTTTTACGCGTTCGCTGATCCTGTTTAATTCTTTTGGATCGTTTATGATTTCGTGCGGTAATACAATTTTTGTCGATGTATGATCGAGTATGTTCATATCTGTAGACAAAAATGATAAATTATATTGCGGTAGGAAATCGGCGTATACGTTCTGTCTTATTTCGCCGACGGTTTCTAGTCTAAAACTAGGGGCGGTGACGGAACATTTTCCGTCCAAAGCCAGAGTCCCTGCACCCGTAAGGGTCGCGTGCGCGGTTGGTTGTTTTCCGCAATGGATGAGAAGCGTTTCGGGCTCCGGTGCGACGTATAGCCACCTACCATGGCGTTCTAACGCAATAATTAGAGTGTTATTTATCTGAGCAATTCTTTGGTCGCAATTCGCATTTTTATCTTTAGGTGCAATGTACAATGCCACCTCGCACGATGCGCAAGTATGAGCGGGACGCGCCGCTTGCTTTGGCCGGCAATAATAATGTGACTCTACGGCCTTACAATTTTCTAAATCATTTTTTGTTATGTGTAAGCAAGATTCTCTTGTGGCTTCGACCGCGACAAGGTCATTCTTTATTTCTACAAATTGATAACTATGATTTTTTATTTTGGCAGGCAGAGGATAGGCTTTGCTTATTTTATATTCCTCAGTGCCAATTAACGGTATTTTTATTACAAGTACAATGTACGTTTTCGTACTATACGCGCCTACTTCTGACAACTCCAATAATGTTGGCATTTGCGCGTAGTTTATCGCGGTAGGGAACGTATGCCCTATTGGCAAATTGGGTAAAGCGTCAGTCAAATAATTTGTCAATTGTCTTGGAGATAGTATGCTTGGGATGACCATTCCTCTCGTGAGTCCTATTAAAAAATTAACTAATTGTCGTACGTCATTCAGTAATGATTCTACGATGAGGCTTACAGCCGCTATTCGTTCATCCAATTGCTGTCGGGTGTTTTGGTCGTTGTACTGGTTGACCACCCGTTGTTCGATCTGTTTCACGAGAGCTTGTAGCACCTTCTGATTATCTTCCAAACGGTTTGATGATTGATTAAAAAGGTCTATTGTTGAGTTCAAAATTTGCACATTTCCCTTTAAGGCGTCTTCTACTGTTTTTTGCTTTTTATTTATTTTGTTTATTTCGTTGCTGATTTCGGATGCGTCTTGTGCGTCCATATTTCCTGTGATTGCTTTTATTATTCCCCCTAATCCGTCTATCAAGCCTCGTCGATAACGAATTTTTTTTAATTCCTGTTATGTCGTATGCGGCTTGTAGTTCGTTGTTGATTTTATCGACCATGCGAGTCGTTGTTTTTGTCGCCATATGACAGAGTAGGTTGGCCCGCAGGTCTTGAGCGCATAGGTCTACTATTTTCTTCATAGCTTTTGTGATCTGCGCTTCCTGTTCCGTTATTCCATTTAGATCCATTTTTACCGCTAGTTTCCACACGTCGCGGGTTATTGACATGGTCCCGATTTCCTCATAAAAAAATCCGGGTGAGACCGTAAACTTTTCTATCCGGTATGATTTTTCCGGCGTATCAGCTTCACCTGAGCTCGACCCTGGGGCCAGAGATAGTAACCTGCGAAAATGATTCGCGTGGTTAGATACTTTCTATAGATGTACATATAAGCCTATTATTTTATCTTTAGAATTCTTTAATTCTTTTCATTGAAGACTTTCGATTTGGGCTCGTTGCTGAGTCCTGAGTTTATTGCTCTTCCTTTTCTGCAATTCTGCGTTTTCGTGCTTTGATCGGGTCGCTCGTTCAGTGCTCGAACGGCGACGTTTCAGTGTTACTTCGACTTTCGACAGGAAACGACTATTTATCGGTAAGTTTTTATACTTCTTTGCTTTCTTTTCATACCTTTTTTGCACGACTATTTTATTGTAATTTTACTTTTCTTCCCCTTTTTTCAGATAATTATTATGGACTACTCCCGGTATGAGGGTGAAACGGTAGTCTTCGGGGCTGAGGAGGATGGCCTGGAATTTGTTGTTGTGAGTAGAGCCCCTCCCCCTTTTTTTTTTGAAAATGTCTTCCTATTGATGTATTTTCTTTTGTTTCTTTTTCCTTTCAGACCGCTCGGACTCCGAAACGGACGCGTCCCTCCTCGAAAGGGTGGTGGCGGCGGCTGTTTATCCAGCACGCTGTCGGAGTTCGCCGCCGTCGCGCCCAGGTCCGGGCCAATTTACAAAAACTCTGGGCCGAGGACCCTGAGAGTGTGGAGGCCATGGAGTGGGGCTGGGAGCCGGCCGACTTATTCGGGTTATGCCGGCTTTTTTATGACAGCCTGGAGGAGGGTTGGTGGCTCAGTCGGCCCACCATGTGGTGGCTGCCAGCCCTCTTTCCCACCCCCGGGTTGGAACCGGACCCCATTTGGGTGTTCGGTTGATACGACGATGAATGAAAAATACATATAATATAGACATATGTAACAATATATTTCCTTTCTTTATTTTTAAATATGTGTTCGCATTGTGCATTTTATTTTTCCCTTCCTCTTTTCAGGGCGTCTTGCGGGAGAACCTCTGTGGCCTCCCTCGATTAATCATTATTCTCTTTTTTTTCTGATGACGGGGCTTCGTGCGGCCGAGCCGCGGCCCCCTCCCTTTCTCCGCCCACCCGCTGGCCATCGAGATGGCTAGTGGGTGATATATTTTTTTAGGCGGTTCGCGTGTACGCGTGTTTCTTTGCGTCCGCGGCCGATACGGTAGGTTTCGCCTGCCTCTCGGCTTCGGACCGTGTAAGGCCCTACCCATTTCGGGGTAAGTTTGGCCGATCTGCCCCTCCTCACGGTCTCGTCGTAGAGGAGGACTTTATCACCCGGGCGGTACTCTACTTTACCGGCCGTGTGATCGTAATGATGCTTCCATTTCTCCTTTCCTTTTTTCAGCTTTTGTTGTGCCTGTTGCCATGACGCCC
The DNA here is from genome assembly GCA_963210295.1 of Ophion ellenae. Taxonomy (NCBI): domain Eukaryota; kingdom Metazoa; phylum Arthropoda; class Insecta; order Hymenoptera; family Ichneumonidae; genus Ophion; species Ophion ellenae. Next base: position 13,349,263 of record OY723390.1, on the reverse strand, counting down.
TCAGGCGTTCACGTAATTCTGCTGCATAATCGTCGTATGAATATGTTGCTCTCGGTATTTCTCGCAACGCGGTCGGTAATTTAGCCTCTTTACCGAATACCAATTCATACGGCGTAATACCTGTAGCCGTGTGTGGCGTGGTATTATATGTGAACATGGCGTATGGTATCCATTCGTCCCAGTCCCTTTGATCCTCACGTACAAAATTTTTCAGGTATTCCGCAAGGGTCCTGTGGGATCTTTCCAGGGCTCCATTCGATTGTGGATGGTATGCCGTGGTTTGCAACTTTTTTATTTGTAGGAGATCACACATTTCTTTAAATGTGTTGCTTAGAAAATTTGTGCCTTGATCCGAAAGAATTTCGGACGGGGCACCCAATTTACAAATGATTTCCGTTACGAGGGCCTTTGCTACCGTTTTGGCTTCTTGGTTTTCTAACGGAATTGCTGCACTATATTTTGTTAATAAATCCTGGAAAGTCAGGATGTATTTGTTGCCTTTTTCTGTAACAGTCAAGGGACCTACAATATCGACAGCACATTTTTCGAACGCTCGGCCCGGTGTGTCTGTTATGACCATCGGTACCTTCGCATTTTTTCCTGATTTATTTCGCTGACATTTGTCGCACTCCTGAATGTGTGCGGTGACGTCTTGTTTCATTCCTGGCCACACATACTGTTGTCGTATTCGCTGCAGCGTCCGTGTGATGCCTTGGTGCCCACCTAGAGGGGCATCGTGATATTCCTGCATTATCTTCTCTCGGTCTTCCTTGCTGGGAGTGCATACGCCAATGCTGCCGTTTTCTTCATCGCTCGCGCTCGTGCTCGAGCATCGCGACTCTTTTAACTCACGGGGAGATTCCCCCTGTGCCGCGCTTCCCCAGGCGGCTTCTCCTCCACGTGCTGCCTCGTAGCACGGAGAGTTGTATTCTCGGCCTCTCCGCTTTGTGCGGATATTCGTAGCGCTGTCCTTCTTTTTGCGCTCTCTTTCCCGGGCGCTCTTGCTCGGGTTGCCACTGTCCGAATCCATACTGTCGGACTCGGTCTCTTCCCTCTCACTTGCGTAACTGCTGGCGGCCATACTGTCTTCCTTTATTATTTCTCTCGCGCGGCCGCGCGGAGTCTTCTCTCTTTCTCAATTTAATTTTTCTTGCTCACTTTTGCCTGTTGCTATCACTCTTTCTTTATCTTCTGTCTCTGTCGCGCTACCGCATTTCCTTATATTTTTTCCTTTATTATTTTTCTCTGTTTCACTACCGCGCTTTTGTGTAATTTTTCCTCTCTCTTGTGCTTGAGCTCGTGTCAAGGCATATATGCGGCTTAACGCATCTGCGTTTGTGTTTGATTTTCCCGTTTTATATTGGATCTTATAGTTATATTCCTCCAATTTTATTCGCCATCTCATAAGCCTTGATCCTGGATCCTTTACGCTGAATAACCATGTCAATGGTTTGTGATCCGTAATTATGGTGAATTTTGTGCCATAAATATACGGTCGAAATTGATGTACTGCCCATACGATTGCAAGCAGTTCCTTCTCTGTAGTCGAATAATTAGTTTCGGCTTTGTTGAGAGTTCGGCTTGCATAGCATATGGGTAAATCCTCTCCAATTTTCCCTTGAGACAGGATTGCACCAATTGCCCTATCCGAGGCATCCGTGGTCACGATAAACGGTTTCGTGAAATCGGGATACTGGAGTATGGGCGCCGTGATCAGGGCTTCCCTTAAACGGTCAAATGAGCTTTGGCATAATTCGGACCATTCGAATTTCACACCCTTTTTGATCAAATTCGTCATTGGTTTAGCGATCTTGGAAAAATCTTTAATGAATCGGCGGTAGTACCCGGCTAGTCCCAGGAATGATTGTCTTTCTTTTACATTTCTCGGTATTGGGAAATTTTTTACCGCTTTTAGTTTTTCAGGGTCAGGTTTCACACCGACTTCTGTTATAATATGACCGAGATATTGCGTTTCCTTTCGCATAAATTCGCATTTCTTGGGTTGTATTTTTAAATTAGCCTCTCTTAGCCGCGTCAGCACTTCACGTGACCGCTTGTCGTGCTCGGCAAGTGAGGCTCCGTGTATGACAATATCGTCCAAATATACGTAGCATTTTAGGCCCTGCAAACCGGCCAATACTGCGTCCATTAATCTTTGGAACGTAGGAGGTGCATTTTTTAAACCAAATGGCATTCGATTATACTCGTAATGCCCTAGCGGCGTTGAAAAAGCCGTTTTCGGTTTATCTTCCTCTGCCATTGGGATTTGATGAAATCCCGAAGCGAGGTCAAGGGTCGTGAAGTATTTTGCCTTTCCCAACTGGTCCAGTATCTCTGCGATATTGGGCAGTGGGTAAGAGTCGCCTTCTGTAGCCTCGTTTAATTTCCGGAAGTCAACGACCACCCTTTTTTGGACTATTCCGTCCGCATCTGGTTTTTTCGGCACGACGAGCAAAGGGGCATTCCAAGGGCTCGTGCTGGGGCGGATTATATCCTCATCTAGCATTTTTTGTGCCTGTCGTTGAATTTCTTTTTTGTGCTCCTCCGGCAGTCGATAAGGTCGCACCTTTATCGGCATTACCCCGTCCTTGAGCGGTATCCGATGCTCGACTGCTTTCGTACAACCTAGTAGTTCTCCTTCGAGATGAAATACGTCGGGGAATTCCTCGCAGATTTCTCGCAAAATTTCTTCTTCTTCTGTGTTTAAATGCGAGTTCCCCTTAACCTCGCGTCATAATTTTTCCATCCTTTTCTTTCGTATTTCCGCGTTTTTTCCGGCGTCTTCTTGAGTTTCCTCTTCTTTCTTCTGTTTGTCACAGTTTTCTTTTCCCAGGCTAACCTTGTCGATTTCCATTTTTTCCAGCTCGACCGTAGGTCTTTTAATAATTTGCTCTTTCTCGAGCACATTCATTATTATTACAGGGCAAGTGTTTGCCTCTGCCTTCACGATGGCCTTTCCCATCGTGATTCCCTTTTGGATTTTTTGTTCCCTTGTAAATCCTTGGCCTTTTTCCTTCGTCCTCGCCTGCACAATACATTCTGAGCGGGCGGGTATTTTTAAATATTTTGTGCCGTGTACAAACGGTATTGTGTGCCCTCGAATTTCTATCATTTTTCCTTCTAGTATGTTTATTCCCTTTTCGACTATACAGTCCATTCCAAGGAGTCCGTCTACTGCTAACGGTACTTCCTTGCCGACCACGTGGAACTTGTGCGTTATCACAGCGGCCGGGGTGTCCAGTTTTAGCTCAGCTGTGCAGAGCGTGCGAAACGCCTTGCCCCCGAGGCCGTGAAGTTCTATTATCTCGTCCTCGATGGGTGTTTCCGGATCCAGCTCATTCACCTTTACTATGCTGCACTGGGCCCCTGTGTCACAACGGAGCGTCAGCATTTTGTCGCGAGCCTGCTTTGACGTTATATGTAGGTCACTGGCGTATACTCGCGGCAGCTGAACGCTGACGTGGTAAATTCTTCTCGGCGCCTTGTCATTGTGTACATATGGCTTTCCGAGTAGAATGTCCATTATTCTTCTTTGCGAATATTTTTTCTCGTTCACTTGAACGCATTTTGTTTCTTTCTCTATTGAGAGAACGCCGACTGCTAATGAACTGACTGTTCTTTTGGGCGCATTTTCTTGGTTTTTTTCATTTGGCCTATACTCATTTTGTTTTCTTGGGAACTTATTGTTTGGTGCGTAATTGTAACGCTTCTGCTGGTAACTCGGGCCTTGCCATCCTGGCCGTCGTCTACAGTCGTTGTATCTGTGACCCGGTTTTTTGCAATAATTGCAAATTATTTCTGCTTGATTTATTGTTTTCGTTGGCACTGGCAAGCTATAACGCGCTTGTGTTTGCGCCTGATGCGACGCGGGCCTTTGAAACGGGAACGATTTTCGCCCCTCGTGGGCGTGTGACGGCGCGGACTGTCCACTACTGTGGGAAATGCTCTTCGCGATAGTTTTTGTTCCTTCGACCGATTTTTCCTCTTCGATTGCTCGGCGGATTGCTTCTCCTAGATCGTGGTACCCGCGTGACCTGACCATTATCTGCAGGTCCTTGCGAAGTCCGTGTTCGAAATTGTTTAGGGCAAAATGCCTAATTAGCTGTTCGATTGCTTGTCTATCAATTTCGGAATGGACCATGGGCGTGCAACCCTTTATTAAATCCATCATTATAGATTCGACGCGGTTTGCGTAAGCTTGTACAGTCTCGTCATGTTTTTGTCTACAGGAATTGAATTCGATTTGTAGCGCAGGGACTGTTCGCTTCACCTCGTACAGTGATTTTAATAACGTCAGCAAATCGTCGAACGTCTCTATGTTTTTGTAACGCAGGTCCGCCGCGGCTTTGCCTTGTAATTTGAGATGCAATATAGCTTGTAATAAATCCGCGACATTTTCGGGACGGACTCGAGTTGACGCGTATTTTATTGCTCGTATAAAATCTGTAACGGCTTCCGGTTTTGATGCGTCGAATACGGGGATGCTCATTCGAGCCTCTTTCATTGACATATAGTCATCGTGTTCGGCCATTGTTACTGTCCGTTGGTTTAATAGCGTAAAATCTTGGTGATTTAATTCGCGATTTCTTTCGGTTTCAACGGGATTAAATGCTTCGTCAGCACTGGACGACGCGTCTGACGAATTGTGTTCCGAAGGCTGATTATGCTGACGCTTCGGATTTAAATATTTCGCGTACGTTACGGGAGTCAAATCTAGTTTTTCGGTGCTTGGATTTTCCCTACGACGCTTTCGGCCTAAATCACTCTCACCGTCGTAACTTACGACAGTGTTAAAAAACGAATCTAACGATCGCGATAGTTCGTCTCTCCCGGGCAATCGATACCGGTCTGCTTTTTCTTCGTCCGACATAGACGAATTCTCTGGCTTTGGAGGAGTTTACTTAATAAATGTTCCGTCACTTACAGGTAGATGATCGCAAGATGCATGCTGATAGATGATCTTCTGATCGTCCTGGTCTTCGTTCCTTCGTTTCGTACTCTGCTTCTGGGTACGATTTTTCTAATTGTTGAGTCCTTCTTCCGTTGATCCTCGGGATCCGGGTTTTCTGGGATTGGCTCTGCTTGGCTGTAGCCTTTCCTCTGGATTCCTCTTCCGACTCGGTCGGGATGTCTCACTCCAGCACACGAGTTGACTCGGTCACTCGCTTAAGGTGCTTGAGTGGTTGTTGTGCGTGTCCACACACAAGGAACGAACTTTTCGGCAGATCCCACCGCTGCCACCAATGTTGTATCCCCAGCTCGAGAACCCGGGATGGGTATTTTGGGATCGTTGCGAAATTAAGAGTTGGAACTCAAGTTCGTTGAATAGGAATATAAGTTTATTACTGGGCTGGTCTTATAATTGAATTTACAGTGTGTCGGTCGTACCTTAGGACCGAACCGTTCAAAAGCCAACCAAGGACTGTCTGTTCCCTGGTGTCTTCTCTTAATTGTCGACTCTGATTGTCGTAATTTGCCCCAGATCAAGCATCATAAGTTGCTTGGTCAGGATGTGTCGCAAAGTGTCGTTTTGACGTTTGCATTTTGGCGAAAGTGTAACTCTCGCAAGGAGGGCAATAAAGTGTCACTCTCGCAAGGAGGGCAACAAAGTGGAACTCTCGCAGTTGCGCAAATACTTGTTGTATTGCACAAGTTTGCGGACACAACATCTCATACTTTCATCAAGCGGTAAAGCATTATCCCCAAAAACAACCCAATCATCCATCTAGCCGCGAATGGTAAGTACCTGAAAGTGCATATATTCTACAAGCGATGAGATGGTCCCGTTGGTAGCCTTCCTGGCTTCGGTCCGCAGGGGCCCGTAGTGCAAATTTTTCTCCAAAATTTTTCATTATTTCTCATATTTTAGTCATATTTGAGATTTTCGGTGAAAAAATGATTTAAAACAGATTCAAGTTCTGGTCTATTTCCCAACAACACATTTTTTTCACTGAAAATTCATGATTTAGCATTTTTCCCCGGAAATTTCTTTTTCCTATGACCTGAGTGAACAGCTGCGGAGATATTCAGAGGAAAGTTGTAGATGAAAAAAATGAAATTTTCGTAAAAAAGAACTTATGACATTTTTCCATCCCTCATAATTCTGAGAAATAATGACATTCCGAACTTTTGCCAACATTATTTTCCTTAAGGGGCAACACCACTGTAACGGCCTGCCACGAAGCGTTTTAGACAAATAATACTTGGGGTAATCATTAAGCATATATTGAAGTATATTGCAAAAAAAATTTATGGGAAAATATTACAAAATGGCGACACTGCATCAAATTCTTCCGAGGCATGTTGAACCTAAGGTGCTCTGCGGCACGCAATATAACTTGTGCCCATTTTAATCTGGATAAAAGAATTTTTTTTAATTAAATGTAGATTAATGTAGCTAGTGAACCACGTACGGGATTTTTGCAATATTGATTTTTGAGTAGTTGCCGAGTATTTGAAAAAAAATGGTCAATTTTTTTTAAGACAGTTATTTGTTGATAAATATTGTTTTAATTAACTTATCTAAAATCCCCCACGTGGTTCAGTAGCTACAATCATGTAGACTTAATGAAACAAAATTCCTTTTTTAGATTAAAATTGGCACAGTTATACTGCGTGCCGCAGAGGTTCGACATGCTTCGGAAGAATTGCTGTAATGTCGCTATTTTGTAATATTTTCTGATGAAAAATTTATAGCAATATACTTAAATATATGCTCAATAAATACGGGAAGTATTATTTTTTTATAATATTTTCTTCCGCCAAAAAAATATTAAAAAATACGCTTCCTGTAAGGCCGTTACAGTGGTGTTACCCCTTAAAGTCTTCATATAATTTCCGAGATTTTTCTGTGATCGTAATTAAAATGATGAAATATTCGGAAAAATTCGGAGAAATTCGGAGAAACTCGGATGTATGCGTAAAAATAATTGTCCGCAAAACTCCGAATTCTTCACATTTGTTCCACCTCAGAAAAATTCGGAAAATTATTTTCGCAAAAAATCGGAGTTTTTCCAAAAAAAAATTGCACTAGAGGCGCGGGATCGTTCCCCGCGCTCAGTGCTTTTTTTAAAAATTATTGATACTATTAATTCTTATTTGATTAGTTATTTTTATTAGTTATCATCATTATTTTGATTAGTTATCTTTTAGTGTCAAAAAATTTATCGCGCACTCTGACCGCTCATTTCATGAGTTTGTACGTTAATTTAAATATAAAAATAAATCTAAATTACAATTTATTTATCTTCTAAAAAACTGTTTGCGCTTTACTTACACCCGTCCCTATGCCAAATAAATTGTAATTCATAAACGTAAGCGGAAATTTATTTATATTCGTATTATTATATTCATTCTCATATACTTTCATCAAGCGATAAAGCATTATGATAATGCTTTATCGCTTGATAAACGTATATGAGCGGAAATATATTTATATTCGTATTATTATATTCATTCAATAACTAATCAAATAAGAATTAATAGTAATAATAATTTTAAAAAAGCACTCAGCGCGGGGAACGATCCCGCGCCCCTGCAGACCGAAGCCAGGAACGGTACCAACGGGACCATCTCATCGATTGTAGAATATGTGCACTTTCTTGTACTTACGATTCGCGGCCGGATGGATGATTGGCTTGTTTTTGGGGATAATGCTTAATCGCTTGATGAAAGTATGAGAATTAATATAATAATACGAATATAAATATATTTCCGCTTACTTTTATGAATTATAATTTATTTGGCATAAGGACGGGTGTGAGTGAAGCGCAAACAATTTTATATAAGATAGATAAGTTGTAATTTAGATTTATTATTATATTTAAATAACGTATAAACTAAAAAATAAGCGATCGGAGTGCGCGATACATTTTTTTGTATAGATCAATAACGCAGAGAATCAAGAGCTTAATAAGCATTGAAATCATCAGAAAGCCTCGCGCGTGACGTCATGTGCTCAGATTGCTTTTTCCCTCGAAGCCATCGTTTCGGCTTGGCCGCACATAAACGTGCTCAGCGTCCATGCATTGGTGTAGCTGCCGAAGGCGCGGTCGGGAAACTTCGACCGTGCTCGGCTCTTTCCGAAGATGTCCGAGCGGCGCTCGCTCACGGACACGCGCTACTATGATTGTGTGACGGGCGCGTAAGAGACTAGAGAGGGGGTAACTTTTACGCGCGATCTGGCGGCACTGGTTGTAATTGCGTGCGCCTGAAGACGTGTGCGGAGGGAAAATTCCGAAAGCATGTGTGCAAGTGTGGGGGTGTGTGTGTGTGTGTGTGTGTGTGTGTGTGTGTGTGTGTGTGTGTGTGTGTGTGTGTGTGTGTGTGTGTGTGTGTGTGTGTGTGTGTGTGTGTGTGTGTGTGTGTGTGTGTGTGTGAGAGAGAGTGTGCGTACGCAAGTGTGTGCACTCGCGCGGCTACAAGAGAATCTGCAACCTGGACAGAAGCGATGATCACAAAATTATTTTCCCGAACTCACCGCCGCCATTTAGCGCCATTCCCGAGGCACGCCGAAAACGGGAGCGTTGGACAACTCCCTACTAATCTCTAGAACGTGAACGAATCCCACTATCAGCGCGGCGTTCTCAGTTCGTTGGGGTTATTCCACAACAGAATCACTTCAATGCGGACTCGGATTCGTTCCCAGATGTAAAAGACGTCGGTTCGGAGAGAGATTCACATGAGATTTGACTGTGATAAATGCGCCTGTTTCAACCGTTCTTTTTATCGCAACGAGACAAATCCAATATGAAAAACGGTATATTGGAATACTGTTTTGTATTTCATTTTTAAAATAACCTTCAGAGTGTTCGAATTCGTTGCCACAGAATGATTTATTTCCTTTATTTACCATCCTCGACACGAAAAAAGTCATGGGACTACTACTGCTGTTGTGGACTATGAACGTGAACGAATCCCACTATCAGCGCGGCGTTCTCAGTTTGTTGGGGTTATTCCACAACAGAAACACTCGCATGCGGACTCGGATTCGTTCCCAGACGTAAAAGATGTCGATTCAAAGAGAGATGCACATGAGATTCGACGGTTATAAATACGCCAGTTTCAACCGTTTTTTCTTATCCAATCGAGACGAATCCAATATCAAAAAACGCTCCATTGACATTCTGTTTTGTGTTTTATCATCGAATCAACCTTCAGATTGTTCGAATTCGTTCTCAGTGAGTGATTTTCAGAAATTTATCAGCCTCGGCACAAAAATAACCATGAGAACTGCTACTGTGGACTATGAACGTGAACGAATCCAATTTTCAGCGCGGCGTTCTTTGTTTGTAGTGATTATTCCACAACGTAAACACTGGCATGAGCACTCGGATTCGTTCCCAGATGTAAAAGACGTCGATCCGAAGTGAGATTCACATGAGATTCCACGTTGATAAATGCGCCTGTGTCAATCGTGTTTTATCGGATCGAGACGAATCCAATATGAAAAAAACGGTCCAATGAAATTTTGTTTTGTATTTTATTATCGAAATAACCTTCAGATCGTCAGGATTCGTTCCCAGTGAGTGATTTTTAGAAATTTATCACCCTCCGCACAAAAATAACCATGAGGACTGCTGTTGTGGACTATGAACGCGAACGAATTCAATGTTCAGGGCGGCGTTCTTTGTTTGTAGTGATTATTCCACAACGGAAACACTTGCATGCGCATTCGGATTCGTTCCCAGATGTAAAAAACGTCGATCCGAAGCGAGATTCACATGAGATTCCACGTTGATAAATGCGCCTGTTTCAACCGTTTTTTATCGGATCAAGATGAATCCAACATGAAAAACGGTCTATTCAAATTCTGTTTTGTGTTTCATTATCGAAATAACCTTCAGATTGTTCGGATTTGTTCTCAATGGGTGATTTTTCAAAATGTTTCACCCTTGGCACGTAAATAGCCATTGGACTACTACTGCTGCTCTAGACTATAAACGTGAACGAATCCAATATTCACCGCGGCGTTCTCAGTTTGTAGTGATTATTCCACAACAGAAACACTTGCATGTGGATTCGGATTCGTTACCAGATGTAAAAGACGTCGATTCGAAGGTCTCTTCGAATCGACGTCTCCATGTGAGTCGACGTTGATAAACGCGCCTGTTTCAATTGTTTTTTATTGGATCGAGACGAATCCAATATCAAAGATGGTCCATTGACATTCTGTTTTGTGTTTTATTATCGAAATAACCTTCAGATTCTTTGGATTCGTTTCGAGTGGGTGATTTTTAGAAATTTATCACCCTCGGCACGAAAATAGCCATTGGGCTACGACTACTGCTGTGGACTATGAACGTGAACGAATCCAATGTTCACCGCGGCGTTCTCCGTTTGTAGGGATTATTCCACAAAAGAAACACTTGTATGCGGACTCGGATTCGTTCCCGGATGTAAAAAACGTCGAATCGAAAACCGATTCACATGAGATTCGAAGTTGATAAAAGCGCCTGTTTCAACCATTTTTTATCAGATCGAGACGAATCCAATAAGAAAAACGGTCCATTCGAATTTTATTTTGTATTTCATTTTTGAAATAACCTTCAGAGTTTTCGGATTCGTTACCACAGAATGATTTTTTTCTTTATTTACCACCTTCGACACGAAAATAGTAATTGGACTACTACTGCTGCTGTGTACTATGAACGTGATCGAATCCCATTATCAGCGCGGCGGTCTCCGTTTGTAGGAGTTCTTCCATAACAGAAACCCTTTAATGCAGACGCGGATTCGTTCCCAGGTGTAAAAGACGTCGATTCGAAGAGAGATGCACATGAGATTCGACATTGATGAATACGCCTGTTTCAACCGTTTTTTCTTATCGGATCGAGACGAATCCAATATGAAAAAACGCTCCATTGAAATTCTGTTTTGTGTTTTATTATCGAATCAACCTTCAGATTGTTCGGATTCGTTCCCAGTGAGTGATTTTTGGAAATTTGTCACCCTCGGCACAAAAATTACCATGCGAACTGCTGCTCTGGACTATGAACGTGAACGAATCCAATTTTCAGCGCGGCGTTCTTTGTTTGTAGTGATTATTGCACAACGGAAATACTCGCTTGCGCACTTGGATTCATTCCCACATGTAAGAGACGTCGATCCGAAGCGAGATTCACATAAGATTCCACTTCGATAAATGCGCCTGTTTCAACCGTTTTTTTATCGGATCAAGACGAATCCAACATGAAAAACGGTCTATTCAAATTCTGTTTTGTGTTTCATTATCGAAATAACCTTCCGATTGTTCGGATTTGTTCCCGAAGGGTGATTTTTCGAAATTTTTCACCCTCGGCACGAAAATAGCCATTGGACTACTACTGCTGCTCTGGACTATGAACGTAAACGAATCCAATGTTCACCGCGGCGTTCTCAGTTTGTAGGGATTGTTCCACAACAGAAACACTTGCATGCGGACTCGGATTTGCTGTTAGCACTAAAAGACGTCGATTCGAAGAGAGGTTCACATGAGATTCGACGTTGATAAATACGCCTGTTTCAATCGTTTTTTATCGCATCGAGACGAATCCAATATGAAAAACGGTATTTTCGAATATTGTTTTGTATTTCATTTTTGACATAACCTTTAAAGTGTTCGGATTCGTTAGCACAGAATGATTTTTTTTCCTTTATTTAGTACCCTCGACACGAAAATAGTCATTGGACTACTACTGTTACTGTGGACTATAAACGTGAACGAATCCCACTACCAGCGCGGCGTTCTCAGTTTGTTGGGGTTATTTCACAAGAGAAACATTCGCATGCGGACTCGGATTCGTTCCCAGATGTAAAAGACGCCGATTCGAAGAGAGATTCACATGAGATTCGACGTTGATAAATACGCCTGTTTCAACCATTTTTTCTTATCGGATCGAGACGAATCCAATATGAAAAAACGGTCCATTGAAATTCTGTTTTGTGTTTTATTATCGAAATAACCTTCAGATTGTTCGGATTCGTTCCCAGTGAGTGATTTTTATAAATGTATCACCCACACGCCTTCTTCTCTACAGTACTAGAGAGTTACAGTACACACATTAACAGTACACACAGTTACACACAGAAAGATGACAGAGAAGTAGAATATTTTTTTTCATTGAAGTTTTATGGTAGATCAATCGATCAGTGTCACCTGTCATCCCTTGATGACCTATTGTTGTCTAATATTTTTTTACGGTACTGAAAAGTTCTCGTACATATCAAAACATATATAAGAAGTAACCGGAAGCTTCAGACACGGGAAATAATTTTTTTATCACGCCTGTACCATGCAACAATCGAGAAGTCTCACCTCGCATGCCTGGACAATTTATTGTTGTCCATTGTTTGTTCTGAATTCCTGGAGAGTTCTAGTACGCATACAAATAGATCTAAAAAGTCGGCAGCATATTCAGGCACACGCAATTTCTTTTGCAACGAGGTGTCCAATGAAACATTTCATTTTTTATTTATCCCCTTCGCTGCCGCTTTATTGATGCTAATATTTTTTTACCCACTACTAGCGACTTTTAGTACACGAAATAATTAATGTCAGACGGAGCCAGAAACTTCGGATGCACGAAATAATATTTTTGATCGGAAGTTGAAAATACGACGTTACATCAGCCTGGCGTCTGATCCCTTGATTACTGGTTGTTGTCTTATTATTTATTTAGCGTACTTGACAGTTTCAGTACACACAAAGCCACATCGAAGATGTAGCCCGAAGCTTCAGAAATCGAGAATTATTTTTTTCTGGATAGTTTTCCAGTAGATGTACTAGGGGGGTTCTGACCCAAGGGGAGGTGGTGTGTCAAGAGTGGTGAAGCCAAGGTGGCGCCACCGTCGAGGGGAGGTCGCCGGGCGCGTGTGACGTCACAGAGAGGCCTATGTGGCGGGGGATCATGTGGTCCGTGGAGCGACTGGCGGGGGGGGGGGTCCGCCGTCGATCTGTGTGTGTGTGCGTGCGTGTGTTATGTAGAGGGCTAAGAAAAGGTGCATGAGTTTATCCAGATGTTCTTTTTTTTTCTTACGTTGAGCGCCAGGGACCGTCATACCCTATCGCTTCGCATGTGTAACTCGAGCCTCATCATTCCATAGGTTCACACTTGAAAACCCATAAAATTTTACGACAGCATGTGACGAAGACAGTGATCCGGGGAAAAAAATGCATTTCCATTTTACAGGGTATTTCATCTCTGAATGATAATATACACAGAGAGTGCAACGTCAAACCTTGATGCCGACACTTGCAATCATGCAGGTCTGGACAAGTTAGCCCCATGGTTAAGGATTTTTTCTTCGTTAACACCACTCTCCAAGCTATTAGATTTTTTTTATTGCTTCACTATTCCGAGCATATATATGATAACGGGGTGTTTATTTTGAAAAACTATAAACTTTGGGAGATCTATGGATAAAGACCCTTTTTTAGGCTTCGACCGTGGACCACTTGCGCACCGATGGAGAGCCTATGAATTTTTCTTTCACTACACGCATCTCGACTGAGATGCTTTTTTATTTTTCCCGGGATCCAGTGCGATATTAGAAAATTCTCGTGGGTTGGTGATATTTTCCGAGATGGTAGGGAAAGACGAAAAAAAGGAAAACCATTTTTAATGATCTGCCGCGCTCAAAAGTGTTCACACTTTGGATCGAGCAGTCAGTTAGTGAACATCATCTCTTTTGGGAAGCCTCGTTTCATCAAATATGGAGGGCAACGCGGAGAAGTCAGAACAAATCTTGCACGACCAAGCCGCGCTTCTAAGTTCATTCGAAGATTTTGCTGTGTGGGAACAACGGTGCGTTGAGTTTATCGAAGAATTGGAAACGCAAAGCCGGATTAAGCGCCCGCGACTATCAATTGGACTTCAACAGTCATTGATAGCCCAAATAGCGCGGCTGGAAGGATTGAGAAATTGTGTGCGGCGTCGTTTCATACACACGGGCGCAGGACATGGTGATCATGAGTTAATCTGGCGTGAGATTGAAACTTCCTTCGAGAGTCGCATATTGACCGGTTCCATCATCAATCGCAGCCACATCGAGCCGAGACACTTTCTAAATGATGCTCGAGTCCTAGTGCTCCATCATGTGCAAAATATTATCGGCAAGCACAACAGCATCAAAATCAATACAGTGTTTAATGGTGAATTCGCGAGTGGTGACAAACATGCGAATAAAAGTATCAACACGCGAAACTGCGAACTATTTAGCACAAGCGATTTGGGTGAGTGGTATGAACAGCGTGTTATGGAGCCCACTTTAACCTTACTCGATGAATTTCAAGAACGTGATAGTGGCTGGGCTCTGCAGAAAATACTTAACCTCACGATAAATGTGAATAAGTATAATCCGATGCGTGCCGGGTGCTCCATATCATTGCCGCGTGAAATAATGTTGAAGAAGGCCGTCGTTAACGTCAAATCTGAGGATAACACATGTTTCGCATGGGCAGTTGTCGCTGCTCTATACCCGGCTGAACGACACAGTGCCCGTCCATCTTCTTATCCGCATTATTCGACAGTACTGAATCTCCAGGATATCGAATTCCCGGTGACGATGAATCAAATTAAAAAATTTGAAGCTCATAACAATGTATCGATCAACGTGTATACCACCACCACCAAAAAGGATATTGTTCCGATACGAGTCACGCAACACAAAAAGGAAAAGCACATCAATTTGCTGTACATGCAAGACAACGAGGACAGCAATGTGGGACACTTCGTATGGATCAAGAACCTGTCGAGACTCGTGAGGGCACAACTGACCAAAAAGAAGCATAAAAAATATATCTGTGATCGGTATGTAGTTACCATAATATATATATTGGTAATTATTTATGCTAGACGAATTAAACATAACAATCTTGTTTTTTTCAGATGTTTGCACTACTTCGGGTCAGAGGAAAAATTGCAATCGCACGAGGTCGATTGTGGAGCAATAAATGACTGTGCGATTCGACTACCAAACGATACCAATAAGTGGCTCCAGTTCAGCAACTTTAGCCGAAAAGAGCGACATCCCTTCATTGTATATGCTGATTTGGAGTGTGTGCTGGCAAAGACTGATGGGGAGAACCTAGCGAAAGATAGGTATCAACACCATGAAGTGTTTAGTATCGGATATTACGTGTGTTGTTCATATGACGATTCATTATCTTCATATCACTCGCGTCGCAGTGCCGATTGCGTATCGTGGTTTGTCGAAGAACTAAAAAATCTAGCACTGCGGATAAAAGAAACTTTCTGTGATAATGTACCAATGGTGCATTTAACACCGAGTGAGTGGGCCAGTTTTCGAGCAGCGACTCAATGTCACATATGTGAGAAACCATTTGCGCAAGAAGATGTACGCGTTCGAGATCATTGCCATCTGACTGGGCGCTATAGAGGTCCTGCCCATTCCAACTGCAACCTAAATTACAAGCAGTCATTTTTCATTCCAGTAGTTTTCCACAATTTATCCGGTTACGATGCACATTTTATAATCAAGGAAGTAGCCACAGCGTTCGAAGGAAGAACCGATGTGCTTCCAATCACAAAGGAGAAATACATCTCGTTCACGAAGCATGTTAAAATTGCAGACGATTCAAAACACAAGATCCAATTGCGCTTCATCGATTCATACAAATTCCTCAACACCAGTCTCGACAAATTAGCCTCATTTTTGACCGAGGACAAACTCAAAATTTTACGCACGCAATTTTCAACTCTCTCGACAGACGATTTCAATTTGTTGACACGAAAAGGGGTCTTCCCTTATGAATATATTGATGACGTGACGAAGCTGGACGAGACTTTACTACCACCACGTGACGCATTTTACAGCTCCCTGACAGATGCTACAATATGTGAGAGCGAGTACGCACATGCTAAGAAAGTTTGGGAGCGGTTTTCCATTCGAACGCTGGGTGACTATAGCGATTTGTACTTGAAGACAGATGTCTTGTTATTAGCCGATATTTTCGAAAACTTTCGGAATACGTGCATTGAGAGCTATGGCCTAGATCCCGCGTATTACTACACATTGCCGGGGTATACTTGGGATGCAATGTTAAAACACTCAAATGTCAAGTTTGAATTACTAACTGACATCGATATGGTTTTATTCATTGAGCGGGGTATACGCGGTGGTCTCAGTCAATGCTCTAACCGATATGCCCACGCTAATAACAAGTACATGGAGTCGTTTGATCCATCGAAAGCATCATCATACTAGATGTATTTTGATGTCAACAATTTGTATGGATGGGCAATGTGTCAACCCTTGCCATATGCAGATTTTCGATGGGTCAACGACGTGTCCAAGTTTGATCCATTATCCATCGCGCTAGACTCACCTATAGGCTATATCCTTGAGGTTGACTTAGAATATCCCCAATCTCTACATGATGCGCACAAAGACCTACCGTTTTGCCCAATACATGAAAAACCGCCGGGTAAGCGGGAAGAAAAGCTACTAGCAACCGTCTGCGATAAAAAGCGCTACGTCATACACTACCGGAATTTACAACAGTGCTTAAGCCATGGGCTTCGCCTCACAAAAATCCATAGGGTATTACAATTCACACAATCCCCATGGCTGCGTTCGTATATTGAGTTGAATACCCAGTTTCGAACGCTTGCCAAAAACGATTTTGAAAAGAATTTATTCAAATTAATGAATAATGCGGTCTTTGGCAAAACGATGGAGAATGTGCGCAATCATGTAGATGTAAAGCTTTTGACAAAATGGGCGGGCAGGTTTGGCGCAGAGGCAATGATTGCGAAGCCAAACTTCCACAGCCGAAGCGTTTTTTTCCGAAAATCTCGTTGCCGTAGAATTGCGCAATCTCGAGGTGAAGTTCAACAAGCCGATATATGTGGGTATGTGCATACTCGACATATCCAAAACGTGCTTGTATGGATTTCATCACGAGTATATGGTACCATTGTATCGGAATAAATGTAAAGTGATGTATACCGATACAGATAGCCTCATATATGCCATTGAGAGCGAAGATGTATATGCAGACATGAAGCGCGACATTGAAAAATTTGATACAAGCGATTATTCGGCGGACAATAGGTATGATATGCCGCTTGTCAACAAGAAGGTACCCGGTCTCATGAAAGACGAATGCAATGGAGCAATTATGACGGAATTTATTGGACTTCGATCGAAAATGTACGCAACACGTGTTGAGGGTAAGAAAGACACGAAAAAAGTTAAAGGTGTCAAGAGCAGTGTTGTGGCGAGGACAATCACGTTTGACGATTATGCCCGATGCTTGAAGGAGGACATTGAAATGATGCGTAGTCAAACGTGCATTCGATCGAAGTTACACCAAGTCTACACTATTCGTGAGACGAAAATTGCTCTGAGTCCACATGATGATAAGCGGTATATCATACCTGGGACCTCTGATACCCTACCATGGGGGCATTACAGAATACCGTCGTGAAAAGTTTTGTAATTTTTTTTCCACAACCTTGATGTAAAATTGTGTATATTTTTGTGAATATTCACGTATAAAACTCGTGAAAATTATGTATATATTTTGTTTACTCGATGTTAAAATTATGTTTGCTGTATATATTGTGCAAGAATGGATTTATTATTTTTCGTAAATAAAGAAGCGGACTTTTTATAATCCCATGTGTTTGTTCACTCTATCCATCTCCTCACGTTCCACGAAAAAGGGTGACGGCAAGAAGGGGGGAAGCCTGCTGTGGAGTCAGTCGGAGGGCTTGGAGGGATGCGGGGACGACCAGCAGGTCAAGAGTCATAAAACATACATATTTTTCCACTTTCTTTATTATCGACTACAAATCGGATTTACTTATCCAACTATTGTGGCTATTGTCGAAACCTAACCACTTTACAAACATTCGATTACCACGCTTCTTCAATACCGCTTCAATGAGATAGATATCGGGGTGCTTGACACTGAGAAGCTCTTGTTCGTAGAAACCACCGGCGATCGGTTCATCTTTATGGTCCTTCAAGTGGTACGTCACGGGATGAGTTTTTTTCACACGATAGATTGTAAATATTTCCGTTGTCCAGTTTGGGGTGTAACCCTTTTCGAAAACAGTCTTAAATTTGCTGATTCTCACTTTATCACCAACGGTGAATTTTGGCGATCTTTTCATTGGAGGCTTATTGAAAATCTGCTGCAATTGCTTCTCATTTTCCGCGTTGACATTTCTCGGCTTCATCTTAATGGTACGGTGTACAGAATCGTTGTACTCGGCTACTAGATTATCAAGAATATCGATCCACTTATAATTACCACGAAGACTAAATTGCATCCACATCTTGTTCTTCAATGTACGATTGAAACGCTCGCAAATGGACGCCTTCAAGTTGCTATATGTTGAATACATGTGAATATTGTACTTTTTCATGATGGCCTTAAAGTCACAATTGTAGAATTCTTTTCCCCGATCAACGTGTAAGTTCTGCGGTATGCGTCCCTTAACGAGGATCGACTTCATTGCTGCTGCTACATCTTTGCCACTCTTACTCAGCATTGGCACGGCCCAGGCGAATTTCGAGAAGGTATCGATGACGGTGAGGAGAAATTTGTGGTTGGAGTTTTGACGAGCGTATGATGACATATCGACGAGGTCGGCTTGCCAGGTTTCGTCCAAGCCACGGATGTCCACATGTCGACGCGGATAGTTTCGTCGAGCAGGCTTATGTAGCTCCAGCACGAGAGCGCCCCTTTTTTCGTTCATTTTCCAGTCCACTCAGTCGTGCGTCCAATTCAGCAATGACGTTCGAATTACGAATCACCAAATCTTGTAGAGCTTTGACATCGGCCTCGAGTGTCCTCGCAATGTCTCGTATCGTAGC
Source organism: Ophion ellenae (assembly GCA_963210295.1). NCBI lineage: Eukaryota > Metazoa > Arthropoda > Insecta > Hymenoptera > Ichneumonidae > Ophion > Ophion ellenae. Next base: position 13,330,435 of record OY723390.1, on the reverse strand, counting down.
TTCAAGTCCATTAACCAACAAGTGACTACTCTCATTCATTTCTTTGCGTATGTTTTTAATGATAGTTCGAGATTTCTTTTGTAACGCACTTAGAGTGATGGCGTCATCTTCTCCTTCCGGATTTGCAATGTTACACAATCGTTTCTGCCCCAAGTCATAATGACCATCTGCGGTAATTCTAAAGCCAATCCCGGGTCGACCTGGAGGACCTTGCTTACTGTGGAGTACACTCCTACTTGAATGACGTCCAAACACATCGACACTCATGATGAGAATGCGTGAATTCCCCGATGTCGAGTTAATAAATGATTTCAGCTTCACGCAATTCCTCAATAATCGATATAATTTCATTCGCATGTGATGAATTTCCGGCTGCTTGGGATGCCAGAAGTAAGCGAAGACGATCCACTAGCTCGTTTGGATTGTCCCAATAAATATAGTCCAATTGGGTGTTTTTTCTAGCTAGCTTATACTTTGGCATACCCTGTCCCACATGATGATCGACTATATTGGCGATATATGTGTTAAATTTGTGGCTGGTGTTACGTCGTATACCCTCACTAGGCTTATACAATTTTTTGTGCGCATTCGTCGAGATTACAATCTTTTCGTAGTTTTTCAAATCGTCCGGTGTGAGAGTTTCAACGTTAGGCACTTTTTTAAACAACAGCTCCGTTAATCCAACAGTTTTCGCATAACTCGCATCTCCCACACGAATATGTTCAGAGTCGAAAATTATCGGAGAATTGCCAATCATTAATTTGTTGTTAGCGAGATTTCGTACACCGTATAATACATCCAAGGTTGCCTTTCTATTTGTTTGTAATAGCAGGAGATATTCGCTGATCAGCTCATCGACATTTTGCGAGTCATCGTCATCCTCATATATCAATTTAAACGAATCTTGTGTTTCACTCTTCAAGGAATCATGTGCCGCATTTTGATGTTTCACACTATTTAACGCATCTTCTTTTTCTTCTTCAACATTATCTCCCACTTTTTCATCCTTAATTTCCTCCTTTACCACCTCACCGTTTTTATACGACACCAATTTCTCCAATGGCCCCACTATAGGCTTAAAGACATCCTGCATTCTCTGCTGATCGTTATCTTTCCCAATTTTCATCATTCGATGCTTTCGTCTGATTGCATCGCTCGCCTTGGCAATTTCACGCAACACATCCTTTTCACGCAACAATTGTTCGCTCTTCATGTTGTCACTACCAGCGATGAGTCATTTATCAATAGTGAGAAAATAATCAAAACCTTGACTATATCGACCTCCGTTAATATCGCTATCCTTGTCAATCGTGATAAATGCATACTTGTCAGAATTCCAACATTTCACGCACATGTTTTTAAAGCACGTATAAGTCATATCCGTATTAACATGGTCATTGTAGACGTGCTTGAGATTCATATCGTCCTGCTTGAAAAGCACCACGAAATTTGCATTATCCCTCACGAGATGTTTGGGAATACGAGTGTACGTCTGACAAAGATAAAAACTGTCAACAATCTCATGTCGTCCCATGGAAAAGAAGGCCCGAACATTATCCTGTTTTTCGCATGCTATGTCATCAAAGATGAATATAGAGTTGGATCGTGCATCACTTGGTGCTATCACGTGTTCATGCGCCTCGAATGGATGATATTCAACTCCGCTCACAGGTTCGAGTAATTGTTCGAGCAACTTATACTTTGGCTGCTTGAGCGATTTGGAATACAAGTAAATATTCTCAAATCTCAAACCATTCGTATGGATGATGAGAGTGAGCAAAGCGTTGGTTTTCCCACAATTCGATGGACCGCAAAACAGTGCACGTATGCTATCCGGCAATAAATACCCATGGCGTTTCTTTTTCCCTCCACGGTCTTCGACAAACTCGTCGAAATTTATCACGGGAAGTCCGCCTCCGATAGTTTGCTTCCTGGACGTCATCTCACACACGACTAACGGCGAAATCATATAAATAGGCTTCTTATAGGGATTATCCGTCAGTCGCGTATTGTCTTTAGACATGATTGTGCATAGGAAGAGTGGTAAAGGTTTGGTCAACCGCCTAATCAACAAACTCCCCGTTGAACTACATTTGCCTGGGTATCAGTATTGTGGACCAGGCACAAAGTTGGCCAAGCGCCTTGCTCGTGGTGATCCGGGCATTAATCCATTGGATACGGCTTGCAAACAACACGATATTGCGTATTCGAAAAATCCGGATAATCTTGAGGCGAGACATTTGGCGGATAAAGTGTTGGCTGAACAGGCTAGGCAACGTGTTACCGCGAGAGACGCTAGTATCGGTGAAAAAGCCAGTGCTTGGGGTGTGGCAAATATTATGAAGACAAAGAGAAAATTTGGCATGGGAATGAAGGCCCGCAAGGGTGGCGTTTGTTTGAAAAAGATAATTGGCGCTGCAAAGAAGACAATGATTCAAAGTAATGATCCGCATAAGATTATTAAATCAGCTTTAAAGGGTGCTCGTGCAGCTGTAAAGTTGCAAGGTGGAAAAGTGCGCACACCTCGAGTTCTACCTGTACCCCATAAAATTGGTGGTTTATTGCCCTTCCTCGTGCCCATTTTTGCGGGTCTTAGCGCTGCGGGTGCTTTGTCGGGTGGTGCGGCTAGTATAGCTAAAGCCGTAAATGCTGCTCAAGCAGCGAAACGTGAATTGGATGAAAGTAAGCGTCATAATCGGACAATTGAAGCAATTGCATTAGGTCGGGGTCTACATCTGAAACCATATAAGCAAGGATTGGGCCTTCATATCAAGCCAAAAAACTAGAAGTTACGCTACCTCACCGACCCCTCACCGACCGCGACCTACTTAAATATGCAAAAATCATAAAGATTCCACATTTTCGCGGAGTTTACATGCGCGACACATTGCCTGCGAGCGGACCTCTCAAATGTGAAGCAGCAATTGTAAATTTGGATGAAAATGTCGGTCCTGGCACGCATTGGGTCGCTTACAAAAAGACCGGATCGAAAGTCATCTATTTTGATAGTTTCGGCAATCTTTCCCCACCATCCGAGCTCATGAGATATTTCGGTGTCGGTAGCGTAAATTATAATTATAAGGGATATCAGGAATATGATACGATTGAATGTGGACATTTGTGTCTCAAGTTTCTTTGTCGGCAGCTGCAGCACAAAGACAAATATACACTATATATAGGAGGGAAATGACGTGGCGAATTCAGTTGTTAATTTACCAGCATCATGGACGAAAGTTTAACATTGACCATATCTGGCTCATCGTCCATACTCGAGGCGCAGTACTTTCCCCCCATCGAACTCTCGCCACACAAAAATTATACCCTCGGTCTCGTGGAATTGTTAACCTTCAACTCTATTCCCAATATCGACGTTGACCACGATAAACTTTACGTGGGAGATGAGGTGTTGACGATACCTACGGGCAGTTATGAAATAGAGGATATTGAGACGTTTGTACAAGCAGAGCTCGCGCGTAAAAACATCAGCATCAGCATTAAACCCAACAATAACACGCTACGCAGTGAGATCGAGTGTGATCGTGATGTCAATTTTGAGCCAAAAGATTCTATTGGTCATCTACTAGGCTTCACCGCACGCAAATTGGAAGCCAATAAAAGACACGAATCCGATCTTCCAGTAGCCATTCTCAAAGTGAACGCCCTACGCGTTGAGTGCAACATTACCGCTGGCGCCTATATTAACGGACAAAAAGTACACACAATTCACGAATTTTTTCCATCTGTGCCACCGGGCTATAAGATCATTGAAGTTCCCTCCCACGTAATTTATCTGCCAATCACGAGCCGAACGATTGACACGATACAGCTTCGCATAGTAGATCAAGACGGTGATTTGGTAAATTTCCGCGGTGAAGTAATCACCATACGCCTGCATATAAAGTCGTGATGGGCATTGTTTTCAACAGATCTTCCAATAACAATAAACGGTCATGGATAAAAACAATCAGTCGTCGGCCAGCGCCCAAAGTGCTAACACCTCAAAACGTGCTACTCTTGAAGAGTTTGGGTCTCAAACTGCGTGGCGAAAGCGTGTAAAAAATTATTTAGTCTGTGCTCTGTGCATCTGTTGCGTAAAATGGAAGAAGAAATCGTAAACATTCAGACACCCGTGGTCTTTGATGAATCCATCATCCATTGTGAGATTCACGCTCATCAGCCATATGCATCTTCAACCTTCAATAACAGCGATGAAATCCGTATTGCCATCCAACAAAATTTTCCTAGCCATAAATGGAAGTTTCCCACACACACACACTCACACACACACACACACACACAGATCGACGGCGGATTCCCCCCCCCCCCCCCCCGCCACCAGTCGCTCCACGGACCACATGACCCCCCGCCACATAGGCCTCTCTGTGACGTCACACGCGCCCGGCGACCTCCCCTCGACGGTGGCGCCACCTTGGCTTCACCACTCTTGACACACCACCTCCCCTTGGGTCAGAACCCCCCAGTACATCTACTTTTTCCATTGAGCAGTCGTGCAGTTTGATTTCTCATCCCTCGCCGATTCATCGTTGTCCAGTATTTGTTTTTGAAATACTGGCGAGTTCTCCTACACATAAATACGTACGTGAGAAGTAGCCAAAATCTTCGGACACCCGAAACAATTTCATTTTATTCAAGCCCCACCACACATCAATCGGGCAGTGGTACCTTTCCTCCCTTGATGACTTTTCGTTGTCTAGCACATATTTACAGTGCTGGAGAGTACTGCACTCGCACCTGAATACATTTCCACCTGTAAAAAACGTCGATCGAAGCGGAGATTGACACGAGATACGAAACTTGTTTCTTGAAAACTTTGATGCCCACGCATGTATTAAACGTTTTTTATAGGGTCGAGACGAATCCCATATGAGAAATTATTTATTCAAGTGATGTTTTACGTTTGAATATCGAAATCGCGATAACAGTGTTCGGAGTCGTTTCCGGTGATTCCTTTGTAAAAAAAACACCTCCCTCGCTACGAAAAACAGCGTTTCAGAACTACTACTGCTACAGTTAACAATACAAAGAAACGAAACCAATCTCTTGCGCAATGTTTTCTGATTGTAGACATTGTTCCACGACGAGACCACTTGCACTTGCACTTGGATCAATTCCCACCTGTAAACAACATTGATCGAAACGAAGATTTACAAGAGATCCGGCTTTTACTATTTTTACCTTTGATGAATGAGCAAAAAATAAATATTTTGTTTACAGTATGGAGATGAATGCAATGTGCAAGACGATTTGTTCGAACAATTTTCATGTTTATTTATTGGAATCGCGTTTACAGTGGTTGGGTTCTTCGCCTTTGCATAATGTGAAAAAACTTATGCCGACAAAATTAAACACCACAATGTGTATTTTTCAACAAATAATCGGCTTGAAGAAAAAAAAGGTTCAAAGGCAATGGAGAGTCAAAATTAAATACATTAAAATCCAATACGAAATGTGTTTTATCGCGGAAACTTTTTCACGTATCTTAGTGGTTATCATATATTTTCATCTATGATAATCACTTGAGCTTCGTTCTGATGAGGCATCTCGCACGTCTCGGGGCATATTCACGAAACTTAAGAAAAAATAGACGGGAGTTAGGATGATTACGTTTGAAGTACGTTGAAAGAGGCGCCGAAACACCAAGCGCGGGGTCGATTCCATCCTCGTCGTCTACAGAACGCCACTGCCGTATAACTCGCGCAGCTTCCAAGCATCGGTCAAGTGATGTACTCGGTGTGCCATGACCGACGATGAAATCGAGAACGAATTCGGGCGAACCATTGTCGGAATTGTTTTTGTACGCTTCTTGGCAACTACTTCGGCTTCAAGAACGCACCGTGCACGCCTTGGGAATAATTTGTTCGATCTAAGATAATATCCAAGACTACTATGACGAGGACGTTCGAACAACGTTAAAAGTTTCTCGCAAACACCAAGCGCGACGCCAATTTCGTCTTCATGACGTAAACAATGATCCTGTCGTCGAACTCACAGCTTGCGACCACGCACGACTCTTCTACTCGCTCTCAGCGGAAATAGTAGGAAGTCGAGAAACAATTCGGGTGATTCGTTTTCGGATTATATATTTTATATTTGCATTGACAAAACGCAACAACGAAGCACTTAGAACACTATATACAGTTTGATATAAATTATTTAATATTTACAATAAGAACAATTTAACGACAATAACAATGAACGCAATATTTATAATTTTGGCAATATATACAATATGTAAATTAAAAGCGAAACAATAACATAACAAAACAAACGAAAAAACAACAAACACGAAGCGAATATGTACAATAGATACATGCCGAGACAGAGCCACCAAACCAAAAGACCTAACGCTATCGAAACTTTCGGTTCTGGGTTTCGGTCTATCTTGTATGGATCATATAAATGCCCCCGCATCGTCGGTGGCGGGAAAATATATCGACTGGTGGACTCAACGATATGCTATTCATGATTTTTTGAGAGCCCTATGAGTAGCGTAAAGTAAACGACCTTTTAGAATGCGCGCCTTTTTTTAACATTCGGTAAAGAATGAGGGGTTATTTCGCCGTTCATATAGCGGAAGCTTGTCAGTCATTCTTCTTCAAAATTTTAAAATCGTTTTTTCGACTTAGATGGAACGTTTCGTCGTCGGCAAAATCCTCCAATAAGAACCCGTAATGTTCTTTTGTTTGGTGAACTCAAAACATTCTACGATATTAGAATCGACTCTGACAGATGATATGAAAGAGAGTGGGCTATACTGTTGCAGACCACAGTGAACATTTCATAAAGATAAGAACTGGTCATGGAAGAGAATGAGTTCCCATTGAGGCGGAATGACACCTCATCGCGGTCGGTATGGTAGAATAATTATAGATACCCAAAAATCTCTGAAACGGCTCTTCAGATCCCGTCGAAACTTTGCCAAACGACGTCAAATAGATAGACGAACAGCTGTCTGCCCCTCAAATTTTCTGAATTTGAGGAAAAAAAACACGTACATTGGCTTATCATAAGTCGATCTACCTTTTTTTCTCCAATTCAGAAAATTTGAGGGGCAGACCGCTGTTCGTCTATCTATTTGACGTCGTTTGGCAAAAGTTCGACGGGATCTGAAGAGCCGTTTCAGAGATTTTTGGGTATCTACAATTGTTCTACCATACCGACCGCGATGAGGTGTCATTCCGTCTCAGGCACCTCCCGAAGAAATGGAATTATGGGTTCCATCTCTTAATAAGGTGTTCAATGTGGGCCCCTTCTCTATCTACGCATAATTCTAGTCTTTTTGTCATGTTGGCTCTAGTCCGCCGCAGCATACGTGGTGTTATTGATGCAAATGCACCCCTTATTCTCTCTCGCATATCGTCTTCCGTAGTCGGTTCTGTCCTGTAGACAATGTTTTTATTGTTCCCCATACGAAAAAATCGAGGGGTGTCAAATCGGGAGATCGTGGCGGCCACGGAATCGTTCCATGTAAAGCGAGAACCCGATTAGGAAAACGCTGATGCAGAATGGCTCGCACGGTTCGTGCTGTATGAGCCGGGTGTCCATCTTGTTGCCACCACATTCTTAGCCGAACGGCCAAAGGAACGTCTTCTAAAAGGTCGGGGAGAATGTTTGTTAACAATTCTTCGTACTTAACGCTGTCCATATTGCCCTCAAAAAACCATGGTCCGACAATTCTATCGTTGAGGACACCGGCCCACACATTGACCCGCCAACGGTTCTGCAGAGGGATTTCGATGACCCATCCTGGATTTTCTTCAGCCCAGTACCGAACGTTTTGACGGTTGACCATCTCGCGGTTTGTGAACCTGGCCTCGTCAGTAAATAAAACAAATTTGAAGAAGTCCGGGTCTTGTACCTCCTGACCAAGGGCCCACGCGCAATATTCTAGCCTTCGCTCGTGATCTTCTGCGTGCAATTCTTGGCACGTGTGCGCTCGATACGGGTACCGTCGCTGCCGTAGGATTTTTCGCACCGTTTCTCGGTTCACATCTGGACAAAGAAACGTGCATACTATATGTAACTGTCATCCTGCCTCCGTCTCCCTTGCATTCCCCCTCCATCTTTCTCTCTCTCTCTCTCTCCCTCGCTCGCTCTCTCTCTCTCTCTCTCTCTCTCTCTCTCTCTCTCTCTCTCTCTCTCTCTCTCTCTCTCTCCTCCCCCTTAACCGGGCTGGGGCAAAAACTTGCGCCATGAATACTAGGCGCTTTAGTGATGCAAGTATTTTTTTCAAACACATGAATTTGGCTCTCAGTCATTCCCTCTCGATCTCCCTCTGAGATTCTGTCTGATTCTCTCGGGTCCTATCTCACTCTCCCTTACATTCTGTCTCGATCTCTCTCTCATTTCCTCTCGATCTCTCTCTTCCTCATAACAGTACCGTAACGCGTGGCCTGACCCCCCACCGCCATTCCGGTACGTACCGGGTGCTTCGTCGTCAATTGGGATTTTTTTCATAAACATAACTAATAATGAAAGGATCGGGTTTATACCCATCTTAGGGGCCATTCATAAAACACGTGACACAAATTTTATGAATATTCGATCCCCTCCCCCTCTGTGACATTCTGCGACGGGTGCCCGTGCCCCCTCCTTCCGCTCCTGAAAATTACGCGACATGGTGCCCGCCTCCCCTTCTGCGCCGTTTTTCTTTCAACAAAAAGAAGCAAGTAAAATGCTAAAACCCTTTTAATAACCTATTTCAGAATGAACAATTTATATTGTTTACTTTAGGTAAATATATATGGAATATATATAAAAACGTAGAATTTATACGCGGGGTCGTCCATTAAGGCCTTAGGCCACTCTAGAGGCCCAAAAAATAGGCTTTTTGGAATTTTTTTTTCAGAAACACTACAAAATATATCGAGATTACAAAAAAGGGTGTTTATCAACCATATCAGTGACTGTATACAATAATTTTTTTGAAGCAATTAATTTCAAAATGGCAGCTGTGCAGCGTTTATCTGAAAACTGCATTTTTTAAGCTGGCCGGAAACATAACTCAGACAATTTTCAACCGATTTACTTGAAATGTTGAACATATCTTGAAAAATACATTGTTTATGGAAGTATGTACGATTTGTTTTTATATTGCATAGTTCATTTGTTATTAAAAATTCTCTAACGATTTTTTAGGCAAATTTTTGGAAAGGGATAAATTTCGTCCGATAATTGTTAATAACAAATGAACTATGCAATATAAAAAAAATCCTGCGTACTTCCATGAACAATGTATTTTTAAAGATATATTCAACATTTCAAGTGAATCGGTTGAAAATTGTCTGAGTTATGTTCCAGGCCAACTAAAAAAATGCAGTTTTAAGATAAACGTTACACAGCCGCCATTTTGAAATTTATCGCTTCGAAAAAATTATTGTATACAGTCACTGATATGTATGATAAACACCCTTTTTTGTTATCTCGATTTATTTTGTCGTTTTTCTGAAGAAAAAAAATCCCCAAAAAGCCTATTTTTTCGGCCCCTAGAGTGGCCTAACTCCTTAATCACGTAAGACTCAAATAAGGGAGGGGGTTTGGATAACATCACGATTGATCACGCTAGGGGTAGGGTGTTGCGGGGGGGGGGGGGGGTTGTGACATATCACGTGTATTTTTTTTGTGTTATTGCGCGGACAATGCTATTTAAATATACTGACAATAAACTCAGTGCAGTCGTGCTGTTTATTGAAATCAGAAAGAAATTAAAGTAGGCTAGTTTTTTGACAGGTAATTTTGTAGGTTCCGGAGGTGCTAAATCCAAGTTTGCCTAAAAATTGGGGCTAAGTTTTTTTTTAGGCGATGAAGGGGGATGGGGTTGGATTGATGCCAAACGAAAATCTTAGGAGCTCGGCGCCGTGGGACAAAAAAAAGTTCTCACAGTCAAAACTTTTGCGGCAAAAGATAAAAGTATTTTTATTTTCGTTAACGGATGAAAATATGGCAAAATTCGAGGGTTATTTATATGAACGAAAATGTAGTGACTATCAATCCCTACATATCGTACATTCAAACGGCACCGGTAAAATTAACTGTTTTTGAGTAATCACGAAAACAAAACTTTCAGAGTATTTCGTCAGTGGTTATGGGGGGAGGTACTTTTGAAGTTAAGACATGATTTTATACCCAATCGATGCGTATTTTTGAGAGCTAAAACTTTTTCATTTGAATGGAGTTCGAAACAAATGTCTCGGACAGTTATTCTCAAAATACTGATTTGTGGTATGTTCCCCCACTTTTAGAAATCGAAAATAAAGAGATACGAGTTTGGCGCTGTGGACAAAAATGTAGCGGAAGGTTCAGGCTACGAATCGTTTCACGGCGGTGAATGAATAGTTTTCCCAGAGTTTCATTTTGAATTTTCAACCCCCGAGAGGCGTTCGAAAAAGCAAAATTCAAGGGTGGTCCATAGAAACAAAAATATAAAGAAGATTATTTTCTACATTTCATACATCTCAACCATACTCGAAAATTCAATTGTTTTTTAGTCATACAATAAACGAATTCATAAAATATTTGAACAATTCTTTTAGGGGTGAATATATTATCGGAGAGGGATGATCAAATACTCGATCGACGCGTCTTTTCAATGGCTACAAGATTTCCATCTAAACAAAAATTGTACGAATTTTTCCCAAAGAGTTATTGAATTAAAACTGATCTTTCAAATTTTCAGCCCACTTTTTCACCCCCAAAATGAGCTTCCCTGACTTTGACGCCGCGGACAAAAATAAAGCCCTGATTTTTCTGAACATTTTGTCTTACGGCGCTGACCTCGTAGGGGTGTAGTTTGGCATTGATCAACTCTCATGCCCCTTCATCTCCTTGAAAAAAATCTACATCCCGATTCTTGAGCAAACTTGGATTTAGCACCCGCGGCACCTACAGAATCATCTGTTAAGAAACTGGCATTCTTCTAATTTTTTCCGATTACGGGATTTTTCGGCGACAGCATGACTGTACTATTGATTCGTTTTTCATAATACGATATCGCACTCTCTGACACTTCTGTCTGACATTTCTTATTAAAAAAATACACGTGTTGTTGGCGGTGGGGGGCGGGGCGGGAGGGTGTAGCCAAGAACCTAACCATATATCTCCATGGGCGAGGGGGCCTCTAAAAGTGGCCTTAAAAACCTCACGTGATTAATGGACGACCCCCGTAAGAAGAAATGTATTCTTTATGTTATGTATCACTGTAAAAAAAAGTCATTAAATTTACTATACTTTTATAATTGAAAATTCCTAAACTCGGAATATGAAACGCAAATTCGCACTTCAGTAATGGAAACTTCAGAAACGTAAATGAATTTTCATAGATGCGTATATATTTTAATATATGGGAGATTGAACATTAGTATGCTGCGGAAGAGTTTTTCAACGCGCATCATAATAATACAAATATTTGTTTGATCAATGCAACAAACGTATATGATTTCATTATTTACACAAAAAGTATTAAAATCGCAATATGACTATTATTTTTACCGTCATTCTGTTGAAAAGTACAATACCTTGTACATTGAATAACACAAAACGCTGTTTAAAGAAATATGAAATTTAAAATACTTTTACAATACTATGGCAAATGAAATTTCAAAACTTAGTATATGAATGAATATTTAGGCTTAGGTGTTGTAAAATTCAATACCGGACCTACATTTCATACGGTTTTACATTTCGTAATCCATACGAATTGAATATTAATACACTATCTACAATTTTTCAAGGCGTCTAATAGAAAAATAAATATTCTTAGTTGAGAAATACAACAAGCGTTTTGAATATATACAATGTAGACGAAGTAAGAAAATTACAAACTGACTCTTAATTTTTACAATACTTGGTTCAGGAGTATACAATTTTTTGTGCACTGAATATTATGATAGACTGGAGAATATTTAGAAAAAGTTGACCTCTGAATTAACGTCGTTTTTCATTTTTGTTCCCATAGGCCAGTTGCTGAGATATCGCGATATGAAAATTTGCGAATTTCGGACGGAGCCAAGCCGGTTTCGGCTCGCGCTTAGAGTACGCTGGGCGTTGATGCTTGAGACAAGAGCGGCCGTAGCTAATATGGTAAGACGACGAACTGGTGCTCTGAAAGTTCACGATTCGCGTCCCCATGCTTTTTTTTTAATTCATTTATTTTCTTTCTAATCTCTTATAAGAGTTTGCATGTGCAGGTAAATAAGAAAATTCGAAAATATATATTACTAGTTTTATTTATCTATTATATTAAAATAATTAATCCAATAATTAAGTCACAATTACATAGCAAAATAATATTGTATAACAAATAATTAATCTAATAATCAAGTCACAATTACAAAGCAAAATAATATGGTATAAAAAATAAATAACTAATCTAATTCACACTTACAAATTTCGCGGCAGGTAATTATTCTGATTCTTCTTCAATCAGATCGGTATGCTGACAAATAGGAGGGTAGAAACCATCGTATAAGCAAGGGAAGCACACTTACGACACCACGAACATACGATGAACGCAATACCACCGCAACCACATTAATTATTTTAATATAATAGATAAATAAAACTAGTAATGCATATTTTCGAATTTTCTTATTTACCTGCACATGCAAAGACATGAGAGATTATAAAATAAAGTAAAAATTGAACTTAAAAAAAAGCACGGGGACGCGAACCGTGAACTTTGAAGTGCCAGTACGTCGTCTTACCGTATTAGCTACGGCCGCTCTTGTCTCAAGCATTAAGACGGAATGACACCTTATCGCGGTCGGTATGGTAGAACAATTATAGATTCCCAAAAATCTCTGAAACGGCTCTTCAGATCCCGTCGAAACTTTGCCAAAGGACGTCAAATAGATAGACGAACAGCTGTCTGCCCCTCAAATTTTCTGAATTTGAGAAAAAACACTGGATTGGCTTATGATAAGCCAATCTACATCTTTTTTCTCAAATTCAGACAATTTGAGGGGCAGAGAGCTGTTCCTCTATCTATTTGACGTCGTTTGGCAAAGTTTTGACGGGATCTGAAGAGCCGTTTCAGAGATTTTTGGGTATCTATAATTGTTCTACCATACCGACCGCGATGAGGTGTCATTCCGTCTTAACGCTCCACATACTCTACCCGCTAGCCGAAACCTGCTTGGCTCCATCCGAAACTCCCAAATTTTCAAATCGCGATATCTCAGCAACTAAGGCCTATTGGAACAAAAATAAAAAACGACGTTAATTCGGAGGGCTTCAACTTTCACCACGCGATAGGAGATACCGATTCGCGACATCCAGGCTCTGCCTTTTTCTTGTTAGTATGTGTTTATTCGGATAGTCTGATTTCATTTATAATTCAGTGCAGAAAACTTGAAATTCGTGCTTTGGTCAGCATGTTAAATCAAATCATAAAATACGTATCGAGTAACACCAAAGTAAGTGATGAACACCACGTGCGATGGTCTAGTGGTTAGCGTGCTCGCCACTGAATCAGCGGACCGGAAGGTCCTGGGTTCGAATTCTAGTTGCGTACATTTCGTCGTGAAATCTTTTTCTTCGGTGTTTTACGGCGAAATAAGCTTAGTTAGAAATAAGAATTTAGTCATAATGAATATAATACAGAGCGGCGGGGAAGTCGGCTGCGGCCGCCGAAAGAAGCCGAAAGAAACGGTCACAATGAGGGGGAAGGGTAGGGTAACAAACGCGAAAAGCTAAGGAAAAAACAAATAAGTAAGTGGTGAAATTAACCGAACAAGCAGCCAAGTCCAATTGAACCCAAACACACTAAAATCTATTTGCATTAATTTTTATATATCCACAACTGATACTTTTGAATAGGTATATAATTTTTCCAGGACTTTGGTATTACTGGTTTACTACACATTACTTAGCCATTCAATACGTAGTGTATTAATTTAAAAATAACGATTATTAGTTTTCACAGATTGAATCAGTAAAAGAATTCCGGAGTTTTTATATTAAAATTTATACAAAGTTTATTGAAGACGCAGAAAGTAAATCATAACAATTACACTAACCGAACACCGTAAAATTAATACACTTTTCTATGCCAAATTTACTTTTTTTAAATTAAAAAATGCAATCTGTGCGTATTCATTTTAATACGCTTATAATAGATACCTTGCGATACGTATATGATTTTTACAGTACTTAAGTGTTGCGACATTACTGAACGATTATTGGACATTCGAAAAGCAGTGCATTGATTTTCAAACGAAAATATTAAAATTCATAAACGGTATCTGTAAAAAGACTTCCTACACTTCTATATTAATTTTAATACAGATTTTTTTACAGTGTAACGTCAATAATAAATAATTTGATAATCTTTTATCACGATGCACCTAGAATGCAATGTGTTCCCGAGGATGCTTCAGGCGAGTCTCAATCGATATCAGAGAAGTTGCGACTTCCTCGTAGTCGGAACTTTGGGTGGGCAGTACAGAAAATTTGCAGCGTCTCAGTATCACCCTTTTCCAGATTTAATATGCTTATAGCGTCTCGTGACTTTTGCTCGACCCCCCTCTCGGCCCCCTGTGACAAAGTGTGACGATTTGCCTACCTTCCCCCCCCCCCCCTCACTGCGTCACGTGCTTTATGAATGGCCCCTTATGACCCAGGTAGAATCTAACAATGAAAACAGGGCTCGCCAAGCTCTGAAACAAGGCTCACATTTTTAAATTCAGGCTGAGCACCAGCCTCATTTCAGGCCTAGCTGAACCTCTGAATGATAACGCGGTTTCAGGCTCTTGCACACAGGCTTGACCAAAGGCTGGTAGAAAAGCCTGTTCTAAGCCTAAAAACGGCGAACCAACAAGGCTCAAAACGAGCCTTAATGAAGCCATCACGAGCATTTATGACCAGGCTTATCCTTAGCTCTTCTCGAAGCTATATGAGGCCTGTTTTTAGTTTTCTATATTCTACATTGAGGTAAATTTAATAAATTTGTAAAGAATGTTTATTTCGTCAAATTGATTTAGAAAATTAAAATAGAGGATGAAGTAAAATGTCAGTAGTGTAATTTTTTGCAGATACACAATTTCAAAATATTCTCGCATTTATTGCTAAATTTTTTTTTCATAAAAGTACAGAAAAAATATTGTTTAAACTTATTTTATTTTATCACAACCGGAAACAAGCCTGCATCCAGCCTTGATTTTTGAGCCTTAAAATTTGCTGGCTGAATAAAGCTTGAAATAACCCTGAGTTTAGGCTAAGCAGCCAGTCTTGGTTCCAAGTTGCTCCAAACGATGCAATAAAACCTGGTCCAGGTCTGTCTCACTCTGGCTCGGTGAAACAAGGCTCGCACAAGCTTGTTTCCATCGTCAGCCTTTTGATTCCCTACCTGGGGAAGTATATATTCATCTAGTATCATACCCACTTATATTAAAAGATCTTTAAAATTG
Organism: Ophion ellenae; assembly: GCA_963210295.1. NCBI lineage: Eukaryota > Metazoa > Arthropoda > Insecta > Hymenoptera > Ichneumonidae > Ophion > Ophion ellenae. Next base: position 13,315,010 of record OY723390.1, on the reverse strand, counting down.
ACCGAGGCGTACGCATTGACATGACCGTGAAAAGCAAATTTCTCTCCATTGTATCATCGATTTCTTCATGAAAGGTTATCTGTACATGAAAAGTCAACAATTTATCGATACCTATGCAGATGTAGCTATCCCTATGCGTAGCCGTTTTTTCTTATTCTGGTTTGTGTTTTTACAATACGCTAACAGTTTCGATTTTTTGTCTATTTTCGAGCCCCTTTTTGTAAGGGTGTGCGGGTAGCAGAATTGGTCGAGTTGGGTCGGGTCGCGTAATTAGACTATGATTCGGGTCGAGTATCCGAATTTTTCGGGGACCCGTGATCGGACACGGGTATACTCGAACTTTGTCGAGTACCCGAGTTTTTCGAGCACTCGTTTCATGTCATGAACTCAATAAGCACACACACACGCACACACACACACACACACACACACACATACACACACACACACAACACACACACACACACACACACACACACACACACACACACACACACACACACACACACACACACACACACACACACACACACAGACACGCACGCACGCACGCACGCACGCACGCACGCGCACACACACACACACAATAAAAGGGTTCGTTCCGTCTTTCTTGATGTAAAGTTATCTTTTTTTTTCTAGAATATTGATACCAACATTAAAGTATCTAGCCACGTGCGACGTGCGATTTGACGTTTCTTCATCATCATTATATTTTACAAAATAATAACAGCCTGCACTTCATCTATTGTGAACGATGCCATACATGTAGGGACTGAGGGCAGTAACCGGTCGCGCTAACTGATCCCACTAACGTGACTGTAACACCGTCATCTTTCGAACTTGTGAATAAAAATTGTACCAAAATATCGTTTAATATATGAACATTCAATAATTATAACGAAGAAAAAACAAATTTTTCCAAATATTGCTTGGGAAAAGTGGGGAAGCTACTGTGCAAGTTCTTGTAATCGTACGCACCTAATGCACGAGCGAGGCCTCTTGCACTCTGCACGGGGTTTTGGTCGATGGCTTGGAGTACGGCTGCCCGGACTTCCTCGGTGACTGGCTTTATCCGCGGTCTCCGCGGAGCTTTTAGCGTGCCGTGCGCTGCGATGGTCTCCGCGAGTCTTTTCAAGAAACATTGTCATTCAATATACTCATTCCCGACTCACTCAATGTAGTCAGCCCCGACACTCAATGTAGTCGAGGTCCACAGAGTTATAAGTTGTGGATCCCGTAATAAATACGTACCGGCTAAAACTTTGGCGGGAAGGAGTGGGTTCTCCAAACTCTTCGCGATATAGGCGCACGCATTCGGTGTAGTTGTGATTCGATTGTATGATAATCGCGTGCATTTTAACACGCCTTCTCTCGGCCATGATGTTCACGCCGAGAATGAATGCTCTCGACGAGCCCATCGATAAACAAATGCCGATCCCCGCTAGCTTTTGTCGAAAATGTTCGGATACACCAATAATACGACCTCGCAACAACGACGGGTATGTTATGAATGTATAGATATAGTGTATCCCCGAATAACGGGGCCGATTTAAAGAAAATGTGCGCACATAAACCCGAATACTATTTTCGTGTCGCTACCGCACTTGGACACGAAAATTGCCATAGAATCGAATGTCTTTCCATGAATCCCCGAGAACCATTCCGAGCACCGATTTAATCGTTGTTAAATAAACAATGCTCGTACCGTCGTTTTCGCAGCATCGTCAGACTTCTCGACCCAATCTGACCAGAATTAAGATAAAATCGGAGACGAATTTGGGGCAGTAATATCGGGCATGTCCGACCGATGCCCAAAGAACCATTGCGAGCACCGATTTTATCTTTGTTGAATAAACAATGCTCCTACCGTCGTTTTTGCAGCATCGTCAGACATCTCGACCCAATCTGACCGGAAGGAAGATAAAACCTAAGACGAATTCGGGGCAGTACTGTCGGGAATGTCCGATCGAGGCCCCGAGAACCATCCTGAGGACCGATTTTATCTTTATTAAATAAGCAAAGCTCCTACCGTTGTTCCCTCAGCATTGTCAGACTTCCTTATGCAATCTGACCGGAAGTAAGATAAAATCGGAGACAAATACGGGACAGTAATATCGGTAATGGCCAATCGATGCCCCAAGAACCATTCCGAGCATCGATTTTATCTTTGTTAAATAAAAAAGTCTCCTACCGCCGTTTTCGCAGCATCGTCAGACTTCTCGACCCAATCTGACCAGAAGGAAGATAAAATCGGAGACGAATTCGGGGCAGTAATATCGGGAATGTCCGATCGAGGCCCCGAGAACCATTCCGAGCACCGATTTTATCTTTGTTAAATAAACAATGCTCCTACCGTCGTTCTCGCAGCATCGTCAGGAAAAACGGTTCAATCGAATTTCGTTTTGTATTTCATCTTTGAAAAAACCTTCAGAGTTTTCGGATTCGTTACTACAGAATGATTTTTTTTCGTTATTTACCACCCTCGACACGGAAAAGGTCATTGAACTACTACTGCTGCTGTGGACTGTGGACGTGAACGAATCCCATTATCAGCGCGACGGCCTCCGTCTGTAGGGGTTATTCCACAACAGAAGCACTTAAATGCGGACTCGGATTCGTTCCCAGATGTAAAAGACGTCGATTCGAAGAAAGATTCACATGAGATTTGATTTTGATAAACGCGTCTGTTTCAACGGTTCTTGTTATCGCATCGAGACAAATCCAAGATGAAAAACGCTATGTTCGAATACTGGCTTGTATTTAATTTTTGAAAGAACCTTCAGATTGTTCGGATTCGTTACCACAGAAGGATTTTTTTCGTTTATTTATCACCCTCGACACGAAAATAGTTATTGGACTACTACTGCTGCTGCGGACTATGAACGTGAGCGAATCCCACTATCAGCGCGGCGTTCTCAGTTTTTTGAGGTAATTCCGCAACAGAAACACTCGCATGCGGACTCGGATTCGTTCCCAGATGTGAAAGACGTCGATTCGAAGAGAGATTCACCTGAGATTCGACGTTGATAAATATGCCTGTTTCAACGGTTTTTTCGTATCGGATCTATCTGAATCCAATATGAAAAAACGGTCCATTGAAATTTTGTTCTGTGTTTTATTATCGAATCAACCTCCAGATTGTTCGGATTCGTTCTCAGCGAGTGATTTGTAGAAATTTATCACCCTCGTCACAAAAATAACCATGACGACTGCTGCTGCGGACTATGAACGCGAACGAATCCAATGTTCACCGCGGCGTTCGCAGTTTGTAGGGATTATTCCACAACGGAAACACTTGCACACGCACTCGGATTCGTTCCCGGATGTAAAAAACGTCGATTCGAAAACAGATTCTCAAGACATTCGACGTTGATAAACGCGCCTGTTTCATCCATTTTCTATCAGATCGAGACGAATCCAATGGGAAAAACGGTCCATTCGAATTTCGTTTTGTATTTCATCTTTGAAAAAACCTTCAGCGTTTTCGGATTCGTTACCACAGAATGATTTTTCTTTCGTTATTTACCACCGTCGACACGAAAAAAGTCATTGAACTACTACTGCTGCTGTGGACTGTGAACGTGAACGAATCCCATTATCAGCGCGACGGTCTTCGTCTGTAGGGGTTATTCCACAACAGAAGCACTTAAATGCGGACTCGGATTCGTTCCCAGATGTAAAAGACGTCGATTCGAAGAAAGATTCACATGAGATTTGACTTTGATAACCGCGTCTCTTTCAACCGTTCTTGTTATCGCATCGAGACAAATCCAAGATGAAAAATCGCTATATTCGAATACTGGCTTGTATTCAATTTTTGAATGAACCTTCAGATTGTTCGGATTCGTTACCACAGAAGGATTTTTTTCCTTTATTTATCACCCTCGACACGAAAATATTTATTGGACTAGTACTGCTGCTGTGGACTATGAACGTGAACGAATCCCACTATCAGCGCGGCGTTCTCAGTTTTTTGGGGTTATTCCGCAACAGAAACACTCGCATGCGGACTCGGATTCGTTCCCAGATGTAAAAGACGTCGATTCGAAGAGAGATTCACATGAGATTCGACGTTGATAAATATGCCTGTTTCAACGGTTTTTTTCTTATCGGATCTATACGAATCCAATATGAAAAAACGGTCCATTGAAATTCTGTTCTGTGTTTTATTATCGAATCAACCTCCAGATTGTTCGGATTCGTTCTCGGTGAGCGATTTTTAGAAATTTATCACCCTCGCCGCAAAAATAACCATGACGACTGCTGCTGTGGACTATGAAGGCGAACGAATCCAATGTTCACCGCGGCGTTCTCAGTTTGTAGGGATTACTCCACAACGGAAACACTTGCACACGCACTCGGATTCGTTTCCGGATGTAAAAAACGTCGATTCGAAAACAGATTCTCATGACATTCGACGTTCATAAACGCGCCTGTTTCAACCATTTTTTATCAAATCGAGACGAATCCAATGGGAAGAACGGTCCATTCGAATTTCGCTTTGTATTTCATCTTTGAAAAAACCTTCAGCGTTTTCGGATTCGTTACCACAGAATAATTTTTTTTTTTGCTTATTTACCACCCTCTACACGAAAAAAAGTCATTGAACTACTACTGCTGCTGTGGACTGTGAACGTGAACGAATCCCATTATCAGCGCGACGGTCTCCGTCTGTAGGGGTTATTCCACAACAGAAGCACTTAAATGCGGACTCGGATTCGTTCCCAGATGTAAAAGACGTCGATTCGAAGAAAGATTCACATGAGATTTGACTTTGATAAACGCGTCTGTTTCAACCGTTCTTGATATCGCATCGAGACAAATCCAAGATGAGAAACTCTATATTCGAATACTGGCTTGTATTTAATTTTTGAAAGAACCTTCAGATTGTTCGGATTCGTTACCACAGAAGGATTTTTTTCCTTTGTTTATCACCCTCGACACGAAAATAGTTATTGAACTGCTACTGCTGCTGCGGACTATGAACGTGAACGAATCCCACTATCAGCGTGGCGTTCTCAGTTTTTTGAGGTAATTCCGCAACAGAAACACTCGCATGCGGACTCGGATTCGTTCCCAGATGTGAAAGACGTCGATTCGAAGAGAGATTCACCTGAGATTCGACGTTGATAAATATGCGTGTTTCAACGGTTTTTTCGTATCGGATCTATCTGAATCCAATATGAAAAAACGGTCCATTGAAATTTTGTTCTGTGGTTTATTATCGAATCAACCTCCAGATTGTTCGGATTCGTTCTCAGCGAGTGATTTGTAGAAATTTATCACCTTCATCGCAAAAATAACCATGACGACTGCTGCTGTGGACTATGAACGCGAAAGAATCCAATGTTCACCGCGGCGTTCGCAGTTTGTAGGGATTATTCCACAACGGAAACACTTGCACACGCACTCGGATTCGTTCCCGGATGTAAAAAACGTCGATTCGAAAACAGATTCTCATGATATTCGACGTTGATAAACGCGCCTGTTTCAACCATTTTTTATCAAATCGAGACGAATCCAATGGGAAGAACGGTCCATTCGAATTTCGCTTTGTATTTCATCTTTGAAAAAACCTTCAGCGTTTTCGGATTCGTTACCACAGAATAATTTTTTTTTTTGCTTATTTACCACCCTCTACACGAAAAAAGTCATTGAACTACTACTGCTGCTGTGGACTGTGAACGTGAACGAATCCCATTATCAGCGCGACGGTCTCCGTCTGTAGGGGTTATTCCACAACAGAAGCACTTAAATGCGGACTCGGATTCGTTCCCAGATGTAAAAGACGTCGATTCGAAGAAAGATTCACATGAGATTTGACTTTGATAAACGCGTCTGTTTCAACCGTTCTTGATATCGCATCGAGACAAATCCAAGATGAGAAACTCTATATTCGAATACTGGCTTGTATTTAATTTTTGAAAGAACCTTCAGATTGTTCGGATTCGTTACCACAGAAGGATTTTTTTCCTTTGTTTATCACCCTCGACACGAAAATAGTTATTGAACTGCTACTGCTGCTGCGGACTATGAACGTGAACGAATCCCACTATCAGCGTGGCGTTCTCAGTTTTTTGAGGTAATTCCGCAACAGAAACACTCGCATGCGGACTCGGATTCGTTCCCAGATGTGAAAGACGTCGATTCGAAGAGAGATTCACCTGAGATTCGACGTTGATAAATATGCCTGTTTCAACGGTTTTTTCGTATCGGATCTATCTGAATCCAATATGAAAAAACGGTCCATTGAAATTTTGTTCTGTGGTTTATTATCGAATCAACCTCCAGATTGTTCGGATTCGTTCTCAGCGAGTGATTTGTAGAAATTTATCACCCTCATCGCAAAAATAACCATGACGACTGCTGCTGTGGACTATGAACGCGAAAGAATCCAATGTTCACCGCGGCGTTCGCAGTTTGTAGGGATTATTCCACAACGGAAACACTTGCACACGCACTCGGATTCGTTCCCGGATGTAAAAAACGTCGATTCGAAAACAGATTCTCATGATATTCGACGTTGATAAACGCGCCTGTTTCAACCATTTTTTATCAAATCGAGACGAATCCAATGGGAAAAACGGTCCATTCGAATTTCGTTTTGTATTTAATCTTTGAAAAAACCTTCAGCGTTTTCGGATTCGTTACCACAGAATAATTTTTTTTTGGTTATTTACCACCCTCTACACGAAAAAAGTCATTGAACTACTACTTCTGCTGTGGACTGTGAACGCGAACGAATCCCATTATCAGCGCGACGGTCTCCGTCTGTAGGGGTTATTCCACAACAGAAGCACTTAAATGCGGACTCGGATTCGTTCCCAGATGTAATAGACGTCGATTCGAAGAAAGATTCACATGAGATTTGACTTTGATAAACGCGTCTGTTTCAACCGTTCTTGATATCGCATCGAGACAAATCCAAGATGAAAAACGCCATATTCGAATACTGGCTGGTATTTAATTTTTAAAAGAACCTTCAGATTGTTCGGTTTCGTTACCACAGAAGGATTTTTTTCCTTTATTTATCACCCTCGACACGAAAATAGTTATTGGACTACTACTGCTGCTGCGGACTATGAACGTGAACGAATCCCACTATCAGCGCGGCGTTCTCAGTTTTTTGAGGTTATTCCGCAACAGAAACACTCACATGCGGACTCGGATTCGTTCCCAGATGTAAAAGACGTCGATTCGAAGAGAGATTCACATGAGATTCGACGTTGATAAATATGCCTGTTTCAACGGTTTTTTCGTATCGGATCTATACGAATCCAATATGAAAAAACGGTCCATTGAAATTCTGTTCTGTGTTTTATTATCGAATCAACCCCAAGATTGTTCGGACTCGTTCTCAATGAGTGATTTTTAGAAATTTATCACCCTCGTCGCAAAAATAACCATGACGACTGCTGCTGTGGACTATGAACGTGAACGAATCCCATTATCAGCGCGACGGTCTCCGTCTGCAGGGGTTATTCCACAACAGAAGCACTTAAATGCGGATTCGGATTCGTTCCCAGATGTAAAAGACGTCGATTCGAAGAAAGATTCACATGAGATTTGACTTTGATAAACGCGTCTGTTTCAACCGTTCTTGTTATCGCATCGAGACAAATCCAAGATGAAACACGCTATATTCGAATACTGGCGTGTATTTAATGTTTGAAAGAACCTTCAGATTGTTCGGATTCGTTACCACAGAAGGATTTTTTTCCTTTATTTATCACCCTCGACACGAAAATAGTTATGGGACTACTACTGCTGCTGCGGACTATGAACGTGAACGAATCCCACTATCAGCGCGGCGTTCTCAGTTTTTTGGGGTTATTCCGCAACAGAAACACTCGCATGCGGACTCGGATTCCTTCCCAGATGTAAAAGACGTCGATTCGAAGAGAGATTCACATGACATTCGACGTTGATAAATATGCCTGTTTCAGCGGTTTTTTCTTATCGGATCTATACGAATCCAATATGAAAAAACGGTCCATTGAAATTCTGTTCTGTGTTTTATTATCGAATCAACCTCCAGATTGTTCGGATTCGTTCTCAGTGAGTGTTTTTTAGAAATGTATCACCCTCGTCGCAAAAATAACCATGACGACTGCTGCTGTGGACTATGAACGCGAACGAATCCAATGTTCACCGTGGCGTTCTCAGTTCGTAGGGATAATTCCACAGTGGAAACACTTGCACACGCACTCGGATTCGTTCCCGGATGTAAAAAACGTCGATTCGAAAACAGATTCTCATGACATTCGACGTTGATAAACGCGCCTGTTTCAACCATTTTCTATCAGGTCGAGACGAATCCAATGGGAAAAACGGTCCATTCGAATTTCATTTTGTATTTCATCTTTGAAAAAACCTTCAGCGTTTTCGGATTCGTTACCACAGAATGATTTTTCTTTCGTTATTTACCACCGTCGACACGAAAAAAGTCATTGAACTACTACTGCTGCTGTGGACTGTGAACGTGAACGAATCCCATTATCAGCGCGACGGTCTCCGTCTGTAGGGGTTATTCCACAACAGAAGCACTTAAATGCGGACTCGGATTCGTTCCCAGATGTAAAAGACGTCGATTCGAAGAAAGATTCACATGAGATATGACTTTGATAAACGCGTCTGTTTCAACCGTTCTTGTTATCGCATCGAGACAAATCCAAGATGAAAAATCGCTATATTCGAATACTGGCTTGTATTCAATTTTTGAATGAACCTTCAGATTGTTCGGATTCGTTACCACAGAAGGATTTTATTCCTGTATTTATCACCCTCGACACGAAAATATTTATTGGACTAGTACTGCTGCTGTGGACTATGAACGTGAACGAATCCCACTATCAGCGCGGCGTTCTCAGTTTTTTGGGGTTATTCCGCAACAGAAACACTCGCATGCGGACTCGGATTCGTTCCCAGATGGAAAAGACGTCGATTCGAAGAGAGATTCACATGAGATTCGACGTTGATAAATATGCCTGTTTCAACGGTTTTTTCTTATCGGATCTATACGAATCCAATATGAAAAAAACGGTCCATTGAAATTCTGTTCTGTGTTTTATTATCGAATTAACCTCCAGATTGTTCGGATTCTTTCTCGGTGAGCGATTTTTAGAAATTTATCACCCTCGCCGCAAAAATAACCATGACGACTGCTGCTGTGGACTATGAAGGCGAACGAATCCCATGTTCACCGCGGCGTTCTCAGTTTGTAGGGATTATTCCACAACGGAAACACTTGCACACGCACTCGGATTCGTTCCCGGATGTAAAAAACGTCGATTCGAAAACAGATTCTCATGACATTCGACGTTGATAAACGCGCCTGTTTCAACCATTTTTTATCAAATCGAGACGAATCCAATGGGAAAAACGGTCCATTCGAATTTCGTTTTGTATTTCATCTTTGTAAAAACCTTCAGCGTTTTCGGATTCGTTACCACAGAATAATTTTTTTTCGTTATTTACCACCCTCAACACGAAAACAGTCATTGAACTACTATTGCTGCTGTGGACTGTGAACGTGAACGAATCCCATTATCAGCGCGACGGTCTCCGTCTGTAGGGGTTATTCCACAACAGAAGCACTTAAATGCGGACTCGGATTCGTTCCCAGATGTAATAGACGTCGATTCGAAGAAAGATTCACATGAGATTTGACTTTGATAAACGCGTCTGTTTCAACCGTTCTTGTTATCGCATCGAGACAAATCCAATATGAAAAACGCTATATTCGAATACTGGTTTGTATTTAATTTTTGAAAGAACCTTCAGATTGTTCGGATTCGTTACCACAGAAGGATTTTTTTTCCTTTATTGATCACCCTCGACACGAAAATAGTTATTGGACTACTACTGCTGCTGTGGACTATGAACGTGAACGAATCCCACTATCAGCGCGGTGTTCTCAGTTTTTTGGGGTTCTTCCGCAACAGAAACACTCGCATGCGGACTCGGATTCGTTCCCAGATGTAAAAGACGTCGATTCGAAGAGAGATTCACATGAGATTCGACGTTGATAAATATGCCTGTTTCAACGGTTCTTTCTTATCGGATCTATACGAATCCAATATGAAAAAACGGTCCATTGAAATTCTGTTCTGTGTTTTATTATCGAATCAACCTTCAGATTGTTCGGATTCGTTCTCAGTGAGTGATTTTTAGAAATTTATCACCCTCGTCGCAAAAATAACCATGACGACTGCTGCTGTGGACGTATTGAATATGGAGGGTATTCAATCCATATTCAACCCACATCGTCAGACTTCTCGACTCAATCTGACCGGATAGAAATTAAAATTGGAGACGAATTCGGAGCAGTAATATCGGGAATGTCCGATCGAGGCTCCGAGAACCATTCCGAGCACCGATGTTATCTTTATTAAATGAACAAAGCTCCTACCGTCGTTCTCGCAGCATCGTCAGACTTCCTTATCCAATCTGACCGGAAGTAAGATAAATCGGAGACGAATTTCGGGCAGTAATATCGGGAATGTCCGATCGATGCCCCAAGAACCATTGCGAGCACCGATTTTAACTTTGTTAAATAAACAAAGCTCCTACCGTCGTTCTCGCAGCATCGCCAGACTTCTCGACCCAATCTGACCGGAAATAAGATAAAATCAAAGACGAATTTGGGGCAGTAATATCGAGAATGTCCGGTCGGGGCTCCGAGAACCATTCCGAGCACCGATTTTTTCTTTGTTAAATAAACAATGCTCCTACCGTCGTTCTCGCACAATCGTCAGACTTTTCGATCAAATGTGACCGATAGTGCAGAGATTTTTAACCCGCATTTCGCGAACGTGGGTCGTTTTCGTCCTGCCCAAGATCATTTTCTTCGCAGTTCGCTTAATATTTAATTTTAAAAAATATTAAACATTGGAAAGAAAAGAACCCTATTTCCCTTGAGAAGTACGGCCTAAAGATTGACCATGCATTTTTTCGGATGTTTTTCATTGACAATTGTTGGTTTGGTAGTGCAAAAACGAAAACGACCCAGGTTCACGGGATTAAGGTGCCTCAAATGCCTTCACGGATTAAGGGTTCAGATAACCGATTGAACTTAATCGATCGATTGTGAACTTCATTGAAAATAATGATCATTTCGAAAATGTTCGAGGATTTCATGCTCCGCAAATAATATTTCAAATCATATGCGATTCGCGAACAACTTTTGGAATAAATAATCCTAACACTATATTTTAAAGTAATTTCGCGTGAAATTATTAATTTTCACCAAATCCTACAAGTATTTTTGTTTTTTTTTACTGTTTCATAAATTATCTTCAAATCCTGTAACTCCGGAATTTTACGATATTTATTGTTGTATTTACAATTATGTAGAATATTTTTGTATTTAGAATTTACGATTTAAAAATTATGTAACTACAGAATGTTCAGATTATTTATGGAACATTAAAAAACAAAAATACTCGTAGTATTTGGTAAAAAATGATCATTTCACGCCACATTACTTAAAAAGTTTATTGCTAGAATTATTTATTCTCAAAGTTATTAGCGAATCCTCGAACATTCTCGAAATTGACATTCTTTTCAATAACGTTCTCGGATAGGGACACATTCAGATCCCTCTGTTCGACCGCGTGTCATAGGACCAACTTCCTGTGACAGTCGAACATTCGGAAGTTGCAGCTGTGACGTCAGCAGACTAGCACTTCCTATAGCGCGCCCGTGTCTGATTTGGCTTATTTGTTCCACTGATAAAATTTCGATCTATCGACTTTGAATCGTATGTTTGATAATTTTTTCTGCATGACGGGGGGCTCAAATAAAGTTTTACGGGAGTGTTCCGTATTCGGAATTTTCCACACTTCATTCTCCTGCACGCCGAATGGAAATTTCATTTTTTTTTCAGAATACGCTTTTTTCCCTTGCAAATACTGTTCATGACAAAAATACGATATATTTTTTTTCAAAAGGGGCTTGAAAAAAAAACAAAAAGCATATTTTTTTCAGTCGTAAAATCACCGCGCAAGACTCTAAAAAAACCCATGTAGAAGGTAAAGAAACCAAAAGTCGATACCAATTAATACGTTCTGTAAGCGTGAACATTTTTTTTTTTTAATTATACCCGCCTCATAAATGTGTATTGTATTCTAAACAAAGTGTTACCCTGTAAAGTCACAAAATTCTGTCACTAAAGTGGAGCCGTAGTTGGACTTCAAGCATTGCTATATCATAGAGCTGAAATAATATTAATGGTACAATTGTTCGTTATTGGAAGTATTCTCAAAATAAAGTTGGTAATTTAGAACTGATATGCAAGTGGGGATGCGATGGAACGTCTGGTCGAAGTACTCACAAACAAAAATTTAGCGACGGAGACGACAATGAATCGGATGTCATCATTATCTTTATTTCACTTATTTCCTTCCAAATCTTTGATCGAGTCAATCCCACGCGTGATTATTTTGAAAAATCCACGTCCTTCGCCGCCAAGATTTTGTAGCCTAGTTAAAATTGAATTCTTCCCCGAAACTGCCGAAGCAACTAGGGCAGAACTTGATTGTATCGAAGCGCAAGAGAGAAACTTCGTGCCCTTTCAAACCGTAATGGGCGGCAAAGAAATTAACATCAATTTCAAACTTGTGTTGTGATAGATGGTAAAGTTTTTAATTCTATTACGAAAACATCGACAAGTATGCGTTGCTACCTTTGCGGTCCTACGTCCAAATAATTCAATGATAACGACGGAAATACAGTGAGGAGTTTTTTCGAAGATTCTGAAATTTTCGCCTCGATAACGGAAATTGATGAAGAATGGATAAAGCGATGTCATGTTGTCTTTCAGGTAATTTCTTGTGGTTTCGAAAACACTATACCCATATTTCGCAAATACACTGAAGATACTGCACAAAAATTAGTCGAACTCTATTCGTGGTACTTCATGCCAACAACAGTACATCAAATTCTCATGCACGGTCATGGAATTGTGGAATCTTCGTTACTCCTCGTCGGACAAATGTCTGAAGAAGCTCAGGAATCATGTAACAAGTGCATTAAAAGATTCCGAGAAGATTTTTCACGGAAATGTGACTGCATGAAAAATATGGAAGACATTGTTTTGCAGACTTTTAGTAACGTCGGATCCAATAATATCCAGTCTGCGAAAACTTCCTCCAATGAAACTAAGATCGTTATTCCCATACGCGGTTGAACTATTGATTCCACCTTCAGTTACAGAATGACGTCAGATTTCTTCAAATAATACGAGCGATAAATATGGCGATGATGACAAGTGGCAGGACAGCGATCAATTGTAAGAGATGCTAAAATTATATCGATAAGAAATGAAAGAATAAAAGAAATACATTATAAATCATCATTGTCATTGTAAGAATTATCAATCACTGTATTCCAATGCTCCTCTTCCCAAATCCTCAAATGTCAACTGTCATTACATTTTCCATTTAATTTATTCAAAATCATAATTTCGAAAATTTGACTTCATATTCATTATTAGCAACGTTGAAGACTCCTAAAAAGTGAATTCCGTGCAGATCGAATTGACGTTCGACGACGGAGCCGTCCACATCGAATGCACCATTTTGTTTTTTGGGAATATGTTTACTTATTCGTAATCAGTGACCTCGAAAATCTCTATGCCGGAAATTCGAAAGAAATTAAATGATTACCCGCCGCGGCGCCATTTTTTAGCTATACTGGAGCCGCGATTTTTTTTCGTTCGAAATTTGACTTTGAATTCGTCGTCAGCGATCCCACAAGTCCCCAAGTACAGACTTTCACCCGAATTGAATACGTTTTCGAAGAAATTTCCCGCCGTATTTTATCCGCCATTTTGTTTTTCTACATTTTGACTTCGAATTCGTAATCAGCGACCCCGAAAACCCCCGAGTCGAGACCTCCACCCGAATTGAATACGTTTCCGAAGAAATGTTCCGCCATTTCGTTTTTTCTAAATGTTGACTACGAATTCGTAATCAGCCACCCCGAAAACCCCCGAGTCCAGACGTTCACCCGAATTGAATACGTTTTTGAAGACATTCTCCGCGGTATTTTATCCGCCATTTTGTTTTTCTAAATTTTGACTCCGAATTCGTAATCAGCGACGCCGAAAACGCCCCGAGTCCAGACTTTCATTCGAATTGAATACGTTTCCGGAGAAATTTTCCGCCGTATTTTATTGGCCACTTTGTTTTTCTTAATTTTGACTTCGAATTCGTAATCAGCGACCTCGAAAATCCCCGAGTACAAACTTTCACCCGAATTGAATACGTTTTTGACTTTTGGCCGGCCTTTTGGGATTTGGGACCACTGCCTGACACCTTCAATAAGGTCCCGGCCTCGAGGCAAAGTTAGGTCGCTATTTTGCATCTGAAAAGAGTAGATTGATTCTATTTCATATTTTCACAAACTCATTAAACCCGTTCCACGATAAATCGCGAATGCCGTAATGCCGCTCTTCTTAATTTGGCCCCTTAAATGCGGTTCCCCAAAGTCGAGTTTTCGTTCAAGTTTAAACTGCCACTGCACAAGTCTATTAATGTACTTTATCTCGTAAAAATTCTCTACTTCTTCAGCGTGAGCCCCTTAACATTTCTCGTCGATAATCAACTTCTCGCTAAGGAGCTTCCTCACACCCAAAAACGAAACGTTCGCCCCGTTTGAGGGAAGTCCTCTGATCCGTTTTCGACAAACAAATTTGCACGCGTCCCGTTTTGCAATTCAACCCCTTAAATCCCGCTCTCAATCGCCTCCTCTTGCCGTAAAACTCTAAGGTGAACTTACTTCCTCATGATCTTTAAGACCGCATTCATTTTTAATCGTCACGCATTCTTTGTTATCTTAATTGACCCCTTAAACACGATTTCGGAAAGACCGTTTTCTTGGCGTTCACAAACGGTACATCCACCCAGCGCCGCTCGAATAGTTAGGCCAGTCGTTGAGTGTCTCACGACAATCGCTCGTTTAATTATTGACCCATGGCCAGGGCTGTTAGGTGCTTTCGTATTTTTTCTTCGCCGATTCCGCGGGTCCTGCAAACAAATGAAGCCCGTTCGACATTCATATTCCACGTTACACTCGCACACTCGAACGCCTGTCATCGTAACGTCAGCCACGACCCGACATCTCTCGGTGACTTCTGCAACCTCATGACAGCCACGCCAAGAAGATAGCGGCGAATGCTCCAACGCCCACTCCGTTCCTGGCCATTCCAACTCCGCCGTTCCTCGGACTTCAGTTTGAACTATCGTTCGATATTGATTTTTCAATGGTCTTTTTCTCAATGGTACCATTTTTTTTGAGGACCTCATCCGGGTCCTACGCGTTCAGAATCAAGTCCACTTTGCTTCTATAAGCCCGGAATGCCATTTTTATTTTTACCCAGATTTTTTTTTTGGTGGAATATACTTTTCCCACATAGGCGCTATATTTTTTTTCGAAGAGTTCTCGAAAAACCATTTCAAAAGCGCACCTTTACCGTCCCAAAATGGCCGCGCAAGAATTAAAAAAAAAGGGGTGTCCACTTTATAATTGTCACCCTGTATATATATATATATATATATATATATATATATATATATATATATATATATATATATATGGGATAATTACACGGGAAATGGATATGGAAATTTGTAAACCAAAGGACCGACCATTGATGTAAAACAAATCCCAGGAGGGATTTAATCTTTTAAGGGGGAGAGATGTTGCGTCCGCAAACTTGTGCAGTACAAAAGTGTTTGCACAACTGCGAGCGTTCCACTTTGTTGCCCTCCTTGCGAGAGTTACACTTTCGCCAAAATGCATACGTCAAAAAGACACTTTGCGACAGGTCCTGACCAAGCATCTTATGATGCTTGATCTGGGGCAAATTACGACAATCAGAGTCGACAATTAAGAGAAGACATCAGGGAACAGTCAGTCCTTGGTTGGCTTATGAACGGTTCGGTCCTAAGGTACGACTGACACACTGTAAATTCAATTATAAGACCAGCCCAATAATAAACTTATATTCCTATTCAACGAACTTGAGTTCCAACTCTTAATTTCGCAACGATCCCAAAAATACCTATCCCGGGTTCTCGAGCTGGGTATACAACACCCGGAGTAGAATATTTCAAAGCCGTTAGACAACGTTTCGAGGTTTTGGCCAGCTTTTTGGGATTCTGTCCCACTGTGCAGCGTTCGCATGGACACCATATTACTTTGATTAGTATCCTGTCGAAATTATGCACGCAGCAACCCAGTTGTTTACTTTGATGGCCCCGAATGAGGTTATTTGGTAGGCATGCGGCACAAATCAGACATACACTTCGAAGTGCATGGCGGATCGGCACCGGATGTCTACAGGATTAACCAACCGCTGACTACGGATGGGAAAAGGAAAATCGATCAGGCCTTGGACATGTAACCTTCACAGAGCCATGTGAGGGACGTTGCGGGTCGTCTGATGTGGGCCTGATTAATGCTGCCTTCTTAAATCGGTATCTGGGTACTAGTGATCTGGCAGACATACGGCGCCGATTGGACACGGACTTCGGGGCACAAACGAGGTCCTCGCAAGATTACCTGATTCAGTACTGATCAGTTTGTCTTTGTTACAACCGTTCTCCGGATTCACTGAACCAGTAAATATCCAGCCAGCCAGATCAGGCCAGCTCTTCTACGGTATTCCGGACCGTATCTTCAAACCTGCCTGATCAGTGATCCGGCTGCCGGAACAATATTTTCAGTCGGGTATGTGTAGGAGAACTCGCCAGTATTTTAAAAACAAATATTGGACAACAATGAAGTGGCAAGAGATGGGAAATCACACTGCTTGACTGTTCTACGGAACACTTTGCAGAAAACAATCACTCGCGATTTCTGAAGCTTCTGGCTACTTCTTCCATGGGTCTTGATGTGGACTGAAACTTTCTAGTATGCTAAATAAATCATTAGAACAAAACCAGTCATCAATGGATGAGAGATCAGGCTGCTGTATCGTCGTATGGTACACTTCCGATCAAAAATCGTATTTCCTGCGTCCGAAGTTTCTGGCTCCGTCTGACATTAGTTCTTTCAAGTACCAAAAGTCGCTAGTAGTATAAAAAAATAAATTAGACTGCATAAATCGGCAGAGAAGGAGATAAATAAAAAATCAAATGCTGAAATGTGCACCTCGTAGCATAAAGAATTGCGTATGCCCGAATATTCTGCCCACTTTTTACATCTGATTGTATGCGTACTAGAACTCTCCAGGAACTCAGAAAAAATACTGGACAACAATAAATTGTCCAGGCATGAGAGGTGAGATTTCCCAATTGTTGCATGGTACAGGTTTAATAAAAAAATGATTTCCTGTTTCTAAAACTTCTAGTTACTTCTCACATATATTTTTATATGTACGAGAACTTTGTAACACCGTAAAAAGAACATTAGACGACAATAGGTCATCACGGGATGACAGGTGACACTGCTCGATTGTTCTACCGTACAACTTTAATGAAAAAAAATATTTCGCGTCTCTCAAGCTTATGACTATTTCTCTGTAATCTTTTTGTGTGTACTTGAACTCTCTAGTACTATAGAGAAGTCCTAGATGACGAGAAGTCATCTAGGGAGAAAAGGTACCCCTGTTCGATTGTTGTGTGACGGGGCTTGAATGCATTTTTTTTGTGTCCGAAGCTTTTGGCTGCATCTCTCATACGTCTTTATGGTTAGGAGAACTCGCCAGTAGTTTAAAAACAAATATTGGTCAACAATGATTGGGCAAGGGATGGGAAATCACACTGCTCGACGTTGTATGGAATACTTTCCAGGAAAAAATCATTCTGTATTCCTGAAGCTTCTGGCTACTTTTTCCATGTGTCTCCATGTGTACCGAAACCCTCTAGGACCCTAAATAAATCATTAGGCAACAATCAGTCAACAAGGGATGAGCGGTCAGACTGCTGTACCGTCGTGTGATATACTTCCGATCCAAAAAAATATTTCGTGCGTCCTAAGTTTTTGGCTCCTTCTGACATAATTTCTTTCGTCTTCTAAAAGTGTCTAGTAGTTGAACAAAAATACTAGTCTCAATGAATCGGCAGAGAGGGAGAAAGAACAAGAAGCAAATGTTGTAAGGTACAAGTTTCATTTTAAAAAATCGATTTCCCGTGTCTGCAGCTTCTAGTTACTTCTCACATATGTTTTCTTATGTACGAGACCTTCTTCGTACCGTACTAAAAAATATTAGACAAGAATGAGTCATCAAATGATGACAGGTGACACTGCTTGATTGTTCTACGGTACAATTTCCATGAAAAAAAAATAGTTCGCGCCTCTCAAGCTTCTGGCTACGTCTCATATACATCTTTATGTGAAGAACTCGCCAGTATTTCAAAAACAAAGATTGGACAACAATGAATCGGCGAGGGATGGGAAATCACACTGCTCGACTGTTCTATGAAACACTTTAATATAAAAAGTTATTCGCGTGCATGTGACTAACGAAAACAAACGGCTCTTATTAGAGGAAATCGTTTATTTAACGAAGGTTCACGTCGTTTCCAATTAAAGTGTGGATTATTTATTTTGATCCTAACACGCGTATATAATATTAGCCGTGGGGGTCGCGCAGAATCCGTCGGAGAAACAGCGACAGAGGAAGATACGCAAATAGATACAGAGTAAGTTAAATGAATATTCAATAATGTGCTCATTTCTTTCACTTGCTTACATAAAATTAAGAAATTCGCAGATAGACGTTCATGTATAGCTTTTGCGTGCCCTGAGAGCATAACCTAGCTTCTGTACGTCATTGCCAATTCGTGTGTTCGTATGTCTGGAATTCTTGGATTGACGTCGTTTGGATCGTATATTATGTCGGTTGGATCGCATATCCTCAACATTTTCTGAACAGAGTATTATCATCGACAGTGAAGTTTTTTTTAGAAAATGCATCCGGCTCTGTAGAATTCATCGACGCAGAGCTTTACAATTATTTTGCCTAACGCATCATAGAACAACTTGAACAAACTTCGCATCAGTTTTTCTATAAATTCCCATAACTGCTCAAAAGGATTATGTATAGTGTCGTGAAGATGAATGAATTACCTTGCGTCAGTGCTTTTAACTGTGTGTACGATGATTGCGAAAGCTGGACTTCGCAGTGTGCTCTCTGTGCTTTGCAAGAGACGAAAGCTCTTTTGCGATACTTTTGTGTAGCAAACCCATTTCCATCCTACGTCAACCGAAAAAACTTTGTTCTGATATGAAAATTGGGACGACCTCACCTCTCGCTGTGCTCACAATAGTGTCCATGCGAAGAAACCCAAGTGATGAAAACAATGTCTTGTTAGACCTTCTCCATAGTACTGTTTATGCATAAAACTCTAACATTTCATAACTTTCTTTAAAGTGATTCAGTGAATCATCAGAAGATGTTTTCGACGCTGAACAAGATGACAAGTTTCACAAGCTGTGGAAAATTGAAAAACTTGCTCGACTGTTTATCAAACCTGTCATTTTGTTGAGCTGCGAGAGATATGTTATGATGATTCCCTCTAATTAAAGTTTGAAATGTAACTTAGAGGTTTTCCCGTGGACAGTGTACTGTGGAGAAAGTGTAACGAGTCATTACTTTCAACCCTTGTAGTTCTTCGCATGGGCACTTTTGCGAGTACAACGATAGGGGAGATTTCCCCAATTTTTATATGCGAACAAAGCTTCTTTGGAGTACGCGGCAGAGAAATTTGTGTGCGGCTCAGGAGTATCTGCAAAAAGCTCGTGTCTCTTGAAAAGCGCAGAATGACTGCAAAGTGCAGCTTTCGCACTCCCCGTAAACATAGTTATAAGCGCTGACTCAAGTTAATCCATTTTTCTTGACAACAGGAAATGTAATTTTCCAAAACAATGAATATTCATAGAACAACTGATGCCGAGATTGTTCACATAGTTCTGTAATGCATTCGCAATGTTTGGCCCTAGACGGTGGGAAATTGTTGAGTGGTTTAAATACTTTGAACAAAAATTGGATTGTGACACTGTAAGAGTGAGAGACCTGAACTTGACTACGAAAATATTTCAAGTACGGTCGAGTTGCAGGTATTTATATCTTCCATTTCTCTATTTGTATTATTAACGATCGTCGTTTTTTTTTGTAAATTGAGGTCGTGAATCTCCAACAAAGTGTGTAAAAACGTTTGAAGCATTTTCACAGCCGGCACCGACCAGAAACAGTTTGAACATTTAAGGAGAATTAATTTTCGTTGCAAAAAAAGTTTGAGCATTTAAGGAGAATTTATCTTCGTTCTCAAAAAAGTTTGAGCATTTATGAAGAATTCATTTTCGTTGAAAAAAAGTTGAGCATTTAAGAATTCATTTTCGTTCCATTCCACTGATGCAAACTTCAGCGTCATGGAGTCGGGATCATAAACATTAAGAGAACGAAAAAATTATGAATTTTTTTCAGTGATTTTCAAATTGCTCTATCTCCGCGCAAAATCATCGCAGGAGAAAATTTAAAAAAGCATTTCAAAGAAATTTACTTTTATCAGCTTGTCAATTTCTTATTGAATAATATCAAACATACCCTCTCAAAGTAAAAAGTTCGGTTACTATTTGGAAAATAACCCCTACGCCGGAAGGGTTGGGAGGTGGGGGCGTTAATAGATTTTGACCCCCTGAACACGATGGTGAAGAGAAATCGCCGCGGTCACCCCTCCCCCACAAAAAGTTATAGGGTTTTGAAGTTCGCGGAAATACCAACGCAGATAAAGCAGTAGTCGCTACTGGAGCGGGCGGCTACTGGACCTCCGGGGGGTCCGCGGGGTCCCCCCCCAGCGGGTCGGTGGGGTAGAGCCCTCCCGGTGGTTGCGGGGCGGAGCCCCCACTGCAGAAAAAACGAGGTTTTTAATGAAAAATAATACACATACACACATCAGTCTCACTTCAAAATTGATTACTTACTTTTTTAATCCACGTTCTCCGGGGCATCGTCCGTTGCCAGCAGAAACACATCATGAATGGCCTCAAAAAATGCTATTTTTTGCAATAAAAGAACATGTGGTTGAGGGAACCGCGATTTCTCTTCACCATCGTGGGCAGGGGGTCAAAATCTATTGACCCCCTCTCCCCACCGCCGGGGTGGGCGTCATTTTCCGACTAATTACCAAAAGTTCCATTCTTTAACCTTTTTTTAATTGAAAAGTGGATGTTTAAAGTTGTAACCGCTCTGTGGTTCCTATACTTTTATTAATCTGAAATTAATCTTCTCATAAATTAGCATATTGTGAATACTTTATTGTAAAAAAAAATCGTAAAAAGAAAAAAAAACACGTATTAATTTCACTATTCTCGATGTCTAGCACTTCTCTACAGTACTACACACAGAAAGATGACAGAGAAGTAACCATAAGCTTGAGCGGCGCGAAATAATGTTTTTCACTAAAGTTGTATGGTAGAACAATCGAGCGTGTCACCTACCACCCCTTGATGACCTATTGTTGTCTAATATTTGTTTACGGTACCGCGACGTTCTCGTACATATACAAACACATCTGAGAAGTCACTAGAAGCTTCAGACCCGTGAAATTTTTTTAAAAATAAAAACCTGTACCAAGCAACAATCGAGAAGTCTCACCTCTCATGCCTGGACAATTTATTGTTGTAGTTCTATGGTATTATTTCGTGCGTCCGAAGTTTCTGGTTCTTTCTGACATTAGTTTTTTCGTGTACTAAAAGTTCCTAGTAGATGAAAAAAATCTTAGTCTCTACAAATCGACAGAGAAGCAGATAGATGAAAAATCAAATGTTGTAATGTACACCTCGTAGCAAAAAAAAATTCGCGTGCCCGAATATTCTGGCCACTTTTTCATCTGTTTGTATGCGTACTAAAACCCTCCAGAAATTCAGAAAAAAATACTGGACAACAATAAATGGCCCAGGCATGAAAGGTGGGACTGCTCGATTGTTGCGTGGTGCAGATTTCATTTAAAAAATCTGATTCGGACTCGGATTATTTCCCAGCTGTAAAAAACATAGATTCAAAGAGAGATTCACATGCGACTCGACGATGAAATCGGAATAGAATTCGGGTCGGTAATATCACGAATGATCGATTGAGACCCTTAGATTCATTGAGACCATCGATATTATCTTTGTTACGTAAATAATGCTCCTGCAGTCGTTCTCTTGCATTATCAGACTTTTCGACTCATTCTGACCGGAAATAAGATGAAATTACATGGGAAGAAGCGGTAAATGATCAGCAAGGGTGTAGAGTAGTTCATCGAGAAATGACCAGGAACAAACGAGGAAATGAAAAATGACGTATTTCAGTTTTATGGAATCCTTAAGGGGATAAAATCAGGAGTTTATTGGACTTAGTATTTCGTTGACATTCTCCGTTATGTCGGTATTATCTATTTCATCGGCTATTATTTTCATCGACCATACTGAAAAAAATGTAATATGTTTATGGACGGAATCTCCCGAGGCTACAGAAATTTGACGTATTTAGATGGAGTAAACAGTTCTGAGCATTTTTTCACTTCATTTCGACGATAACATTAACATATCTAGAATTATCCGATTTAGATCAAATATGCGCCGTTTTGTTCGATAATTTTCGTCCATTTTGGAGGCAAGTTCATAATTCCGCGATTGAAGAAGTAGTCGTCCCTATTATTAAAAAAAAACTCGACCAGCTCATTTTCACAACTCATTCTTGAGACCAGTTTCGTACCGCCAAGAAAAGATTTGCGAATACTTGAAACGGTGATAATTGCTTGGTGCCAGGTCTGGACTATACGGCGGGTGATAGAATAGATAGAACCTCCGATCCAAGCTCTCCCAAGCTCAGACATGTGTGCGGCCTGGCGTTGTCTTGATGGGACACAACACCCTTTCTATTGGTTAATCCCAGCCGCTTCTGGTCGATCGCCTGCTTCAATGTGGTGAGTTGTTGATCGTTTGGGCCGGCTCGCCGCGAGTTCATGACCCATTTTTCATCGACAATTACCATTCGCTTAAAAAATGGGTCGATTTCGTTACGTTCCAGCAAAGAACCGCAGGCATCAATTGGGTCGAAAAGGTTATTTTGCGTCAATTCGTGTGGCACCCATACATCGAGCTTCTTCTTGAGACCAGCCGTATGCAAATGCTTCCAAACGTTTTTCTGGCTGATCTTCAGTTCCTGGGCAATGGAATAAGTGCTCACATGCCGGTCCGACTCGACGATTTCAATGATTTTATTGACATTTTCGACGGTTGGCCTACGAGAGCGTGCCTCAACTTCGACGTCCATATTATCAGAACAGAATCGTTGGAACTGCCGCTTTGCTGTTGCATTCGATACTGAATTGGGTCCATAAACAGCACAAAGAGTGGTAAACACCTGTCAAAGGATTTCAATATTTTTTACCATTATAATGTCTAGACTTACCTGACATATTATCGCAGCAGGAAGCTGATTCGTGTCCCCGTTAAGGACCATGGATCTCACGCCCAGAACGAAAGGTGTGGGTCTGTCAGCGTCGGCCAGATGCCCTTGCCAGATGCTAGTCCCGCCATCATGCCACGAGCGCCACCTGAATGCATTTACAAAAAGAATTGTCGATAATCATGAATGAAGTTTGAAACTTCATTAATTAATTAAGTCTTTGCCAACGTCTATGTGTACATAGAAAAAACTTACCGCCAACTTATTTATAACAAATGCTTAAAATGGCCACCGTTTGCCTGGACGCAGCAACGGGCTCGGCGCAATAGGCTCTTCCGGAAATTTCCGACCATTTCCGCAGTTACGGTGCGGAGGGCTTCTTCGAAACGGAGCTCCAGGCGGGCCCGATCGTGTAAGGGTTGGCGATATTACGTGCGACTTTACATGGCCCCACAGGAAAAAATTCAACGAATTAAAATCCGAGGAGCGCGCCGGCCAGTCGTGCAGCCCCCCTCGACCGATGAATCGAACGCCAAATATTTCAGCCTCGCAATTCGGCTCGTATGTGCCGGTACACTGTCGTGTTGAAATACGGCGTTCTGTAACGCTGCCGCCCCTATACCCGCACGCTTCCACAATTGCAGTAAGTTAGTGGAAATGAAGTGTGCGTAATGCACACTTCTCAAATGCCCCGCAAACTGAAACGGTACAATGTGAAAGGAAGCATATCCGATGATCGTTGTGTTGAATTTTTTTGTTGTTGAGTTTGCATTTTTCGAATGCGAAATGTAAATTCTCATCAATGTGCAGCCTTGTCCGAAAGTATGCAATACCCTGTACGAACTGTGCCTTGTACGAACCCTGTACTATCACCCTGTAATTTCTCCAGTTTTATTTTGCTTCTTTATTTGTATTTTAGCGATTTTATTGTAGCCGGTACGTTATTTCGAAATTTCCGGTTTTATCACGATTTTTGTACGTAGCAAAATCGCGTGCCGGACGTTGAACAATACTGACTTTACCATTTAGCCATAATATCCTTCGAAAAGGACACTGTTATCTTTAGTTTTGTTTTCTCTCTTATCTCGGCAATTTCTTTTCGCAGTGCTGTTCAATTTATCCTTTGAAAAAAAGGCCAGTTTTTCAAGAGCCGGCAGAGTGTGCCGTAACATGAAAATTATGAGGTTTAGAATACTTTAGTCGAAGGAGTAAAAACTTGTGTTTTGTTATTTTGAAGTGACTTAATGTTTTTTTTAGATTTCATTTCGAAATTTCTTCGCATCGCTTTTTTTGTCCAAGCAAAGAAAAAATAGCAAAGCAAAGAAATTTGGGAAGAAATCTGAGAAAATCCAAAGACTCCAAAATAGCAGAGTACAACTTTTTACTTCTCGGACTAAATATTCCAAACCTCATAGTTGTCAAGTTACGCCGCACGATGCATGCTACTCGGCAACCTGCTTAGAAACCCGATAACACGGCGAAAATAAAATTGCATTTTTTTTACGACACTAAATATATTGGTGTCCTTTTCAAAGAGCTTGGCACTAGGTAGTGAGATAACTACTTTTCAGAGTCCAGCACGCGATTTTGAAGAGTGCGGAAATCGTAAAAAACCTGTATTTTCAAAATGACGCAGCGGCTAAAAAAATCGCGAAAATAAAAAAGCAAAATGAAGCTGAATTTGTCATCTACAGAAAACCGTTCGATCCGTTAGTTGGAATTTTTTTCCACTGAGATATTCGATGTTTTGCCCGGATAGAAAAATGACAGGGCGCCTAATACTTTTGGCCAAGTAAAGGCTTTAGGTTGTTACGTCCTGAAGGGATGATTTTGTTTTATGTTTATTCGAGTTCTGAAGGTTTCCGTTCAATATTGGGATTTTGCCGCACGTCCCATACGGGCCCGGCACTCTTCGCTAGTGGGACTTTGGAAAGGAGTTTTCGGATGCGATCGGAAGTAAAGTTACGAATAATGAACAAAAGAGGTTGGGGGTAACAAACTAAATAATCTTAGGGTTTATTGATGTTACTTACAGTAGGCCGCGTTGCGCGGGGACAATTTCCTCCGCTGTCTCGTCACACGCGCACTCCCACTCTCTAACACGGGGACAATTTCCCCGCGTTGCACACTCTCTCGCACACACACTCTTACGCTCTAACACGGGGACAAATTCCCCATCCTACACTCGCTTTCTTTCTCTTTCGCTCGTACGCTCAACGGAGAGTGTTACCGCGTAACACTCTGTAAATCAAATAATGAAGTTATGAAAGTTGGATTATAATAAATAAATAAACTAATATAGTCTGACGCCTCTGTGCGGGTCCGCCGGGCGATGAACCTGGACGTATTACACCGCCGCGAGTGCTGCTATTATTAGGAGTTTTATCCGACTCCAGGAGCGAACGGTGGTCCGATCGGAACTGACGAACTTCACCACCGCCGAACCGAGGTAGGCTTCTTCGCCACCGGTTCGATGGGGGTTTTTGTCGACGTCCACGGAAAATGTTCGCCCGCTCCCGGAGTCGGATAAAATACTGAAAGCAATAGCATTTCTGGGGGAACTTCCATTTCCAGAGTGATTGTGATTGGGTGAGTGTGAGATATCGGCGAAATAAAAGTCGAGAAAAGTGAGGACGTGGATGTCAGAAAAAGGTGATAGTGTGGGGATCGGTGAAGTTGTGACGGTCCGAGCGGATGATTAAGGGATGCGCGAGGTGTTATTGAGCGAGACGGGGACGATTGTAATTAAGATATTTATTGGCGAGTACTAACTGTCGAGGGAGTGCACGTTGCGACGGTTAGGAGATTCGTAGATGGACTGCTGGCTCTCGGTCCAGCGAAGGAAGGGTGATTGAGCGGAGGAGCCTAAGGAAGGTGGAGGGGATGCCACGCGCGGGTGTGACGAAGCGCGTGGGCTCAGGAACAATGGGACTCAGATGAGAGAGGAGAGAGAGAGGATTGCTGATGAGGATTTCTAGAATGGAAGATTTGGTTTCTGCTGAGGGTTTCTAGGAAGGAAGATTAGGTTTAGGGCAGAGCCGTGGGAAACGGTTGATATGAGGGCGTGAGACTCCGTTTAGGAATAGGAGTCGTGTGGGACCGTGACAAAGGTAGACGGAAGAGAAGTGAGTAGAAAAGTAGAAACACCGGCAGCAGGAAAAATTGAGAAGGAAAAGTCGAGGAGGAACTGGGGAGGATGAGGGGGGGGGGGGGGTGAAGCAGGCGGAAGAAAGATGGAAAAGGGAAAAAGAGGCGATGGAAAAAGGTTAAGGGAAGTGGCAGTGAGGATGGCGAAGGTTGAAAAACAAGAGGAGATAGAAAAGATAGGGGAAAGATTAAGAGAACTGGACAGTAATGAGGGGCGGGGCAGGAGGAGCGGAGGGGAAAGAGAACAGACGGAGGAAAGGGGGTGGAAGTACAGACAGAGAAAAGGATCGAAGAAATGGAAAGGAAAATGGAGATGACAGAAAGAGAGGACAGACGGAGAAACTTCATAGCGAGGGGAGTAGCAAAGGAGGGGACAATGAAACAGACGGTGGAAAAGTTAATGGAGACGATTGGAGTTCAAGGGAGGGTGAAGGAGGCGAGAGAGATAGGAAAACGGGTAGAACACAGGAAAGAGGTAATGATTGAAGTATGACGGAAGCCGTAGAGGAAAAGAAAGAGGTTATGAGGAAAAAGAGGGAATTAAAGAGGGAGAAAGGAAAGAATAGAAAATGACCTAACGTGGAAAGAAAGAAAAATGCAGTGGAGACTCAGAAGAATAAGGAAAGAGGAAGAAAGGAGGGGGAAAGAAAAGTATAAGTGGGATATAGGAAGGTGATAGTAGAAGGGACCACGTGGTTCTTGGACGAAATGCGAGAAAGATAGAGTGATTGGAAAGGTAAGGAAAGAGAAATAGAGGAATGGGGGGAAATAAGGCAGGTGAGGACGGGAGAGGGGGTGTATGGAGGTACCAAAAAATGAGTAGAGAGGGCGGAAGAAAAGTGATGGAAAAAGAAGGGAAGAACTGAAGGGTGGCGTTTTGGAACGTGGCGGGCCTCACGAATGAGGACAAAGAGTTTTTGAGGGACTGGAAGAATGGGAGTTGGTGGTGATGATGGAAATCTGGGTAGAAGAAAAGCGATGGGAAAAAATAAGAGAGTGGCTGCCGAGGGGGCTCACATGGACAGTTAAATGGGCAGAAAAAAAGGAATAGAAAGGAGAGAGACATGGGAGGAATGATGATAGCAGTGAGGGAGAAAATGAAGGTGGAAAAGAGGGAAGGGAGGAGGGAGAAAGAAGGGGTACTGGCAGTAAAGGTGAAAGCGGGGGAGAACACATGGACAACAATCGCCAGATATGTGAATGGCGATACTGAAAGGAAAGTGGAGAGCTTGAAAGAATGGATAAAAAAGTAAGAGGGGGTTGCAACGCGAGGTCAGGAGAGAAGGCAGGACAAGGAGGGGGCAGAGGAGCGGAGAAAATCAAAGGAAGGAAAATGATAAGAATGATAGAGGAGGAGGAGGGAGTATGGGGAGTTGTGTGAAAGGAAAAGAGGAGAAGGGACGGTAATCGATTATGTGATGCGGGACAGGAAAACAAGGGAAGGGGTGGAGAGTATGAGGGTAGGGGATAGAGAGGAGTCAGATCACCACCCGATGATCATAACGATAAAGCAAGGAAAAAGAGAAAGGAAGAAACAAAGTATGAAGGAAAGAATAATAGGAAGCGGAAGATGGTCGTCAAGAATGAAGAAGGAATTCGGGAGGAGGATAGAGGAGGCAGGAGTGGGGGTGGAGAGATAGAACAAACGGTGAAAGAAATTATGGGAAAATTGAAAGAAGTAATGAAAGCGGCGCAGGAAGAAGGGGGTAGAGAGAGAGAGGAGGGCAACGAGGGAAGGATGGTGGGAGGAAAAAAGTAGGAAAAAAGGAGGCGGTGAGAGTGGAATTAAGGATGTGGAGAAAAGGTAAAGGCACAAAGGAGGCATACAATGAAACGAAGAGGGAGTATGGGGAGTTGTGTGAAAGGAAAAAAGAGGAGAGAGAAAGAAGAATAAGAGAAGTGGCAGAAGCAAGGACAGAGAACAAGGTGTGAGAGATAGTAAACCGGGGAAGAAAGAAAATAAGTAGAATAAATAAGAAGATAGAGAGAGGAATGGAAAAGATATTTCACAGGGCTGTTAGGAGGAACAGAAAGAGAAGGGGGAAAGGGCGTAGAAAGACGGAGAAACGGGAAGACAGAAAAGGAACTAGGGAAGGAGGACATAAGAAAGGCGGTGGAAATGCCGAAGAAGGGAAAGGCGATGGGAGGCGTTTGAGTCCCAAATAGAGCGTAGAAATAGGGTTGGGGGAAGCCGGTAGAATGGGCCTGCGAAATATATTGAAGGGTTTGGAGTGGAGAGGATTGGCCGGAGGGCTGGAAGGTGGAAATAATAGTTCCGATAGTAAAAAGGGGCAAGATACAAGGGCAGTGGAGTATAGGGGGGTGACAATGATGCCCTCGCTACACAAGGTATATGCAGGAGCGCTGGCGAAAAGGTTGGAAGGGGAAGCGGAAGCGATAGGGTCGGTGCCACAAAATCAAAAAGGTTTAAGAAGAGGGATGGGGACGATAGACAACATTTACGTCCTAAACTATATTATAGGGAATCAGGCGGAGAAAAGAAAGGGAAAGGTGGTGGCGCTGTTTATAGATCTGAAAGCGGCCTTCGATTCGGTGGAAAAAAAGGAGTTGCGGAAGGCGTTGGCGGAGAGGAATATGAGAGGGACTGAGAGAATGGATAAAGGAAATATATGAAGAGACTAGGAACAGAGTGAAAGCAGGGATGAGACAAAAGAAGTCTTTTGGACTAAGAGAGGGGTAAGGCAGGGATGTCCGCTGAGCCCGCTGCTCTTCAACCTGCTGCCAGCACAACTGGAACTGGAGGAGCTTACAAAGGAGGAATGGGGGGAGCCAAGGTAGGAAATAATAAAATTTTCTCGCCAGCGTACGCGGACGATATGCTGCTGTTAGCAGAAAGAGAGGAGGAGATGGAAAATGTAATTATTAGACTGGAAAGGTCTTTTGAAAGGAAAAGACTGGAGGTGAATGTCGGGAAGACGAAGGTAATGAGGTTTAGGAAAGGAGGGGGAAGGTATAAAAAAATGAAAATGGAGGGGGGGAAGGGTTCACGGAACTGAAGGAATTCAAATATCTGGGATATGTCTTCAGGAGGAACGGGAGACAAGACGCCCGCATAAAAGATAGGTTAAAAAAGGCGGAAACGGTCATGAAACAAGTATGGGGAATAGGGAAAAGGGAATTCGGAAAAGACGTGGGTAGGAGGTTGTGGCTGTTTGACACGCTGGTTTGGGCGGTGATGCGGCACTGGGCAGAAATCTGGTGGTGGGAAGCGAGAGAGGGGCAAAGGAAACCTACTTGAGATCAGTACTGGGGCTAGCCGAGAGAACACCGGGATGTATGGTAAGGGAGGAAATGAAGAGGGACAAAATAAGAAGCAGGGCAGGCAGGAGAGCATGGTATTAGGAGTAAAAGCTAAGAAAGGGAGGAGGTAAGGGGGGGGGGAAGAAAGTGGGCAAGGTATTGGGGAGAAATTGGGGAAAGAGAGAGAAGGGGAGTGCAGAGAAGAGCGAATTGGGAGAAAGGCAGGGGAGAGCTTAGGAAGTTCGACGGGGGCGGAAGGGGGGGGGCTCGAGCAGGAAAATGAAGGGTATGAATGGAAGGAGGAGGACAGGGAGAAGTGGGAAAACATACGAGAATCGAGGTACAATAGATGGTACAAGGAAATAAAAGCGGAAGAGGATCCAGGGTATTTGAAAGCGCGATGGGAGGAAGAGAGATACAAGAGAGTGGTGAGATTGAGGATGGGGAACGAGATGAAAGAATTCCTACACAAGGAGGCAAAGGAAGACAGGAAGTGTAGGATATGTGGGGAAGAGGTGGAATCATGGGAGCATATGCTGGACAGATGTGGAGGAGTGAGCGGAGAGAAAATATGAATAGGAGAGAGGGTAAGGGCGATACTGAACGCGGAGGATGGGAGAGAGGCCTGGGTGAAAGGGCTGGATGAGGAGAGAAGGAAGAGGGAAAAGGATATAGGGAGGAGAGAAAGAGAGAAAGACCGGCATGAAAGAGGAATAGAGTGAGGGTAAGGAATAATCCGGAGTGAAGTAAAGAATATCCGGCTGTAAATGGATTAAGTAAAATAAGGTGAAGTGGTGGAGGCGGCGGAGAGCGGGTGCGTGGCGGAGTAGGTTTAAGTAGGATACGTAGGTGAAGAACGGATGTAAGCAAGATTATAAACGGGAGTCCTTTGTAATCCTATGGGGGAAGCGAGTAAAGACTACTACTAGTATTTCTAGGGTTAGACAATTTTATGGGCGCTGCTAGTAAATTTTAATAATCTAAATTAAAATATTGTTCGATAAAAATCACAAATATTTCGAGGTTGATTAGAATTTTGTACATAGTAAAACAACCGATAGTTTTTTTCAGGAATTTTTTATTACTTGGCTTTTTTTTACTTGTTAAAGTTTTTTAGGGTGATTTCATATCTTTTTGAAACGGAAATACTTGATGGTCTATAGTTATAAACTTGACGTGGTTACCCGCGCCATTTACTCCCTCCAGTAAATAAAGATTTATTTATTTGCATATACATAAGTAGTAAGGGGGCCACTATGGCGACCCCCACTCCTATCCCCACTCTTATCCCCACTCCTCGGCCCGTGGTGGGGGCAGCCGAGGTGGGTGTAGAAGTGGGGGAAAACTGTGGTGGTTCGCCATAGTGGCCCGCGACGGTTGAGAAGAGGAAAGAGGGGGGTTATACTTACGTGCGTCGCCTCTTCTGCGGAGTCAGCAAACGCCGCGGTATAGGTTACGCGGGGGCTATGGGCATTTTGGAGTGAAAAAAAATTAGCAATATAATGGAGTTTTTATTTGCAAAAACAAAACCATTATAAATATTAATTAAAGCCAAGGCGCCACGGTATTTGGGCTGGGGAAAAGGGCTGGTAGCCACCACAGTCTTGCACGACTGAGCCACCAGCCCTCTTCAGGGGCTACGTCGTCGTAAAATAGACGACACAGCCCCAAAATGTCAGCTGGGCGCCAGCCCCACTCTACCATCTCTAAAGACTCGGCATCCTCGGCCCAGAGGGTGTCGACGGCTGCCCGCAGCTTCGCTCGCCGTCTCCTCACTCCGACGGCATGGGCAACAAAATTTCGCCGCCATGCGCAAAATCGCCTCGGCTGCCTCACGCTCCGACGAGGCCGCGACGTCTGTAAATAAATTTTAAAAACATTATTTTTAAATATCAAAGGAGAGAGAGATAGAGAGCGAGAGAGAGAGAGAAAAGACCGCTCTGTGTTTAGCGTGAAAGAACTCTTTCTATATAATGCTGCATACACAAGGGGGGGAGGAAGTATAACTATACCTTATAACAGCGCAACGCAGGCACGCACGGTGAGAGAGAGAACCGTCTATATAGTAGGAAAGAGAGAGGACGTACATATATAGCGTAAAGACGACATGATGTGTCACCGTGTCTATGCCCTGGGAGTGCAACACATATATATATATATATATATATATATATATATATATATATACATACACACACCCTCTCTTCCCTACTATATAGACGGTTCTCCTCTCTCTTGCCATGCGACGCGTATATGTGTTGCACGGTCATAAGGTATAGCTATACCTCCTCCCCCCACCCGTGTATGCAGTATTATATAGAGAGAGAGAGTTCTTTAGCACTAAACACCGCGCTGTCTTTTTTCACTTTATACATATATATCTATAATATATATATATATATATATATATATATTCTCTTTCCTTTTTGCACACGTAGGACCTGTGTATAGGTCCTACGCGTGCATTTTCCTATTTTATTAATTGAAAAATAAATAAAACTCACCAAAATGAACTCTCATTCGGCCGCGGTGTCGTACACGACGAGGTTGTCATGCTCGAAATAATATTCCTCCATTCTGAAAACAGACGGAGGCATATAAATTGTTTGATTCTATTAAAAAAATATTTCACGGCTATTACACGATAAAAAACCGTACTTACGTTAGTGACGGTGGCTGCGTCTCGAATGAAGAAAGATGAGCATCTTGTGACAGAATTACGCATAGCCACATTTTTGCTGAAACATTTTTTCTATAGGCCGTGTGCATTAAAAATAAAATGATATAGAAAGAGAGAGAGGTATGAGAGAGGAGTGCGAGCGCCAGTCATTGACACAGCGGAACCTCCATGTACGCACAGGAGTGAATAACAATACATCGAGAAAGAGCCTGGTATAAAGGCTCTTTCTATATATGTAGTAACGAGAGTGAAACGCTACTATATATGAGAGTATTATACATGTAGTAGCGAGAGTAAAACAGCTGACCGCAGGTACAACGGCGATCTCCGTGTAAGAGACCGTACGGGCTGCAACGCTATATATATATCTATACTGTACCACCTTTACTCCGCGGTTGAGCAGTATATATATATATATATATATATATATATTCTTCTCTCTACTACTACTATAACTATATTCCATCTTCGTGCGTTTGCGAGCTACGTATATTGTAACGTTTCGGCCACATAGGTAAGCCACCGTCACACCGAAGACGATAGCGTCCGACCATTTCCGAGACACTTGCGTATTCTAGCCAGCACTCAGAGCAACCGGCCATGCCGACGGCCGGGCGTGTCAATCGGGCCAAGAAATTGGGGCAAGCCCGCGGCACCTCGCAAAGGGCCCCGCCCACCGCGAGGAGTATGACCACCACGGACTCGCGTGAATCACCGCCTCAGTCGAATTCATCGCTTCCCGTGCTCGACCACTCCTAGCTTATTAAGGATGTGACTTAAATTCGTCGTGACGCCTCTTCGTACCTCATGCTCGCCTAATATCTTAGAGAGCAACCCGCAAGCATGTTTTTTTTTAGAAGAGTATAATATACTGCCGTCCTCAAAATAGCCAACGCAGTCAACCCCACCAACGGAGTGTTCCTCGGCGGCGTGATTTCCCACCTAAGTCTCCAGAATCGCGGGAGAAATGGAATTTCTCCTGACGTGCTTTAGGCTATTTAAGGGCGAGCACGAGTCGGAGCGGCACTCTGTCGCAAATTATTCCAATACTACGTGGAGTCACCGTTTTCCGAAACCTCGGAAAGAAGGATGGAGGGCTTGCTGCCGTCGCCCTGGTCCCATCCTAGGACAACCTCAGCTTCGGGATAGATACTCTATTTCCGTGGGAAGCCCCAGCACTGCGCTGGAAGCCTGACCTCGGAAATAGAGTCGTCATGGTGATTGCCAGATAGGGAACTGTATATAACATCCGATCGACCGTCGTTAAGACGACCGATCGCTATCCCGTGCCTTCACATACGAAACACTCGGGTGTGCAGTCCGAGAAGCGCCGGTCGCGCTTCGCTGCACGAGAGGGAAATCCTATAACCAGCTTCTCTGGTTTTTCGTCCTCCTCGCTTGGCACCGAGGAGGTCAACCGTCCCTTCCGGACGGCCCCGCTATGTGCACTCGGGGGGATTGAATCCGCCTCGAGCAAGCGCATTATTTGAACGCTAGCCATCTAGCGCGTAAGTTACACGGGTTGGCAATCGTGAACTTAGTTGCACTTTGCAACCTGTGCCAACCGATTGTACCGCCACACAAATCTCGATATCCGTCAATTCAAGGGTCATCGCATTCTGTTTCAGAAGCGAGCCCAAATCCGGCATAACGCGTATACGACGACGCTCACGGCTTGTGCGAGCGCGAGCGAGCGAGAGAGAAAGAGTGAGTGATTGAGTCAGCGCCTCTAACCATCGTGTGCGACCTCACCATATCATTTCCATCGTAGTCGCTCCAACCACGGTCGCGCTTCTCGCGACCTATTCCACATCCCGGTAATCGTCGATACAACCAAATTAACAACGTTCAAATCTCCGATTTAACAAGACTAACAAACATTTATGTTTTTACCCTTCCACGTAAACGAAAATCCTAAACATCAAATGCCGATGATGAAGGATTATGACAGGTGTCCCTGAGACTCTCAAAATCACTGAGGCATCTCCGAAAATACCTTCAAAATCCTGATCATTATCTCCGGCTCACGTCACGTACATCACCCCTCAGGAGGCTACGGGAGACCCAAAAATCCATCCTTCGGCCGAACATTCGCCGTCCCAAAAATTGTTTTGTCGTGATCACACGAACGATCGGGGAAAACAAAATAAAAAGCTTCGCGGCAAAACGCGAAACGTTTCAATATATATATATATATATATATATATATGATCGATCGTACTCTCTTTACTCTATTCATATGCGCAATGTATTTTACCCTAAAACTATAACAATTATAAGGAAGCACGGCAAAATATGGATGCGCGTAGATCCCAGAAAATTAATATTACGCTCCGATACTTTATAATAGTCATAATGAGTCGATGGAGAAGGTATGATGAGCTCGTTCACAATTTTCACAACTCAGCAAAACTGCTGCTGCTGCGAAATATCGTCTTACATATCGACCCCGAGAAATCTCAAGATTTTCAAAATGCGTATCATTTGCACATACTGCGATGTACGTGTATACATAATTCGCATACATGATTCACAATATCATGGGTACTCGCAAAATTGAAGCGGCTATCAGTCGTGATTCAGCCAGCTAACAGTACATTTCTTTGACACTATAATGACCGACCGTTACCTGCGCGCATCTATTTTAGCTCTTTTACGGGTATCAAAAATTCAAAGCAGTCAGCTTCGACGAAGGTGCAGTGATAATTGGTGCAGTGAGTTACGCTATTTACCGGAAACCTCTTTGCTGAAACGATTGAAATATGTGCTATGGTGGTCACCGCTGCGGTCCATCGTTATGGCTTACAACAGAGGGATGTTAAAGGGCTACCGAGCTCTTACATGTGCATTCGAAGAGCTACAGCGTAGAAATCTTGTGAACGTACCGTGTATTCGAAAGCTTGTTAACGAAATAAACGGTAAGCTGTATCTAATATATAGGGTGTCCCAAAAAACATCGCAAATATTGCAGATGCTGTTATTTTTTTGGGCCGACTTTTATCTGTCTATTAATAAAACATTGTGCTACCGGTAACACACAGCAGCTACGTATTCCGGGCTAATTTTTGTCACTTAATACATTTTGTAAAAAATAATAATAATGACATTTCTGACAGTATCTGCAATATTATCGGTGACTTTGGGTCACCCCGTAATGTAAGACGCCATTTTGTGAGGAACACATAGTGACAATACCTGTGCGACCGCAGATTATCGGCGTCTCCTAGATGCGTCGAGCGATGAAGAAGCTATGCTTATTGCGGAGGCGCGTGCCGTAGAAGAAGAAGAAGCTAGGGTGATTCAAAGTGCTAGAGGGCGCCCTGATTATCAGTATCTTTTGCCTGTATCAAACGATGATGATGAAAGAGAAACACAGCGGGCTGCCTGTCCATCAAGCAACTCTGATATATTTGCGGATACCGAGGAGCGTGAGTCTACACCAGGCATACGTGAGCCTTCCGAAATTTTTACGGACGGCAATGAGAGTAAGTAGGGATAAATAAAAATTATACTAAATATTTTTGAACAGTTGATAACAGAGCGGAAATATTATTAGATTTACAGAGCCATGCGAACAGTGGAGAGGCCAATAATAACGACAGCAATGACGATGATGAAACTGTAAGTGCTAGAAGTAGCATTATACAGGAGCACTGGCCATGCGACCGGTCCGTCGGCTATGCGTCACCTACATCGAGCGCGTACAATCCTGCCGAGATATTTACGGGCAGTAATGAGGGTAAGCAGGAAAATAATGATTATAATAATTTTGAACAGATGATTAATAGAAGGGGGCACATTCACAGCTTTGCACCCGGCGAACAACGAAGGGAACGATGTCGGCAACAATGGTGACCCTCAGCAGGAGGACAGTCCCGTTGAGGAATATGACCACCGAGAAAATCAAGAGTGGGAGTATCCTATGGGTCTTGGATTGAACTACCCGTTTGAAGACGAGAATATACAGAATATTGTTGAGCTCAACGATAATTTGATAAATCGTCTCTTAGATTCTACCACTGACTCAGGTAAAGGGCGTCTATTTTCTCGCAACACATCTATTTTCATATTTCCTCTTTTTAATTATTGCCCTATTTTATTCTTTGTATTTCTGGCATTTAAAAAGAAAAGTGAGCTATACTATTTTATGGCAGGTTATACATCGGCGTCCGTAATACCTGATGAAGAGCTCTTGTAGACGCCCATGGGGGGTTAAAATTAACAATAATAGCAGGTACATTGTAGTAAAATTAACGATAATATCAGCTGTAGGTTGCACACCCTTATCCGTTAGTGTTAACATTTTTTAAACAATCTTACCCATTTTACAGAAGTACAGGATGGCGGCGGAAGGCCTAGATACCAGCGCGAGACCCCTACCGATGAGCCCTTTGGCGATGTGCAACCGCCAGGCACCCGCATCGAAATCATTGGAGATGCTCGCCGCTACTTCAAGCGTTTCAAACTCCGCGGTCGGGAACTGACCGTACGCATTTGCCAACCACCGCCAGACTGCCACATTTAACAATGGCTTGAAGGAGCGTTCCGCGATCTCCTCACGCACATAACAACGTCCTGCGAAGCTAGCGATTATATAGGTATTGAGACGTACAAGTCCGTCCCATGCCAAAAACCCCCACCACAAAAATCATCAGACGGTAAGCGACCGATTGAGAGGAGTAGGGGAGGGGGAACAAGAAAAGTCGAGTGGGCAGATACGACCTTCAAGGTCACAAAGCAACAAGCAGACGGAAAAAGTTCGAGAGAAAACGAAAAACAGAAAATAAACAAAAACAGTAGAAAAAGTTAACGACGGTTAAAAAGTAAGGGAAGAGGAAAGAGTCGTTGGAAAGAAAACAAAGAAAGTAAAAAAAAAAAACAAAGGAAGAATAAATTTATTTAAAACATGAAGAAAGTTAACAATAAGGGTAATGATGGGTAATTGGTAAGGGAAGGGGAAAAGTAAACAATAAAATGTGGGTATAAAAGAGGAAGAAAGTTGGAGGAACGTCACTTCTTCTTATA
Organism: Ophion ellenae; assembly: GCA_963210295.1. Classification (NCBI taxonomy): domain Eukaryota; kingdom Metazoa; phylum Arthropoda; class Insecta; order Hymenoptera; family Ichneumonidae; genus Ophion; species Ophion ellenae. The sequence continues at coordinate 13,277,493 of OY723390.1, read as the reverse complement.
CTTTTTGTGTGGATCAACTAGTACCGCTCAGCGGAGTACCACCTTTTGAGGAGGGAAAAACTGATGAGAGGAACCTTGAAAAAAACAATAAGAAAAAGAAGTCATTAGCATAGAGTAGGAGGTTGTTTTTATCAAGCAGTACCGCTCAGCGGAGTACCACCTTTTTTAGGAGGGAAAAACTGATGAGAGGAACCTTGAAAAAACAATTGAAAGAAAGAAGTCAATAGATACCGGAACAAAAACCGGGAAGAGAATAAAAGAAAAATAGCACTAAAAAACATTAAAGATTAATCAAAGGAGGAATAAATTATAGAGGAGAGATAGAAAATTAGGATCAGGCGAATAGAAAGTGCGAGGAGGTAGCAGAAATACCCGGCGGCAATACACACACACATACATACAACTGTAAAAACACGAAATACCTACAAGGGCTCCCGAAAATATCAGGAGAACCCAAAGGTCAAGAAGGCATCTCGAAATTCAAACACCACACCGACACAATACATGTAACTAGCGGGAATATCAGCATAAGCGGGTACGTGGCGCCATCCGACGTCTTTAAACACGGTTAGAGTAATCGATTATCGACGCGCGATAATCGGTTACGCTCACGGGGAGTAAGTACGAGAGAGCACGCCGTAGCGCGGGAGTCAAAGGCGCGCCGCGATCCACCGCGTCGTGACCCACTAGAGTGGGGGGACTCAGGGAGCGCGGTTAGCACGAGAGCGCGCTCGGCGCCACGCGCAACGAGCGACAGTAGGCAAAGAGAGGGAAGCGCGCCGTATCGAGATTGAGCGCGCTGCGATCGATACCGCTAGGGAGAGTGGACCGCGACAGACAGCGCCACGCGCAACCTAGGGAAAGGCGCCCGGTTGACTCCGCGCACCATAGGCGAGAGCGCGCCTTAACTCACGCACGCCGCAAGCGCCAATACGTGTAGGAGAAGGGGAAATCATCGACCTAAAGTAGAGTAATCGCGCTCGCGCACACTTACCATCCGAGCAATGCGAGTATTGTACCGACTGCGCAGCGACACATTCAAACACACAAAACACACTCCAGCGACACATTCAAACACACAAAACACACTCCAGCGATACATTCAAACACACAGAACACACTCCAGCGACACATTCAAACACACAAAATACACTCTAGCGACACACAAAACAAACGGCAGCGACACATTAAAACACACAAAATATACTCCAGCGCTACATTGAAATATACAAAATACAACACACATAACACTTGTACACAGGAATCTTTTAACATTATATCGAGTCAAAAATACTGAATAAATGTCATTTTATTATCAAATACCTCCAAAACAAAGAGTTTAAATTAATTTCTTCCCTGATCGAGTCCCGAACAAATAAAATTTATAGTAACAAAATCCGACCCGTTACATTTTGGCGCCCAACGTGGGGCTCGATCATAAGAAAGAAAAACTCGTAGGAGGTATTAATAAAAATAAAATGGCACAACAAAACAATGAAACGTCCCTTCACTGGGAATCAACGACGGCGGATGGATTAATAAAAGAAGCCCGTAGAAGAGACCGACAAAATATTGGGCGACTGTCGGAAATAGGATCAGCCCCAACCACGAACGAAGAAACTTTTGAGATCAGTCAAAATAGAGGCGATACCGAGGTAATCGTTGAGGACAACGAAACTGAGCACAGCGCGACCACTCTGGCTCTCATCAAAGCCATGAACAGCATACGCAACGAGCAGCGTAGGGAACGCCTCACCACCCAGGCGGAAATCAAGCAACAAGATGATCAATGCATCATAAGGACACGCCAGTTAAACGAGGAAATCAACAAGAAAATCGAAAACAACATGAACAAAATCGAGGAACGCACTGAACGAAAAATCGTCATCGCTCAGAAAATGATCGAGCAAAATCACGAACAAACCCAGAGGGAAAACAACGAAAAAAGCGAAGATTTCGACACGCGGATGGAAGCCATCAGACGGACAATATCCCAGCTCCTCCATTCATCGAAGGACGTCGGAGAAGTTGTCACGGATCATTCCAAGCGTATCACGGAATGCGAGAGAAACATTCAAGCACAAAACTCGAACACCATGGGCAACACGACATGGGGATCGGGATTGAACGTGAGCCAGGCATATGCAGCAAAACAGAAACCACCCACGTACAATGGCGACGGCAGAGAACGGCCAATGCGCTTCCTGAAAGATTTTAAGGAATTCTGGCGAATTACTGGTAAGACAGACCTCCACTATCTGATCAGCCAGTCATTACGTGACACGGCTAAAGATTGGTGGAGGATCGTTGAAGATAGGATCCAGACAATTAAAGACTTCGAAGAGAAGTTCCGGGCGCGGTACTGGAGTCAAGAGATCCAGGACAAAATCCGCCGGAATCTCGAGTTCGGGGCGTACGAATGGGACGGGCACCAAATGACCCGGACCGAATACGCAACCCGAATATTTGGGAATGCGAAAGATTTAAGTGAAGGGCCAGCAGAGGAGCAAATCATCCGAAAACTGGCCAATCACTTTGACGAATCCATCCGAATGGCAGTACGAGTCAGCGGCATAAAAAACATTGATGCCTTCCTGGAACTTTTGGAGAGCATGGATGGAGCAGGACCTCTGAATGTAAGAAGATCCTTTCCACGGGGGCATGAGACCAGCAATTCAAACTGGCAGCCAAACAACCAATGGAAAAATCAAAGGTTTGGCACATTCGGGGGACCCCGCCCGATAGGAACGAACCAGCAATGGAGACCGGAATACCCCAGGTATACAGGACCACCTCAACCATTTCAAGCTCGCCAACCAGGGAACAACGGCTTCAATAACGCAACAACCAGAACGTTTTGGCCACAAGGATCCAGGGAGGTCAGACCTCCTTTGAACGCTAACGCGCCGGCTTGGAACCCAAGGCAGCACGAAGGAATGGTGAACGGTAATCCGCCACCTAATGGACAAACGGAGCAACAGGCATGGCCAACCCAAATTGGGCAACCCGCCGGACAACAACCGAACCAGGGAAACTACTGAACGTTGCGCCCGAATCGATGGCAATCACCACGACGGATGACACATCACGAGGCGCAACGGACGATGAGGCAACCCAAGAAGCAATGGAAGAAGCACTGGAGAGAAGAAAAAGAAACATGAAAAAAAGGGAGCGAAAGAAGCGGAAAAGAAACGAAGTTGGAGAACAGGAGTCATCCGACAGACTAGGAATGATCAACATTCCAGTGAAGAAGACGAAAGAAAGGACAACACAAACAATACGGGAGGAAGACACAAATAAGCAACGCCGCATTGAAGAGATCAGTACGGAGAGCAATTCAACAGGGGAAGGTGAAAAAACGAAGAAAAATAGGACAGAAGACAGGACAAACATATACGAGCACCCCAGAGAATTTCTGATGGAAAACCCAGGGCGAGGTGAAGGAGCAAAAAGAATCCACCTGAAATGCCCTACACTACCCATCAACATAGAAGGGGTCACAGTAGAAATTCTGGTCGACAGCGGAAGTGAAGTGTCGTGCATGTCGGAAGACTTTTTTCTCCAACACCAGGATAATTTTAAAAACTGTCCAAGAATACCAGTAACGAGCACCGAAGCGGTAGGAGCATTCGGCGGCAAGTCAGGAAGAATCAAACAACAAATCATGGTCGAGGCAAAAATATACCAAGCGAGAGGAAACTTACAAATGCTCATTATACCGAAAATGAGCAGAAACGCGATCCTGGGAATCGACGGGCTATTCGAACTGCAGGTAGAGGTCGACGCGAGCAACGGGGTCATTAGAATCATGGACGAGGTGGTCGCCAAGTTGGAAGAGGGGAGGTGGAATGAGCAAAGAAGAAAAACCAAGAAGGAACAAATGATCCGCATCTCCACGGCAGAAGGAGTGCTGGATGACGGAATTACGGAAGCCGAGATACGGGACAGAATACACGAATGTCTGAATATAAAAGCGGAAGTGAGAAATGCCTTCCAGGATTTAATACGGAATTACCAACACATATTTAGCCGGAGACCTGGCAGGATGCAAGCGTACACCCACAACTTGGTTCTAAAGAATCCTGAACCATACATGCACCGTTCATACCCAGTGCCAATCCAGTACCGGGAGAAAGTACAAAAAGAAATCCAAAGGATGCTCGAGCACGGCGTCATAGAACGAGCAAAAAGCCGATTCATCAACCCATTAGTAACCGTAGTAAAAAAAGATGGGTCGATTCGGTTATGTCTGGATGCGCGACAATTAAACGCATTTTTAGTCGAAGATCACGACACCGCACCGCCAACTGAGGAGATCTTTCAACGATGTGGAGGAGCACGAGTCATGTCCAGTTTGGATATGACCAGCAGTTTTTGGCAGATCCCGTTGGCAGTCGAATCCAGGCAATACACAGCCTTCCAACACGAAGGAAAATGCTATCAGTTTACAGTAACACCCTTCGGCTTAAAAACAAGCACAGCAAGTTTGATCAGAGGACTGGACATCGTCCTGCAAGATCTGGGGGACTCAGTCATCAACTTCGTCGATGACCTGCTGTGTGTATCAAAAGATGAGCAGCAACACCTAACCCATTTGCAACATCTATTCGAACGGATTAGTCTAAACAACATGACACTCAATTTCAAGAAATCCAGATTTTTCCAGCAAGAGGTGACATTCCTGGGTCACATATTAACGACCTCGGGAATAAGACCGCAACCAGAGAAAATCAAGTCAATCCAAGAATACCCACGGCCCAAGAACATTAAGCAGCTTCGAGGATTTTTAGGACTGATAAATTTTTATAGTAAATTCACAGAAAAACACGCGAAGGAAACCATACCTCTTCTGGGCCTGTTAAAAAAGGGACAAGAATGGCAATGGGGAGAAAAAGAAGAAAAAGCGTTTATTAAAATCAAACAGTTATTTATCGAAACGGTCATGTTAAGACACGTTGAACCAACTCAGGGATACACACTGGCCACCGACGCCAGTGAGTATGCGATCGGAGCCGTTTTGAGTCAAGAGAGAAGCAACGGTGAAGTCGGTATAATTTCATTCGCCAGCCGAACACTAAAAGGAGCGGAAATCGGATACACCACCACGGAAAAGGAAATGTTGGCTATTGTATGGGCACTACAGAAATTCCGGACATACTTACTCGGTGCGAAAATAAGGATAAGAACGGACCATAAAGCGCTTACCTTCCTGAAAACGTGTCGATTCGTGGGGGACCGAATGCTGAGATGGGCACTGCTCATACAAGATTACGACATTGAAATCGAGCATTGGCCGGGGAAACAAAACACAGTGGCCGATGCACTCAGCAGAACAAATGACAACACGGTTAACACCCCTAGGAAAGTCGTCCTGACCGCCATACTCGCCAGGAAGCCAGACAACGATATCAAGCAAAAGTTCAAAAGGATTGGAGAGATACAAAGAAACCAGGAAAATCTACGACTCATATGGGAAAATTGCAAGGAAGACACTATGCAAGAAGACGGGAAGAAGAAGTATCGGATCAACGAGGAATGCCTCCAAAAATATGACAGAGCTGGCAGATGGAAGGCCGTATTACCCGAAGAACTCTTAAGGGCATTTATAGTAGAATGTCATGAATTATATGGTCATCAGGGAGCACGAAAAACCTTCCACCTAATAAACGAGGACTTTACTTGTCCACAATTGGCAAAGCGAGTACGCCAAGTAATAGCAACTTGCGACAAGTGCCAAAGGGTCAAAGTAGCTGTCCAAACCAATTATGCAGAGATGCAAAATATTCTCCCTGACGGCCCAAGCGATCTGGTCTCCATAGACTTCTATGGACCCCTGCCGAAGTCAGTAGGGGGGGTACAACACATCCTGGTGGCAATCGACGCCTTCACAAAATTCGTAAGATTGTACCCTCTAAAAAAGGCCAATACGGCGGCCACGATCAACCGGATATTCACGGATTACATCCCGAAGTACGGAAAACCAAGAAGGATCCAATTTGACCACGGAACCCAGTTCACGTCAAAAATTTGGTTGAAACGACTGGAAGACGAAAACATCCAAGGAGTGTTTTCCTCGATTCGGCATCCGCAGGGAAATATCGTGGAAAGAGTGAACCGAGAGCTAGGCCGATTCTTCAGAACATTCCTGGAAGAGAAACATTCCGGGTGGTATCGATGGGTACCCGTAATCCAGGACTGTATCAACGAGACACAACATGAAACTACAGAAGTCACACCGGCGGAACTTCAACTACGCAAGAGACCATACCGAATATGGCGGGAATGGGTACTGGCACTAAGAAAGGACCAGAAGAACGACTTGACCTACGAACAAAAAATCGAGCTAGTACGAGAAAGAATAAGGAAAAAGGGGCTAAAACGGGCCGAAAGATTCAACAAAACACACGCCACAACTAATTTTGAAGAAGGGGAAATGGTTCTAGTACGGGCCTTAAACGTATCGGACCCAGCAAAACAAAAAACCGCAAAATTCATGCCCCTCTATGAGGGACCATACAGAATAAAAAAATGTGTTGGACGGGCCACATTTTTGTTGGAGGACCCAAAAACAAAAAAAAGAACGGGGAAAGTTCCACGCAAGCATGTTAAAACGCTATCTAGCGGCGACTCGGGAAAACAAAATAGAAGAAAAAGAGGATACACACGACCACCTCGAAGATCGAAGACTTAATGCTGAAGGTCAAGGAGGGGTATATGAGGAAGCCCGCGAAATCGAAAACTCCTTACGAAAGTCAGCATGAAAGGAGAGAAGAAGGAGTCACGGTGGCAAGTACGAAACAGGAAAAACCAACGAAAAAAGATACGCGCAGAGTTTCGAAACGGAACGGGCCAATCAACGTGCAAGGATACAAGAAAGGAAATCACCGAGGAAAGAATACCTAACGAGAACGAGGCACAACAAATCGACGCGAGCGAGATAAACAAACCCAGCGAATTCGAACTTTTCGAGGTGACAGATGAAAACATTAAAGGATGGTATCCCGGAATATCGCTCGAAGATTCGGAGGAGGGGGTAAAGGACATCGAAGAAGCACGAAAATTCATCAGTCGAGAATCAGACGATCTAGAGGCACAATGTATAAGAATCGCGACGTATCGAACCTGCAAGGGACGTATAGTGGCGTTACAATCTCCGGGGTAACCAACCCGAATGAGGTTTTTCTGCACCTCAACCAGCGAGATGGAAGAAAAGCGGCAATTATTCGGACATGGCAGAGGATGAGCCCCGATGAACCCGGAATCCACCGTATCCTGAAGGAGGAAGTATTTCCGGGTGCGGCCATCCTCTATCGCCACGCCGATGAATTCTACCGGGCATCGGTCATCAAAAAAAAAGAAGATGGAGACCTCGTCGTGTGGCTGGGAGACTGGGGGAGCACGGTGTACGCTAGCATCGAGGAGTGCTACACCGCCCCCGAAATGGCCTACGTCTATCCGTACCAGGCCATCCCGGCGACACACGGAATCCTGGTGCCGATCAACGAACAGTGGACAGAAGATGATAATTTTTACGCACGAGAGATCGCACAAGACACCACCTGGACAGCCCAGATATGGGGAACGCCATCAGCGATGGGTCTGGTCCTAGTCGAGTTGTTTCTCGAGGACGAGGGCCTGAACAATGGTCGCAGCCTGACGGACCTGTTCGTGGAATCCGGAATGGCCCGAAAGACAGGGGAGCCCAATCCTCCCGACATCGTGAGCAAGGGGTGTCGACACGGCGACGTGTTTTACCACCGAGAGGCTCTAAGGAGATGGGTGGGGGTCGAAAATCACAACATCGAGTCCATCAACGCCACCACGGTCACCGACGACCATGAGGACGACGACCCGAGCAACACAGAGAGTTGGGAGGACGAGAACGACGGCGACGACAACGCAGAAACGCTCATCAACAGCAGCGAGTGCGACAGCGAGGAGGACGACTTCTGGAGGTCAATGGGCATTAACAACGACGTGACCTCTGAAAAGGACAGCGACGACGACAACAGTCTGGCCTCACTGTAAAACAATAAAAACACAAAAACAAAACCCCGAGTTACATTTAGAATTATTTTGCGTGCGAAGGACAGCGGTTCACCAAAAAGCGAGCGAAACATAGGATAAGGGAAGGGGAAGGAGAAACAAACGCGTCAGCGAAAAAGGAAGAAGAAGCCGGAGGGATGTGGGTAAGGCAGGAAAAATTAGTCGTGTTTTTGATTCTTCCATAATTTGAATGCCGCAAGGGCAATTCAAACCAAAAAAGAATCAAAAAGGGGGACAATGAGACGTACAAGTCCGTCCCATGCCAAAAACCCCCACCACAAAAATCATCAGACGGTAAGCGACCGATTGAGAGGAGTAGGGGAGGGGGTACAAGAAAAGTCGAGTGGGCAGATACGACCTTCAAGGTCACAAAGCAACAAGCAGACGGAAAAAGTTCGAGAGAAAACGAAAAACAGAAAATAAACAAAAACAGTAGAAAAAGTTAACGACGGTTAAAAAGTAAGGGAAGAGGAAAGAGTCGTTGGAAAGAAAACAGAGAAAGTAAAAAAAAAAACAAAGGAAGAATAAATTTATTTAAAACATGAAGAAAGTTAACAATAAGGGTAATGATGGGTAATTGGTAAGGGAAGGGGAAAAGTAAACAATAAAATGTGGGTATAAAAGAGGAAGAAAGTTGGAGGAACGTCACTTCTTCTTCTACTTTTTGTGTGGATCAACTAGTACCGCTCAGCGGAGTACCACCTTTTGAGGAGGGAAAAACTGATGAGAGGAACCTTGAAAAAAACAATAAGGAAAAGAAGTCATTAGCATAGAGTAGGAGGTTGTTTTTATCAAGCAGTACCGCTCAGCGGAGTACCACCTTTTTTAGGAGGGAAAAACTGATGAGAGGAACCTTGAAAAAACAATTAAAAGAAAGAAGTCAATAGATACCGGAACAAAAACCGGGAAGAGAATAAAAGAAAAATAGCACTAAAAAACATTAAAGATTAATCAAAGGACGAATAAATTATAGAGGAGAGATAGAAAATTAGGATCAGGCGAATAGAAAGTGCGAGGAGGTAGCAGAAATACCCGGCGGCAATACACACACACATACATACAACTGTAAAAACACGAAATACCTACAAGGGCTCCCGAAAATATCAGGAGAACCCAAAGGTCAAGAAGGCATCTCGAAATTCAAACACCACACCGACACAATACATGTAACTAGCGGGAATATCAGCATAAGCGGGTACGTGGCGCCATCCGACGTCTTCAAACACGGTTAGAGTAATCGATTATCGACGCGCGATAATCGGTTACGCTCACGGGGAGTAAGTACGAGAGAGCACGCCGTAGCGCGGGAGTCAAAGGCGCGCCGCGATCCACCGCGTCGTGACCCACTAGAGTGGGGGGACTCAGGGAGCGCGGTTAGCACGAGAGCGCGCTCGGCGCCACGCGCAACGAGCGACAGTAGGCAAAGAGAGGGAAGCGCGCCGTATCGAGATTGAGCGCGCTGCGATCGATACCGCTAGGGAGAGTGGGCCGCGACAGACAGCGCCACGCGCAACCTAGGGAAAGGCGCCCGGTTGACTCCGCGCACCATAGGCGAGAGCGCGCCTTAACTCACGCACTCCGCAAGCGCCAATACGTGTAGGAGAAGGGGAAATCATCGACCTAAAGTAGAGTAATCGCGCTCGCGCACACTTACCATCCGAGCAATGCGAGTATTGTACCGACTGCGCAGCGACACATTCAAACACACAAAACACACTCCAGCGACACATTCAAACACACAAAACACACTCCAGCGACACATTCAAACACACAAAACACACTCCAGCGACACATTCAAACACACAAAACACACTCCAGCGACACATTCAAACACACAAAACACACTCCAGCGACACATTCAAACACACAAAATACACTCTAGCGACACACAAAACAAACGTCAGCGACACATTAAAACACACAAAATATACTCCAGCGCTACATTGAAATACACAAAATACAACACACATAACACTTGTACACAGGAATCTTTTAACATTATATCGAGTCAAAAATACTGAATAAATGTCATTTTATTATCAAATACCTCCAAAACAAAGAGTTTAAATTAATTTCTTCCCTGATCGAGTCCCGAACAAATAAAATTTATAGTAACAAAATCCGACCCGTTACAGTATATCGTTTGCCTCAAGTAACCTACCGCACGGTCCCGTATGGCTCTCCTTTCGGCCCGTCAGAGATTGCACGTTTAACGATATCTGGCAATTAATAGCTAGTGTTGCCCAAAGTGCAGCATTGTTAAATATCGACGATACATGCACGATAAAAGTTAGTATTATACAGGGTGTCGAAGGTTCCGGTAGAAAAAAAACTAACACACGAGGGTATTGCAAAAAAAGCTATTCTCACGATTAGGAATAATGATAATTTGTGTTTACCGCGATCACTGGTTGCTGCGCGCGCCTACGTCGAACGGGGCGAAATACGCTCGGGTAACTTACACACAAATTGGCAACGGATGAGACAGATTAACGGTTCACTGCAGAGAAACGCAGCTCTTGAATTAACGAGCGCCGCCCGAGTTACAGTACCCGCGAATGGCTGTGGTATCCGTGAGGTTACTCTCTTCCAAAATTATTTAGCACAAGACGGTATTGCGGTAGTGGTTTACGAATTTTTAAGTCTGGGGCGCGGGGTCCAGCCTTTGTTCGATGGTACGCAAAAAACCTTGAACACTTTTGGTAGCATCCAGCACACTCTATACATATTGTATTACGAGCGCTCGCATCACTTTCAACCGATATTAAATTTACGAGGTGCTGTCGGAAGCCGCGATTTTTGCTCCTCGTGTAATTCGCAATACCGTAGACTAAGTCATAGATGTTCAAAAAAGAAGTGCCCTCGCTGCATGACGGTGCAGCCTTGCAAGCCCGACGTAAATGCTACGCTCGAGTGTGATATGTGCGCTCGCACGTTTTACGGCCGGCAATGCTTTGAAAACCATTTGGTTGTTAAGCAGACACAAAGACGAAAGTCAAATAGTGTTTGTGCCTCTCTCAAACGGTGCCGCGGATGCTTGAAAACACTACGGCCGCTGGATAAAAGGAGAAAGCATGTATGTGGCGTGATCTTTTGCAAAACATGTAGAACAGACCATTCCAATAATGACGCGTGTTTCATGAAGCCCATCCACGGCGACAAAGAGGCGGCAAAAATACTTTTCATATTTTATGATTTTGAGACGCAGCAATGCACAAATGTACACGGCGATGCTGGTACCTTTATACACGAGCCAAACCTGTGCGTAGCGCAGCGCGTTTGCACATATTGCTGCACGCGTGATTCTATCGATGAGCCTTGTGAACATTGTGGCCCCCATGAGTTTGTCTTTAGTCATCATCCTGTGGGTCAGCTGATCGAATTTGCTATGCAGCGGGTCAATAATTTTTCGCGTACGATCTGTATTGCTCACAATGCCGGGGGTTTTGACGCTCAATTTATTTTGCGTTATTTGATCGAGGAAAAAAAGACTCAGCTACCGCGTATAATTATGAACGGTACAACGATCATCTCGATGCGCCTTGAAAAACTGGTATTTCTCGACAGCCTAAATTATTTCCACATGCCTCTTAGCGTACTACGTAAAGCCTTTGGCCTCACAGGTTCTATCGCTAAAGGTATTTGTCCCCATTTGTTCAACAGGCCGGAAAATCAAAATTATGTCGGGCCGCTACCGCCTATAGAGTATTACTCCGCTGACACGATGCGTTCTGCAGAGCGCGAAAAATTTCTAGCCTGGTACAGGGAGTCAAGCGACGCCAATTACGTGTTTGACTTTTCGAAAGAGCTTGTAAGCTATTGCACGGACGACGTCACGATATTACGACGTGCGTGCATGGCTTTTCGTTCTATGTTTATAGCCGACGGTCGCGTCTGTCCTTTTGACGAGAGCACAACAATAGCGTCAGCCTGTTTTCGCGTCTTTCGTAAAAATTTCCTAAAAGACAACACGATCGGTATTATACCTCTAGGTGGCTATAGATGGGTTCATAATCAGTCGAAAAAGGCAATCTCATGGCTCGTCTGGATGGAGCATTCTCTCGGGCACCCCATTATACACGCAGGCCGATCACGCGAGTTTAAATTACCTCAGAATTTACTAGTTGACGGCTACTACGAAAGAAACGGCACAGCACATGTATTACAATTTCACGGCTGCTATTGGCACGGTTGCTCCAAATGCTACATCTTTAATAGAGATCGTAAACAGCGCAATGGCCTGTCTATGGACGAGAGTCTAGAACGAACCATAGCCATATCACAGAGAATTCGCTCGAGCGGTTACCAATTGGTGGAGATTTGGGAATGCGAGTGGGATCGTCATGTAGAAGCAAACTCTGAAATTCGTGAGCTCGTGAGGGATCATCCGCTAACAGCAAAAGATCCATTAAACCCTCGTGATGCGTTCTTTGGTGGGCGTACAGAAAACATGGTAACACTCTATGATACAAGGGAGGAGGAGCGTATACGCTACGTAGATGTCTGCTCTCTGTATCCGTATATCTGCAAATTTGGTAAATACCCCGTGGGCCATCCAAAAGTATTTATTGCTGAAGAGTGCTTAGAATTGACGGGAGGAACTAACGATTTAACGCGCGTTGAGGGGTTGGTCAAATGTACTGTGCTACCACCGCGCAATCTTTACCATCCTGTATTACCCGTGCGTATGCATCAGCGACTGCTGTTCTCTTTATGTCGCAGTTGCTGCGAGATAATGAATCAAGAAGAGTGCACACACGATGACCCCGCTAACCGTGTGTTTGAGGGTACGTGGGTAGTTGATGAGCTGCGAAAAGCTGTTTCGTGCGGCTACACAATACTCTCTATAGCCGAAATTTGGCAATACAAAGTAAAGCAATTCGATCGTAATATGCAATCGGGCGGGTTGTTCGCCGAATACATCAATACGTTTTTGAAAATCAAGCAAGAGGCGAGTGGGTGGCCTGAAAACTGCGCAGACGATGAAACACAGCAAGAACATTATATCACGCATTTTGAACGATCTGAGGGTTTTCGCTTGAACAGTCAGGCGATAGCCAAAAACCCCGGGCTACGCTCGCTCGCAAAGCTTTGTCTAAATTCATTCTGGGGAAAATTCGGTCAACGCGAAAATCTTCCACAAACAGTCGTGGTATCGACGCGAAAAAAACTTATGGAATTATTAACCGACCCCGGGTGGGAAATTACCGGTATGCTTCCTGTGAATAATCAAACCCTGTATGTAAGCTATACTAACACGGATGAGGCTGTGATACCCTCGAATATAGCAAATGCTGTAATTGCTGCATACACTACGGCACAGGCACGTCTAAAGCTTTACAGTTACCTGGAACGTCTCGATCGGCGTGCCTTGTACTGCGACACAGACCCTGTTATTTATGTAACGAGGCAGCAACCTAATGAATACGAACCTCCCGTAGGCCAGCTCTTAGGTAATTTAACGGATGAGTTGAGTGATTATGGGGAGGGTAGCTATATCAAAAGCTTCATTTCCGGTGGGCCAACATTTTACGCGTTTATAGTGCGTGCTCCTGACGGGTCGGAGAGTGAAGTTTGTAAGGTTAAGGGTATCACCCTTAATTTTGCAAACAATGCGTTAATAAATTACCAATCTGTACGATCCTTCATTGTCGGGGACAGAGAGGATCCTATCGTACTGCGCTACGATGCTATTAGACGTACAGAGTTCCATCATGTTGTTTCGCGGTCCGAAACAAAATCGTGTAAACCGTCGAGTGTTAAACGAAGGCGTGATGGCGAATACGGTTCGCTGCCTTACGGTTATCGTCATTAGAAATTGTAAAATATGTTTTACCTGCAAATATATTTGTATAAAAAAAAGAAACGCCAAGTCCGTAGAGTATTTATTGCTACTTCAGAAGTACCTTTTCCCATTCATCACAATGGACGCACGGTGGACGCATCCGTCGACTTCAATGATCTGCGGACCTACAGGTTGCGGTAAGACGTATTTTGTAAAAAAAAATTTAAAGTTCATCACGCGCATGAGCAGCGAGCCGTTCGAGAGGATAATATTCTATTATTCCGAGTGGCAGACGGCATATGCGGACTACGGCGCCTCTATTGAATTTCGCGAGGGATTACCCCAGTCTGCCGATTACTCAAACGACCCTCGTGCCAAGCTTTTAATTATCGATGATCTGATGCGTGAAGCATCGAACAATAGCATTGTCGATCTCTTCACCAAGGGTAGTCATCATAAGAATTTGAGTGTTATTTTTATAACGCAAAACTTATTCCATCAGGGTCATGGGCAAAGAGATATCTCTCTGAACGCGCGTTATATCGTTATTTTCAAAAACCCCCGCGACCGCGCCCAAATACAGCACCTGGCGAGACAGGTATGTCCTGAGAACCCACGCTTTCTGCAAGAGGTTTATTACGACGCAACGTCTAAGCCACATGGTTATTTGCTACTAGATTTGAAGCAATCGACACCCGACAATTGTCGATTCCGCGCATGTATTTTTCCCGATGACCCTCATCATTTCGTTTACGTGCCACGAAAAAAATTTAAAAGCGGCAACACGAGAGGTGAATTGCCAGTTCTGCGTCTGTAATGGCACGCAACAGATCGTCTCTCTGCAGGAAGAGCATTGCGATATTGAACGCCCTTCAGTATCTCAGCAAAGAACAGCGCGAGGCCATTTTGCGGAAAGCAGACCCTCGCATGATACGCTGCGTTTGCGAGTGTGCGTTGAACGTTCTTCGAGGCAATATACCTCTCAAGTCTGGTCAGAGGAAAAAACTGCGCCGCCACGCTCCCCTTCTTCGTCGCTTAGCCTCAAAAAACGGGTGCTGGAAGAGTAAGAAGAAGTTTGTCGTTCAAAGCGGCGGTTTTTTACCCCTTCTACTTGCTCCTATACTAGGTACTGTGTTGTCTAATCTAATTGCTGGTCGCGGATAATGGAGCATTCCCGAAAAATGGTTTTGGTACCTGAGGAAAATCTATTACAGCTCAGTAGTCATAGACCGCATAATTTTACCAATGTTAACGAGGGGTCAGCAAAGCAAGAAGAGAAAACAATCGAGACGACTCTCAGCAGACTAGATTCGGAGATGAATGAGATTTTGAAATCTAACGCGTACGCGGATGAGCGTGAAAAGTGGCTGGCATATTTGAGTGTACTGCAGCGCTACTTGCATTTCGCTGATGGGGAACGAGCACGTCAGTGTCATGCTCTCATGAAAAAGAAAGAGGATAGTGCGCAATTCACCCCAGCCAAAAACGAAGCCCCTACGACCCGGATGAATGATTCTATTATCATCGAGAGTGTGCCTTTGAAATTTCGCAATAAAGCAAAACTTTTATTGCGACGTTTGCATGATGCACCTCCGTCAGATTTTTCTTGGGATTCAGCCGGTGTGGTTTCGGCCGGTGGGGAACCGATCAAGGATTCAAACATCATTGATCTCGTGTACGACGCAATGCGCGCGAGAAAAGTAGCCAAACCGGCAGGCCGAAAAGTCTTTGCAAAATTTTTGCGATCCATACAGACACCTCGAGAATTTGTGGGAAACGAAGAACTTTGGCTGGAGTCTCGAGCGAATTCAACATCGCGATCGCGCTGTGATAGTGCCACCGATGAAAATGACGGGGCTATCAGCGATGTTGGTCATTCTGAGTTTTACAGCGGCGGCGAGAGCAGTAAATCCGACCGCAGTGTACAGAACGGCTCAGGTGGCAGTTGCAAGAGAAGACGGGTGACCTGGGCCAGTCTTAAATTATCAGCATGAAAGTACTCGAAAAAGTATACTTTGATCCTTCCCATGAAGCGTCTTTCACCGGTGCTGCTGCCAGGCTGTTGCGCGTAAGCCGTCAAAAAAAGATCTCCCCTGCTAAAACGACACAGTGGCTTGAAGCTCAGGATGCTTATACCAAACACAGATCTGTGAGGCGGCGGTTCCCACGTCGATCCTACAACGTATGGACCGTTGACGATGTATGGGAAGCTGATCTTGTAGATCTTCGCTCACTTAAAAGTTATAATGACGGTTATGCTTATCTTCTTGTGGTCATAGATGTACTCAGCAAGTACGCGTGGGTCGAGCCCTTGCGCGATAAGTCTGCTGCGACAGTGGCTAAAGCTCTGACGCGCATACTCTCCCTAAAGAGTACAAATGGGCGGCGTCCTGTTTGTCTGCAATCAGACAAGGGTAGAGAGTTTACGGGCGCCGTCTTTCAGGCGTTACTGAAGAAAAATAATATCCAGTTTCGCGCGACACGCAACCCCGATATAAAAGCCGCCATTGTAGAGCGATTCAATCGAACACTGAAAGAAAGAATGTGGCGGTATTTCACGTACTCTCGCCAAAAACGTTATATTGGTGTTTTGCAGAATATAGTTTCTGCATATAATCATACACTACACAGTGGCACTAAAATGACGCCCGTATCTGTGACTCTTCTTTCAGCGGCCAAAGCGCGTAATAATCTTTTGCAGCGATATAAACAACCCGAACGATGACCACCTCCTAAATACAGGGTGGGTGACGTTGTTCGTATCAGTAGTGCAAAGGCGGCCTTTGCAAAAGGATACGAGAGCGGGTGGAGCAGTGAACTGTTTAAGATACACCGCCTATCATTGAGTAGCTGGCCTGCCGTATACATCTTACGCGACCTTAACAACGAGGAGATTGACGGTATTTTTTACGAGGCTGAATTATCGAGAGTCCAGGTAAGCGCAGGAAAAAGAGACCGTAGGAAAAAGTGAGCAAGATGAAGGATGAGTTCTATGTTGTTTTACCTAGCAATAGTAGTATGAAGTATTATCCTGAAAACAGGACAACGCAGTATACGACGCATTTGCCGCAAAGCGTAAACCTGCAGGGCAAGTCGGCTGTTTCTTTAGCCGAGATACACATACCCATGACTATTTTGCATGTAACGCCTGAAGGTGAAAAAAACTTTGTCAGTGTAGTAACGAACATTACGACACCCGGTGTTAAGGCCGACATCGATTTCAAAGATGAGCGCGCATGCGTGCCGGCTGGTGTATATCGCAATGTAAATGCGTTACTCGAGTCGGTAAACGAAATCCCGTGTGTGATGGGACACTTGAGGTTCCGATACACACGTAACGGCTATGTCTCGGTAGAGCGTATCTGTACAACGTGTACAAATCTGGAGCACTCTTTCTACTTCTCTCCGATATTAAGTAAAATTTTAGGGTTCACCCATAGTACAGGGGTTGTGGTGATGAGTGGTTCTGAGTATGTTGCGCCGCAACCGGCCAATCTCACCAATGGGATCCCTAACATGTTGTTTGTTTATACCGATATTTGTGAGCCATATATCACGGGAGATGTGCACGCTCCCTTGTTACGTGTCGTTCCTTCAGATGCAGATAATAATTATAATTACGGTTCTGTGAAAATCAAAAGTTTTTCGCCACCTCGCTACGTGCCTCTTTTACGCACAAGCTTCCAAACAATAGACATCGATATAAGGGATGAGTTTGGGCAACCGGTGCCATTCGAAGGAGGAACACTAACCGTGACGCTACAGTTTAAGCGCATAGCCGCAGCATCACAGAAAGAGAAAATGGATTACTACGATGTGTACTTTGATACACAGACGGGTAGAGCTAGAACAGGCTACGGCGGAATTAGCCAGGTATACATAGGTTCGCCAAATCAAAGGGGCCATGGCATCGGTAGTTTTCTCGGTGGTCTTTTTCGCCGAATTTTACCGCTCTTAAAGCAGGGAGCACGCACTGTTGGCAAAGAAGCTATACGTTCTGGAATTAATGTAGCAAACGATATAATAGATACAGGTATGCATCCTAGAGAGGCCTTTAAATCACGTTTTCGCGAATCGGGTGTGAATTTGAAGAGAAAGGCTGAAGAAAAACTCAATAGCCTCATGCAGGGCTCGGGATATAAACGCTCGAAAATTCGCAAACTTGTGCATTCGGTCGACAGCTACAGTACGCGTAGGATCGGTCAAAAAAAGAAACCCGCGACATCAAAAAAACACGTCGGGCGTGTTAAAAAGAAGAAGAGAACAACAGTAGAAAGAGCAAGTAGAAAGACATCCAAAAGGACACAGAAGAAAAAAACGTCACGACCTAGGACCGTGTCCGACATCTTTTCGTGAAAAAAATGGCTTTCTTACACGCTCATTCGTGCGAGTGCTTGAAGTCGGAGCTGGAGCTATTTACACTACCGCCGACTCAAACTACCATCGAGGGGACACAATGGTTACACTACAAGCCGATCTCGTCTCTAACAAACGATTCACCTATCGAGTTCGTGGTACCTGGTCAGGGTGACGAGTACATTGACCTTGCACATACCATGCTAAGTATGCGTGTTCGAATACGCTCGAACTCTGTAAAACCCGACCCTACAGTTAAAGTGGGGCCTGTTAATAATTTACTCCACTCAATGTTTAATCAGGTCGATGTATTCTTGAATCAAAAACTTGTATCACCGCCCAATAATGCTTATGCATACAGAGCGTACATCGAAACATTATTGAATTATGGCCAGGGCGCGAAAACCTCTCATCTCACAAGCTGTCTATGGTACGGTGATTCAGCCGGTAAAATGGATGATATAGGAGACGCAAACATCGGTCTTTCTAATCGTCGAACGGTTTTAAATGCGCGCGGGGAGATTGATCTGCTCGGTCATTTGCACTGCGATATCTTTAACCAGGAGAGATTTCTGATAAACGGCGTTGAGATGCGTTTGCGCCTTGTACGTACCAGCGACGCCTTCTGTCTTATGACGTCTTCAAAAGATTACAGTATCCACATTACCGAAGCGTCACTCCTTGTGCGTCGTGCAAAAATTGCCCCAGGTATGCTTTTAGCTCATGCGAGAGCATTGGCCAAATCGACGGCAAAATACCCGTTGACGCGCGTAGAGGTTAAAACTATATCGATGCATGCTGGTGCACACGGGGATACCCTGGACAATGTAATACTAGACCAGCTACCGAAGCGCATAATTACCGGTTTTGTCGACAATAAAGCGTTCAACGGCAATCGGTCACTGAACCCCTTCAACTTTCAGAATTATCAAATTAATTATCTTGCTTTGTACGCTGACGGTGTACAAATACCGTCAGAGGCTCTCCAACCCAACTTCACCGACACCGCTCTATATGTGGATGCGTATCATACGTTATTTTCCGGTACGGGTATTCACTTTCTCAATCAAGGGAATTCAATCACGCGCACCGCGTACCCCTACGGTTATTGTCTTTTTGCGTTTGATCTTACACCCGATCTTTCGGCAAACAGCGCCAGTCATTGGAATCTGGTGAAACACGGTAGCGTCAGGATAGAAGTACGATTCGACGAAGCGCTAACATCAACAGTTAATTGTGTCGTGTATGCTGAATATGATAACGTACTGGAGATTGATGCATCCAGGCAAGTCATTTTAGATTTCAACGGTTGAGCGCTGCGGTGGTCTTCATTTCTCGTTAAGCATTCAAAGCGTAAACCCGGATCATAAATATCGCGATTGACGTACAAGGTCTAAGGGATAAACATAATAATTTTATACCCAAAGAAGTGGCTGTCGTTTCACTTGATTCATTGCACGCTGATCATTGGATCGTTGCACCACCTCACGCGTACCGTCAATTACCCCCGGATGTGAGAAGAACGAACGAGTGGGTGATACGCAATCATCACGGGATAGTATGGTTCGAGGGCTATACACCGTTACGGGCGATCGCCAGAATTATGAGGATAATGGTCACCGGTTCTAAGCGGGTATTTGTAAGGGGTGCCGATAAATCATCCTACCTGGCTCAACTCACCGGCTGCTATATTATAAATTTGGAGGAAGACGACGACGATACGTCATTCGAACATCTCCCAGGAGCCGGTACACGTTGCTCGTACCACTCTGTGATACGCAAAAAAAAGCATACGTGTGCTCTGGATAATGCGACGAGAATCAAAGCATGGCTCTGTCTTCGCGAGCGTTACGACTCTTTATGGGAATATAGGACTACCACCGCACTGTCTCCAGGCCTGACCGATACCCGCCTGTTATGAACAGTCTTCAGATCCTGGCCTCCCTTCGTGATATACAGAACCACTCTGTGGGTGTGTACCCCGCAGACCGCATACCAAAGATCTGGACGAAACCAACAGCGTTTGTTGTGAACACCGATGGACATAAACAGCCGGGAGCCCACTGGGTCGCTATGTACGTCGATCGAGCTGGACACGGATGGTACTTCGACAGCTACGGATTGCCCCCCATTATCCCGCAACACCTCATTCGACTCCGTAGAAACTGTAAACTCTTCCGGTACAGCGCTCATCAACTTCAAGCTCCGGATTCGCAATGTTGCGGACAGTATTGCATTATGTTTCTTCATTATATGTGTACTGGCTTCGGTATGCATAAGTTTAGAAGTGTATTTTCAAATGATTTATCACGCAACGACAAAATAGTCAATCGCTATTACAATGCTTTCACCAATAAGAACGATAAATATAAAGATGCGAACGGTGTCGTCGGCCGTGGCAGACGTCGCAATAATTGCGACTCTTTTAATCATAAAAGTTTACATTGTGTACAAGGCTGCTGTTCCCGTACACGCTAATTGTAATCCATCATGTTACTTCAATAAATAATTGTCTTCAAATATTCTGTGTATTTATTCTTATAGCTTAATTGTTTCAGCGTACAGCTTTAGCAGCGATGGAGAGTCTTGCGGTGATTCACACGCCACTAAGTCAGCAGATTTTGCGAAATTGCCGAGAAACAGTTCTCTTGGCGAGGCCATACTCACACCTCCTCTCGTAATGGTGGGGGGGTAGCGGCTGTAGTGGGGGACTGTACTAGAAATAGGCCATACGTTTCGGTAGTCAGACTGCAATTGTTACGGAGCCACGGTAGAGTTTAATGCAGAAAAAAAGACGCGAGTTGAAAGCACGTATAGAAGTTTTCTTGCAAAATACCGCAATTCTTCAAAGTCTCATAGAAAAGAGAAGTGCGTTAAATATTTTAACACGAAAAATCACGAGTCTTCACATCAGCGATGGACTTTACACGCATCAACAAGGTCGGGGCGATGGCCGACTTCCTGCCGACGAAGAAAATGGCAGAACTCGTCCCAAAAATGGACTACAAAATTTCCGATATACGAGTGGTGAAAACTCGATTCGGGTCACGTCTTATTGTGGAGGTGGACAGGACATTCGTTTGCTTTCTACCGGCGAGATTCATGAGAGCTCTTGACGAAGACGAAGCGTTGTTCAAGCAGATGGTAGCAGCGGCCCATGCAGATAATCTCCTTATGGAATACCTTGGCTCCGAATTCAATAATCTGGAGTTCAAGCCAGCTGTCAAATAACTCTGCACGACAGCTCTCGTATACTACATCAGATTTGTGAGAGCACGTCAGTCTGCAGGGAGAAGCCATGGGGGGCAAACGTTCATCGTCCACTCTCTTGGCAGAAAACAAACGTGCCTATAATCTACGACCATTGGTGTTGCAGATGTTTTACAGTCTGAATAGTCAAATGACGAAAAATGTGTGGCTAGGCATAGATGTTGACGACGCCGGTCAGCTGCAACCCATTATTCGTTTCATGTGTGATACCAACGGTTGGACAACCCTAAATACATCATCATGGCTGACATTTCAAAAACAGCTCAACACCACCATCGCTGCATACTTCAGCGAAGAAAATATTGCATGCGCCTCCGACTACCCTCCTGTTCATACGGTGGTCGCTTGTGATGACTACATTCTGGAATACGGTGAATATTACGATCAGCCCAGCGTAACTATTCAAAATTCCAACGATTACGGCGTACACGCTGTACACCGTGCGGCGCCATTCTTCACCTTCGGTAAAGATGACTTCATCGCGTTAAAATTATTGGAGGATCGTATCAACGCGTACGCAGCATGGCTTAACATTGCTTCAACCGACGTGGGTAAATGTAAGGATGCGCTTGTCACCGCCATTGTATCGGAAATTTACAACACGACGGCGAGACGTTTACGGCGTCGGATTAGAAAGAAACACACTAAAATTCGGGAGGCTGTTCACCACTCTTTATCCAGTGTCTCCTGCAACCTCTCCACACAGGCCAGAACAATCGTCACCGATAAACTCATAAATCATCAATTGAAACGCATAATCAATATAATGGATATTTGTAAATAAACCTGTATGTATATGTAACAAAAAGAAAAAATAAAAAATAAAAGGGGGCCACTATGGCGACACCACCGTTCCTCCCCACTCTTACCCCCCGCCACCTCGGCTGCCCCCACCACGGGCCGAGGAGTGGGGATAGGAGTGGGGATAGGAGTGGGGGTCGCCATAGTGGCCCCCTTACTACTTACATACGTTAGATTTATTAGGATACTGAATTTCGCCGATGCTACTTACAAGGAAGAGTTGCGAGGTCGATGTTCCCGATTTCGATTAAATTTGGCATGCTTGTAGAATGGGTAAAAATAGGAGATACGTATTTTTTTATATCAACGCAACCTGATTGTTAAGGGTTGAAAAGCACCTTTGAAAATTGGGGTGTTTTTCGTTTTTCGTCGATAACGCTTTAACAGTACGAGATGTGAAAAAACTTCAAATTGCAACAATGTTTATTTTTTGGTGTACTATACATTAAAGATGAGAACGATGCAGATAGTAACAAATTTCAGATTGTTTATTGCAAAAATGCAATTTTTTCAACCCTATCTCCGAGAATTTTTAATCGATTGGGATGTAAATTTGCATACATGTAGAGAATGCAAAAGTGCGGATACGGATTTCTTCTCTTTTCGATATTTCACAATTAAGAGGTTGAAACTGCCCGTCGATTTTTTTGCCAAGAGGATCGTCTAATCAGCTAGCCGTTTGGCATTTCGGTCTAAATTCACGTCAATATATGTACGTGTTGTAACGCAATTGCATAATTGTAACATTCCAGCCCCCCCCCCCCCGCCCCAACGGTCCCTCTCTCGAAAGGCAAACGTTCAAAGTTCTTAACGTGCGGCATGGACGAAAATTTGTAGAAATAAAAATGGGGTACAAAGGAAGTACAATCAGTCAAAATAGTCTATACACATGTTCTCGTTTTCGTTTTCGGAAGGAAAAAATGTTGTATTCTTCGACTACTAGACGTTCATGATGATAATGATGAGTACAGCAACAAATGGTGTGTTGTTTATTACAATAATTCGTGAATTACTTGTGAACAATCACTCTTCAGTTTTCCGCTCATATGGGCAGAGGCGAGGCTCGCAATCACGGACTGACTTCGTGCTTCGGAAAGCAACTGGATTGCAATTGTATTTTTACGAAGAAATTCTACTCCGCTCTCCGTATCGAAGGCATTATCTGCAGAGATTACAGCGTTTTTGCGTTGCCGCTGCAACTCATGAACAGAATGATGCAAAAATTTTTATCAGCTTATAACGCAGCATAATTTAATCTTTATCTTTAAGTTTAATTTCACAAACAGCAGAACCAATGAAGGAAAGAAAATATCTTCGCAAAGAGCGACTACGGTGCAAAGAGCGGCTCTCATGATAACCTTGAAATCGCCTCATTAAAGATTAATAGCAGTTCTGATAATAGCGTGTGTCGTCGTTATTTTTTTCGTGTGTATTTATCAATTGGGTTACGAGTCATTTAAATTCACCAACGGTCATTATTGCTGCAGTTACGACGGAGAAGCTAGCCATACATTTTGAGTTCGAAATACAAATAAAAATATACATTAAGGTAGTACTAGCGCGAACCTTCTCATTAGAAAAAACGTTGATTTTTTTATATGCTGTAGTAAACACATAAAGAATAACGTCCGGGAAAACTCTGCAGGCCTTACCGGCTAAATACAATAATAATTGATTCACGAAATCAACGCATTTAACCCGCACCATATAGGGAATCCGTGCGGATCGAACTTTGGAACGGAAATAATAATATTTCCAGGTCAGATCAGAGCTATGCGAAAAGCGACGAATAACAAGAAAACTGTCGCGGTCACGTATATTCCATAAAAAATATAGGTTACGGGACATTTCGAGCAGACATCATCGATTCAATCGATCCATTTTTGCGTTCGCTCGCCGCGTCTGCCATCTCTCTTGTTACAATATGCACATTACACATACACTACAACACACGATTACACATACGGTAAACAAACACATGCTTGACATGTATCGAAAGCACCTGAATACAGCGTTGCCACGGATATTGCCAAAATTATTAAATGGCGCCCTGTGACAAATCAAGCTAAATCTGATTGCGATTTTACTCCACTTACCAAACTATAACATATACAGTTATTACATGCACTTCTCAAATAATTATTTTCTGCATCATGTTTGTTATTATACCCAAATACATTATATTTTGCTTTTTTCAGATTCGATAATTTATACATTTTCTGTTGACTAGTCAATCCGCTAGTACTACCTTAATCCGATGAATGTTATTCAACTTCTATCCATAGCGAAAAGTGCTATGAATTTGCCTCACACTCCAATCACCGAACAGGAAAAATAGTTCAGTAAGGAACCAGAAAACATGATCATTGAAGTGATGGATCAACCTATGAAAATGGAAGTTAAAGCTGGTTTGGATTTTCTGTGACCAAATGAAATTCATGAAGCAGCCGCAATAGAAGATGACAGTGGAGGAGATTGGCACGGACAACGATACCTAGATCCAAAAATTGATAAAAATGTATGTACTCGAGATATAGAAGAATTGAGTTACGAATACAAGACAAGAGCTGTAGATTACTGGAGATCCGGGGCAAATGGGAATAGAAAGTTATCACCTGTTCAAACGAAATTCAAAAAGGTGAAATCAGAGCCGTAGTTGCGCCGGTGGGCCCACAGTATAAATAAGGGTGGCACCTACAAAGAAAAGTTAACAAAGATAGCTCACTACACGTTAAACAATTTTAATGATGCTTTGGACAAAAGGCTGTCTGTCCATGATATAGATCTTCGACGATGGGCCATACATGCACCAGAAATTGTAGAAATACCAGCCGTAAATTTCCAAGCATCCGCTTCTTGGCTAAGGACATTCAAAAACCAACATGGAATTGTGTCATGGAAGATTACTAAATATGTAACAAAACAACAATTATTGAACGCTGATACACTTCAAAACAAAGCTATCGAATTTATAGAAATGGTGAAAGTCACCATAGCCAACGTTGGGGCTAAAGACACTTAATTCTGATCAGAGTGGATTTAATTTAGAGCTACATACAGGCCGCATATTGGCGAAAGAAGGGCAGAAATCCGTTGAGACAGTCGTCCAATCGAAAACATCAACAACACACAGTTATACTATACAGCCTTTGGTTTCTGCGAGTGGCAAGCTTTTGGCACCTATGTTGATCGCTTTAAACGAACCTACTGGCAAATTTGGTCCTCGAGTGGAACAAACTATGTTCAGAGCCGAAAATATATTTCTATTGGCTTCGAAATCTGGAAAATTGACGACTAATCATTTCAAGCGATGGTTCCAGCAAGTATATATTCCCAATACGGGTCCAAAATCGGTAATACTTATGGATTCTTGGAGCGGTCAATGTCCAGCTGCATTTAAAGAAATGGAAATGCAAGGGAAAGATATTAAAGTTTTAACCATTCCAGCAGGTAAATAGATTGCACCAGTTTCATTAGTTCTGTAGACAATCCATATGATAATCGGTAATTGCTGCAGATCCATATGATAATTGGTAATTCCTGCAGATCCATATGATAATTGGTAATTCCTGCAGGTCCATATGATAATTGGTAATTCCTGCAGATAAGACTGGAATGATACAGCCCCGTGATGTTTATGGCTTCCGTGTATGGAAAAACTTCGTCAAACGCTTTTCTGACGCAGTACTATTATACAATTACGACGTCAATCTGCATTTGAGAGACAATATTGTTAAATTACAATCTCTTCCACACAACCAGTTTTCTTCTCCACGATTTACAAACCTTTTTAAATATGCGTGGTACAAAAGCGGGTACGAAGAAGAAAGACCACCAAACTTCGAAAATCCGGTAGAATTTTGCTTTTCACAAAATGTACCGACATGCAATATATGCGGCGAAGCAGCTATTATCACTTGTGCGTGGTGTAAGAAATCTCTTTGTTTCAAACACTTTTATTATGACTATCATTATTGTAATAAGTATAATCCATAAAAAAAACATAGAGTTGAAACGTTTCCTAAATGAGTAAGCGTGAGAACACTTTTCCGATTGTGTTGTAATCTTCAAAGGTCGTACGTGGCGGGGGAGAATTTCTTCGTAAATATACAATTTTAATCCAGTTGCTTCCCGAAGCACGAAGTCAGTCCGTGATTGCGATCCTTGCCTCTGCCCATATTAGTGGAAAACTGAAGAGTGATTTTTCACGAGTAATTCACGAATTATTGCAATAAACAACACGCCATTTATTGCTGTACTCATCATTATCATCATGAACGTCTAGTAGTCGAAAAATACAACATTTTTTCCTTTCGAACTTTATTTTTATTTCGGCCCGTTCACGAGCTATAGAAAGAACGAAGTTTTTAAGGGTGCGTTGACCCCTTAAGAGTGTCGTTCCGCCAAAACGAGAAAATGTGTATCGACTATTTTGACTGATTGTACTTTCTTTGTAACCCATTTATATTTCTACAAATTTTCATCCATGCCGCACGGTAAGAACTTTGAACGTTTGCCTTTCGTGAGGGGGAGGGGCTGGAGGGGGGGGGGGGGGCTGGAATGTTACAAATATGCAATTGCGTCAAAACACGAACATATATTGACGTGAATTTAGACCGAAATGCCAAAAGGCTAGCTAATAATACGATGCTCTCGGCAAAAAAATCGACGGGCAGTTTCAATCCCTTAATTGTGAGACATCGGAAAAAGATAAAATTCGTATCCGCACTTTTCCATTCTCTACATGGATGCAAATTTACATCCCAATGGATTAAAAATTCTCGGAGATACGGTTGAAAAAATTGCATTTTTGCAATAAACAATATGAAATTTGTTGCTATCTGCATCGTTATCATCTCCAATGTATAGTACACCAAAACATAAACATTGTTGCAGTTTGAAGTTTTTTCATATCTCGTACTGTTAAAATGTTATCGACGAAAAACGAAAAACACTCCAACTTTTTAGGGTGCTTTTCAACCCTTCAAAATCGGGTTCCGCCGATATAAAAAAAATACGTATCGCCTATTTTTACCTATTGTACAAGCATGCCAAATTTCATCAAAATCGGAGACATCGACCTCGCAACGTTTCCTTGTGAGATGAGGGGAATTTTCTGCAACGACTGTCGAGATCCACTGTACCGAATAATTCCACCTGACATGTATACCACCTGCATAAATATATACCGAGCTAATTGTAAGCATTCCGATTCAACTTTGGTATCATTGTAAATAATGTCATTGTGTCACATAGATTAATGAGACAAAAATGCATGTTTTATTTGTTTCAGAACGATTGCATCGACGTCGACTTTTTATTTTCTTTTTCATTTTTAGCACACACACGCGCATACATACATACACACACACACACGCGCGCGCGCGCGCGCGGTATTATGTATAACACACTCTGATAATTTGTATTTAAAATTCTTCCATTATTGATGAAAATGTTTTATTGCAACCAATCTGTATGCAATTTATATGAGCAAAAAAACAAAAGTACTAGCTAATTATGATTGTTGTCTCGTTCTATTCACCGCCCCCCCTCCCCTGCACGGTTGGCATCGCTGACCTCTCCCTCGCCGTGTGACGTAACACCCCCACTCCCGGCTACCACGTGCTAGACCCCCACTGTACTGCCTTCCCCTTCTGCAGCGCCTTCCCCCTCCCTGCCGCGTGACGTCTGCCCTCGGTCCGCCCGCGCTGGAGCCCCCCGCCCCGCTCCCCCTTGAGATCCCGGGGTTAAAATCAGTCCTGTTATACTACTCTCACGATATCTTCCGATTATCGCGCACTCCGATTTATAGCGCTGACAGACGTTCCCGCGCAAGTCCCAAGGCAAAGATGTTCGAGAGAGCGACGGCCGGCGCAGCAGTCGGTTCCTCGCTCCGCACCCGGCCGACGCTCTTCCGCGCAGCCGTGAAGCTAGTCAAATCCGCCGACCCGACAACTCTACAGTGGCGCTGCAGTCGTAGCGTGTTAGACGGAAGAGGCCCGCGAAATAAGGTCGTTTAATCCGGGTGTTTGCGTCCGAGAGGGCCGGCTCCGGCGGCGAGACGTCGAGGGGGAGGATTGCCAATTTGACGATCGGACGGGTGAGCGTTGTGGTCGCTGTCTTGAGAGTCACTACCTTCACTAGCCCGTCCTTGCCGGGATGAAGAGAGATGAACTTTAAGCTCATGCGATGGGTGATGCTATTTCGAAGTTGAGAGGTTCCTCTGAAGGCATTCAGAGGACCATTGTGACCAGAAGTGTTGAAACCGCTGTTGCACGAGCTGCCATCGATGAAGCCGGTTGCTGGGGACGTCTGCGAGAGAGGACTCCGGCACGGTAGTGAGAGCGTGTCTGATGAGGAAGTGCCCCGGCGTCAGAGCGCTCAAGTCCGCAGGATCCTCTGATAGAGCACTCAACCGCCGAGCATTAAGAATAGCCTCGACTTGGACCAATAGTGTCGAGAGCTCGCAAAAAGTTAAAGGAGTATCTTGAATGGTCCGTGGTAGGTGATGCTTGACCGACTTGACCGCGGCCTCCCATTTTCCACGGAAGTGGGAGGCGCCCGGGGGGTTGAACGACCATGTTGTTTCGTCGTTGGCCAAGAGACGCGCTAGGTCCCCAATTTCCTTGCTACCCGAAGTAAAGAGTCATCGCAACACGACATCTGCACCCCGGAAGTTAGTTCCGCAGTCACTCCTGGGCGTTTGGCAGATGCCTCGCCGTCCGGTCAGCCGCCGAAAAGCCGAGATGAACCCGTCGGTGGAATAGTCTTCAACCACCTCGAGGTGGACCGCTGAAGTTGAAAGACAAACAAAAATGCAGAGCCACCCCTTGTGGCACTTGGATCCGCGCCCCTTCCAGGCCTTTAGCGTTACCGAGGCCGCGTAGTCAACCCCGGTGTTGAGAAAGGCTCGTGAAGGGGTCACTCGAGCCGCAGGCAGTTGACCCATGAGTTGTTCGTCCCGAGCACCTCGCTGTCGAGCGCAGAATGCTAGTTCGAACTGGGGCCCATCCTCCAATGACCCAGCACGTCCGCCGAATTTCTGCCAGAGTCAGCTGAGTACCCCCATGGAGGGTCCGCCGATGAGCATCCCATATGATGAGACGAGTGAGTGGGCAGTCTCGAGGGAGAATCGCAGGATGTTTCATCTCTTGGTCCAGGCTAGATTGGTTAACCCGCCCACCAGCCCGAAGAATCCCTCATCGATCTAAAAAGGGAGTGAGCGGAGTGAGCGTGTGAGCTTTTGGGAAAGGTGATCCGAGAGAGAGTCCGCAGTGCCGTCGCGAACCAGGTCGTCTGGAATGCCCGGATCCAATAGTCGCGGGCGTGCAACAATTCCTCGATAGTGAGGGGCCACCGGAGGGTACCGTGAGCCAGGTGACGAAGAATCGCACTGAATCGGAAACAAATCGCCGTCACCCGAACGAGCTTCCGCAGAGTTCAAAATCGCGAGAAGAATTCCCACAGTGGAGGCAGCGATGGTACAGAGGCATGGAGGACGAACCCTGGTCGTTCCTCTCGAACTGCAGCCGAGTTTAGCACGGGAACAACATGTTGAGGTACGTCATCGCGTTTCGTGCACGTAAACCGAGCGAGCGCGGAAACAACCGAAAGAGGTGTCTTGTCGCGGTACAGCGATCGTACTGTGTACGAAGGGGGAAGGTAGAATTAATCTCGAGTGAGCGGCCATGCTGAGCAGGTGCCACGCGATTACCTACGTACAATAAAGTCATCAAAGTATAATTAAAAGAATCGAACCAATCTATTTACATTTCCACATCCCATTTTCCAGCGACAAACATTTATTTCGAAGGTAAGCCTCAAAAGGTTATGGGCCCAGTGAACGCGTTGTAATAAATTGCTGGAAAACGTGGATCGGTGAAAACGCGCGGTTCGCGAAAAAGAACGTAGTGGAAGCGTGCAAGCTAGGCAGTAGGGCAGCAAGAGAGCGAGAGAGAGAAAATAATCGGCGGAAATCACGAGCATCGTGATAGCTAGAACAGTGATAAATACTCCGAAATACTTTACGAAGGATCGTAAACGAGAGCGAGAATATATTTTCTCGTATTTTTCGGGTTTTATCGGGAGTTCGCGAGAAAAAAAAAAAAAAATTCCGGAGCAACCGCGTGTCGGCGAGTCGTGGTCAGGTCGGCCATTACAGTACGCGGGCAAGGCACGAGGTGTGCGACGGACAGAACAGAATCGGCGGTAATCAGAGACATCGTGAGTGTTAGAGTCGCGGTAAATATTTCGAAAAGTTCGCGGAGTGTCGTGAACGTCGGCGAGGATTTATTTCCTTGCACTTTCGAGTTTTTACTGTGCATTCGGGTATCAGAAATTCGAAGATGGCGGACGATGTATTAGACGCGGCGGTCAAGCGATTCGACGGTCGAAACTTTCAAGCATGGAAGTTCAGGATAACCAAGGTGCTCAGAGCCAAGGAACTTTTCGATGTGGTGGACGGCACGAGATTAATGCCGGAGAACGAAGAAGGGGTCAATGCGGGGCGCATGAAGCAGTGGCTGAAAGACGACGCAAGAGCAGCGGCTATGATAACCTCGGCGATGGAAGATGAACAAGTGGATTGTGTGTTGACGTGTGCGAGAGCCATAGATGTGTGGGATAAGATCGGCGCGATGCACGAGCAAAAATCCGCGTCGAATGTCGGGACACTCGAAGAGCGTTATTATTCGCAAAAAATGAGTTCGACAGATACAGTGGTGCACCACGTGACTGCAATCCAAAATATGGCAAGTAGACTAAAAGATCTCGGGCAAGAGAAGACTGAAATCGGAATAGTGTCAAAAATTCTGTCAAGTTTAACGCCGAGTTTTAAAATGTTCAAGACCGCGTGGGGGAACGTCGATCCGGCGCGTCAAACTCTGGCGTATTTACTAGAGCGCTTGATCGAGGAGGAGAAGAATCTTGGATCGAACGAAGAATCGGCGAGTGCATTGGCAGTAATTTCGAAAAGTGGTCCGAAGGGCGATGTGAAACCGAAAGACAAAAAGAAAAAGTCAAAGAAACATATAGAGTGTTGGAAATGTCAAGAAAAAGGGCATGATGCAAATAAGTGCAGAAAGCAAAAGAAGTCAAGTGACAGGAACGAAGGTGACGGTGGAGGTCGAGCCGGAGGCGGATGTGCGTTCGTCGTCGATAGGTGCGCGAGAAGCAACGAGGTGCTGGTAATCGGAGCGAAGACGGAGCTACAGCAGATCAGACAGTTGCAGACTGCCGATAAGGCAGACGTTTGGATAACCGACAGCGGGGCGTCGGAACATGTTACCTCGCGACGCGACTGGGTAGAGGATCTGCGGTCGGTAACGGGGGAGACCGTTGTGCTCGGCGACGACGGCGAGTGTCCGGTGGCAGGCGTTGGCAACGTACGTATCGAGAAATTCGTGAACGGTAAATGGGAGACCGGAGTCATCGAGAATGTGTTGCTCGTTCCGCTTGTCAAGAGAAATCTTTTCTCTATCGGAGCGTGTATGAGCAAGGGCTTTCGAGTAGTTTCCGAAAACAGTGTTGTTGAGGTACAGCAAAACGGTGTAGCCGAAGCAACGGGGATGAAGCAAGCGAACGGGCTGTGTCGATTGTTCTTCCGCAGACCGACGACAAAGAGAGAAGTGAACGTGACATCGATAGACTTGAAAACGTGGCACGAAAGGCTTGGCCATATCCACAAGCGGGCGCTTGTTGAACTGGTACGTCGAGGGCTGGTAGAGGGAGTAAGCGTGAAAAATGCAGAGGCATTTTTCTGTGAAGCTTGCCAGTTTGGTAAACTTCACAAACTCCCGTTTCGAGCGAAGGACAGCAGGACGTCGTACGGGCCAGGGGAATGCATACACAGTGACGTGTGTTCGTTGCCCGTGTGTTCGCTAGGGGGAGCGAATTACTACGTCTTATTCAAAGATGGCGCTACAGGCTTCAGGTTTGTTTATTTCATACGAAACAAGTTGGACGTGTACGATCGGTTCGTGCAAGTTGAGCGCTTGCTAAGCAACAAATTCGGGCGTACAATGAAGACGCTACGCTCCGATAATGGTACCGAGTTCCGAAACGAGAGGATGACGAGCTACATGAAGCAGAGGGGCATCACGTTCGAGACGTCGGCGCCGTATACACCGGAACAGAACGGCAGAGCGGAGAATCGGACGATTGTCGAAGCAGCTAGAACTATGTTACAGGCGAAGCAGTTACCGGGATACCTGTGGGCGGAAGCAACCGCAACGGCAGTCTACTTGCTTAACCGATCTGGCGAGGCGAGAGTAGAGGGAGGACGGACGCCGTACGAGCAGTGGACCGGCAGGGAGCCAGATCTTCGACATCTGAGGGTGTTCGGAGCCGATGCGTACGCGTACGTGCCGAAACAAGGAACGAAGAAGCTCGATCCAAGGGCTAAAAAGCTCGTCCTGGTCGGGTACGAGAACGAGTCGACTAATTACAGGCTGTACGACCCTGTGGCACGCAGTGTCTCTGTTTCGAGGCACGTGGTGTTTAACGAGCGAGGTACGGGATCGAAATCGACGCAGGAGGATGTCGAGCTTATTCTCCCGTTGTCAGACGACGACGAGGACGAGGAGAGAGACGAGAACGGGAACGGAGTCGCTGTCGGTAATGAAGGTGCCGAGAACGTAGCCGCAGTCGATGCGGTCGCAGACGAGGTTGTCGAGACAGACAACGAGGACGACAGGGGTCAACGACGGGAAGTAGCGACGCCAAGAACGTTGCGAAATCGAGACTCGTTGCGTGCACCAGCTCGGTACGAACTGTGTTTTGTGGAATACGACACACCAGCGACATATCAAGAAGCGATGTCAAGTCCGGAGGCTGCACAATGGGCGGAAGCCATTGAGGACGAGCTCAAGTTACTGGAAAAGAACGAGACGTGGGAGATCGCTCCGCGGATTCCAGGAGGAAAGACAATCAACTCCAAGTGGGTCTTCAAAGTCTTACGAGATACAGAGGGGAACGTATTGAGGTTCAAGGCGCGATTGTGCGCCAGAGGTTTTATGCAACGGGAAGGTGTCGACTATTCGGAAACTTTCTCACCGGTAGTGAGATACGACTCGCTCCGGGTACTCTTGGCCATCATCACCCAGGAGAATCTCGAAACTATACAGTTCGACGTTCGAACAGCATTTCTACACGGTGTCTTGGAAGAAGAAATCAGTATGGAAGTTCCGGTTGGACTGTACGACGACGATGAAGCGAAACGACAAGGCGACGCGGTATGCTTGTTGAGAAAATCCCTATACGGACTCAAGCAAGCACCACGCTGCTGGAATAAAAAAATTCACGAACTTCTTGAGACGTTTCGGTCTTGAGGAGACAGACGCGGATAAGTGCGTGTTTTTCGGCGTGCACAACGGACACAAAGTTTATCTCGCGTTATTCGTCGATGACGGCATCGTGGCATCGAAATCCGTAGAGACAATAAATAAGATAATCAGTGACTTGCGCGAAGCGTTCGAAATTACTGTCCGCGATTGTAGTTCATTCGTCGGAATTCAAATCTCTCGCGATCGAAAGAATAAAACGATGTTCATACATCAGTCTATGTACGCGAGAAAAGTAATTGATCGCTTCGGAATGAGTCAGGGAAAGGGAGTCTCAGTACCGGCAGATCCGCACGCAGTACTGAATCCGGCGGACAGTGAAAACAAGGAAAATAATGTACCGTACCGCGAGACAGTCGGATCTCTAATGTTCCTTGCAGTAGTAACGAGACCAGATCTCGCGTACTCAGTAAACGCTGTGAGTAAAGTTTTAAACAATCACGACGAAAGTCACTGGCTCGCCGTGAAACGCATCATTTCATATCTGATCCAGACTGTCACTTTGGGCATCGAGTATACTGCGGATGCGGGGGCTAAACTGACAGGATACTCAGATGCAGATTTTGCAAGCGATATTGCAACGCGTAGGTCGACGACAGGCTACGCATTCTGCATCGCAGGCGGGATGGTGACGTGGTCATCACAAAGACAAAAACTCGTGTCTATGAGCACGACCGAATCGGAATACATTGCAGCGGCAACCGCGGCAAGGAAGCCGTGTGGCTTCGTACGCTACTGAACGGGATCGGAAAAAAATGCACAGAACCGACAATGCTGTACATCGATAATCAAAGCGCAATTCGCTTGGTTCGCAATCCAGAGTTCCATAAGCGAACAAAACACATCGATGTCAAGTATCACTACCTACGCGAAAAAGTAGAGAATCGGGAAATCGACGTGTCATTCGTGCCAACCGAGTCTCAGTTAGCCGATATGTTTATGAAAGCGCTGCCACGAAATCGATTCGTTGAACTATACACGAATCTTGGATTGTGTGCCAAACACTCTGACGGCGGAAGTGTTGAGGTACGTCATCGCGTTTCGTGCACGTAAACCGAGCGAGCGCGGAAACAGCCGAAAGAGGTGTCTTGTCGCGGTACAGCGATCGTACTGTGTACGAAGGAGGAAGGTAGAATTAATCTCGAGTGAGCGGCCATGCTGAGCAGGTGCCACGCGATTACCTACGTACAATAAAGTCATCAAAGTATCATTAAAAGAATCGAACCAATCTATTTACATTTCCACATTCCATTTTCCAGCGACAAACATTTATTTCGAAGGTAAGCCTCAAAACAACAGTAGACCAGCGAGCCGAGTCCTGCGCGACCCAAGGTGGGCCTGTCCACCAGAGGTGGTGAGTTGCGAGCTGAGCTGCGGCGATGCCTCGAGGGTTCTCCTTACCAGGGACAAACCGCCATTGTCCCCGAGGGAGCAGCTCCTGGATGACAGTCACCCGATTCTGGACATAGTCCGTCCACCGATGACAGCTGATCCACGTGAGAGACACCGAAGAGTCAGTCCAGAGATACGTCGGTACATCTGGAAGCTCCAACGTCTGCTGCACATAGTGAACTAGCCGAGCCAGGAGCACCGCTGCAGATAACTCCAGCCTTGGGATGGTGAGCCGTTTGAGGGGGGCCACCTTGGTTCTGGCGCAAACTAGGCTAATCAATGAGTCCAAGGTGAAGGAACGTACCTTGAGATAGACGACCGCAGTCATAGCGAGCTGGGAGGCATCCGAGAATCCATGTAGTTCCGCCGAGGCTGAAGCGTGAAGCCGTAACCACCGTGGAATGGAGATGTCCGTCAGATCTGACAACTCCGTTCGGAATGCCGACCAGCGTTAAGCTAGCGGAGGTGGTAGGATATCGTCCCATCCGAGCTTATCAAGCCACAACTCCTGAATCAACATCTTGGATCGTACAATTACCGGAGACAGGAACCTAAGAGGATACAACTGGGCGACTTCCGAGAGGATAATACGCTTGGACATCCGCGCTCCAGGTGAGATCTCCGCTGAGAACCGGAACTCATCTGATGAGGGTTGTCAGAACAGTCCCAGGATGTTGGCACCATCGCCGTTAACCGAGTGAGCAGCTTAAGCGGATTCCCCAAGGGACAGATGCGAGGGCAAGGCAGGATGGTTGCTCTGCCACTTGGCCACGGGAAAGCAGTCCGCAGTGCATATTGCCACAAGCTGACGAGCCATGTCCGAGAGTTCTTCAAAGTTGTCAGCTCCGCTGCAGATGTCGTCCACGTAGCGCCCCTTCGTGAGGGGGCGGACCGCTAGGGGAAACTTCTGTCCTTCGTCCGCTACAAGTTAGAGTAGAATGCGGGCCGCAAGCAATGGAGCGGAGCGAGTACCGTAGGTGACAGTGGTCAGCTGGTACAGAATGGGTTCGCCATGACGATCGACCCAGAGTAAACGCTGAAGGTCCGAGTCCTCTCGGTGTACTTGAATCTGCCGAAACATCATCGTGATATCAGTCGCGAAAATGTACCGATAGCGCCTGGCCCAGAGAAGTACGTCAGTGATGTCGAGCTGGAGATTCGCTCCAGTGTGCAAAATGTCATTGAGAGAAGCGCCTGAGGTCGTGGGTGAGGATCCATTAAACACCACTCTCAATTTTGTAGTGAGGCTACTCTCCCGAAGAACTCCACGATGAGGAAGATAATACGCTGTCACGGGCTCGGAAGAATCTGGAGGGACCTGACGCATATATCCGAGTCGTTCGTAGTCTTGGAGGAACAATATGTAGAGCTCTTTATAACGCTCGTCCCGAGAGAGTCGCCGCAGAGTTCGCTCAAGACTCCGGTGAGCGCTGAAATGAGACTCGCCGAGCGAAGCCGTAGAGGAGAGAACTGGAAGGCGAACGCAGTATTGTCCGGAGTCACCCCGAGAGTGAGTGACCAGGAAGTGAGCCTCGCAGGCGGACTCTTCCGGGCTAAGGGCGGTCTGAATTGCCAACGGAACGTCCTCCTAGAGCCAGAATCTGGTCAGCAATCCACGAAGAGCGCGAGTTTCCTCATCCACCGTAACATGATGAATTCGAGCTTCTGTCGAGATAGCGGTCGAGACCGGACCAAGCACGATCCACCCGAATATCGTCTGCTGAGCGATCGGTTCAGTATCAGCCCCCTTGAGAATTGCCGGCTCCACAAGACGACCATAAGCATCGGCCTTAAGCATAACGACGTCCATAACCATCGACCATAAGCATTTTGGGGGCCTCGATCGGTCATTCCCGATACGACGGCACCGAGTTTGTCTTTGCTTTCATCATACTTCCGGTTTTTTTTTCGTCAAGAAGTCCGACGATGACGCGAAAACGATGACCGGAGCATTTGTTCATAAACAAAGATAAAAGCAATGCTCGCGATGGTTCTTGTCGTCTTGCTCGGCCATCCTGGACGCGACGGCTCCGAGTTTGTCTCTGATTTCATCATCTTACTTCCGGTAATTTTTCGTCAAGAATGCTGACGATGCCGCGAGAGCGATGACCGAAGTATTTGTCAGTAAAGAAAGATGGAAGCAGTGCTCGCCGTGGTTCTAAGGGCCTCGATCGGTCTTTCCCGATACGACGGTCCCGAGTTTGTCTGTGCCTTTATCTCACTTTCGGTCATTTATGGTCATGAAGGCACACGATGCCGCGAGAATAATGATCGGACTAACTGTTATCAATCAAATATAAAAGCAGTGCTCGCCGCGGTTCTGGGGGCCGCGATCGGTCATTCCCGATACGACGGTCCCGAGTTTGTATGTGCTTTAATCTCACTTCTGGTCATTTTTCGTCAAGAAGATAGACGATGCAGCGAGAACGATGACGGGAGCAGTTGTTAGTAAGCAAATATATAAGCAGTGCTTTCCATGGTTCTGGTGGCCTTGTTCGGTCTATCCTAATGCGACGGACCCGTCTTTGTCTCTGCTTTCATCTTGAATGCGGTCATTTTTCGTTAAGCCCCCACTTGCGATTTAAAAAAAATCGATTTTTTTATTGCATTTTTTTTAAGTATAAATATCTGAGAATGTGTCCTGAAAATTTCAAGTCGATCCGAACAAAATTGACTGAGATATGACCGTTGAAAGAGAAGAATCCGCGTTGGAAGAGCGTTGAAAGAGAAACTTTAAACGCGTTTTTCTCAAAATGGCATTTCTGTAGTCGGTGACCAAGATTACTCGAACACTAATGAACCGGTCTTCTTGAAATTTTGCAGGCTTATTTAATAAATAAAAATGTAATCTTTAATCGTTCGATTTTTTTTTTCGAAAAATAATGGCCTTTCTATAGCCAAAAAACGGCCGTTTTTTTCGTTAAAATCGAACCATTAACTTTGACTGTCCACCATTTTGTGAAAAATGAATATTTTTTAAAATCCTTCGATTAAAGACTAGTTTATACTTATATTTGACTAAATCCATCCGCATTTTTTTTTTCAGATGATCCACTTCGCCGCAATGTTGGTCACCGCAAACCGTGTATATAAAAACATTATTTCATTGACGGCCATTTGCCACTAAACAATGTAATATTTTTCAATAAAAAAATTACTGAAAGTTCTTCAAGATGTGTTCTTTAAAATGGTATATTGATCGATTAAAAAAAGTTTCGTAGTTTTCTTTAAAAAAATTCATGAAAAAGGCCTTTTTTGCGCTAAAAGTGGGGGTAACGCCTTAAGAAGCCTAACGATGTCGCGAGAACGATGACCGTAGAATTCGTTAGTAAACAACGATAAAAGCAGTTCCCGCTATGGTTCTTGGGATCTCGGTGGGTCATCCTCGACGCATTTTACTATCTCCTCTTTACTCACAAATGCTCCGGTCATCATTCTCGCGGCATCGTCTGCCTTCTTGACAAAAAGTGGAATGAAAGTGGAAAGTGGAAGTGAAATGACTGGAAGTGGAATGAACGCAACGACAAACGGCACCGTCGAATCGGGATCGACCGGACGAGGACCCCAGAACCACGGCGAGCACTGCTTTTATCGGTGTTTACTAACAAATGTTTCGATCATCGTTCTCGCAGCATCGTCAGCCTTCTTGGTAAAAAATCACCGGAAGTAAGATGAAATCAGAGACAAACTCCGGGCCATCGCGTCGAGAATGACCGAACGACACCAGAAGACCCATCGCGAGCATTGCTTTTCTCTTTGGTTATCAACAAATGCTTCGGTCATCGTTATCACGTCATCGTCAGACTTATTAACGAAAAAAAACTGCAAGTATGATAAAAGCAGAGACACACTCGGGCCCGTCGTATCGAGAATGACCGACCGAGACCCCAAGAACCAGAGCGAGAACTGCTTTTATCGTTGTTCACTAACAAATGCTCCGATCAATATTCTCGCGGCATCGTCAGCCTTTTTAACGAAAAATGGCCGGAAGTAAGATGATAGTAGAGACAAACACGGGTCCGTCGTATCGGGATCGACAGAACGAGGCCCCCAGAACCATCGCGAACACTACTTGATCTTCGTTTAGTAAGAAATGCTCCGGCCGTCGTTCTCGCGGCATCGTCAGCCTTCTTGACGAAAAATGACCGGAGGTAAGGCAGTTGTTTATTAACAAATGCTCCGCAAGTAAGGTGAAAGCAAAGCCAAACTCGGAGCCGTCGCGTCGAGGATGACCGTCGGAGACTCCAAGATGCATCGCGCGCACTGCTTTTATCATTGTTCAGTACGAAATGCTCCGGTCATCGTTTTCGCGGTATCGTCAGACTTCTTGAAGAAAAACGATCGCAAGTAAGATGAAAGTAGAGACAAACTCGGGGCCGTCGTATCAGGAATGACCGATCGAGGCCCCCAAAACCTTCGCGAGCACTGCTTTCATCTTTGCTTACTAACAAACGTCCCGTCTTCATTCTGGCGGCATTGTCAGATTTCTCGACAAAAAATGACCCAAAGTAAGGTGAAAGCAAGGATAAACTCGGGGCTGTCACGTCGAGAATGACCGACCGACACCACAAGACCCGAATAACACAATAACCGAAGGTATCACCTTCGGTTATTTTTCGTCGAGAAATCTGACGAAATCGGAGAAATCGGAGCCGTCGTGTCGAGGATGACCGACCGAGATCCGAATAACCATCGCGAGAACTGCTTTCATCTTTTTTTACTAATAAATGCTCTGGTCATAGTCCTCGTAGCATCGTTGTACTTCTTGACGAAAAATGAACGGAAATAAGATGAAAGCAGAGACAAACTCGGGGCCGTCTTATCGGGAATGACCGATCGAGGCCCCCAAAACCACGGCGAGCACTGCTTTCATCGTTGTTTATTGACAAATGCTCCGGTCATCGTTCTTGCGGCATCGTCAGCATTCTTAACGAATAATAACCGAAATCACGATGAAATCAGAGACAACCTCGGAGCCGTCGCGTCGAGGATGGCCGATCGAGACCACAAGAACTATCGCGAGCATTGCTTTTATCTTTGTTTATGAACAAATGCTCTGGTCATCATTTTCGTGCATCGTCAGACTTATTGACGAAAAAAAGACAAATGACCGGAATTATAGTGAAAGCAAGGACAAACTTGGAATCGTCGCGTGGAGGATGACCGACCGAGACGCGAATATTGATTCGAAAACGTATTTAAAAAAATGACTTTCCACTGTTTTGGAGCATCCACCACAACTTTGCAAATATTGGGAAAATGATGAATGTTTCCAGAAATTTTTTGAGCTTATTACATGCCTAAAGACCCTGTAAATTTGCAAATCGATCGGTTCAACCGGTTTCTTTACCCGAATCCACAAACTTTCATGAAAAATTAAAGGGGCACATTTCTTGCTCCTTAGACGTCAAATGACGATGGTTAAAATGAAAACAAAAATTCGTTATCTTTCTCACTACTTTGGTTTTCATGTAATTCTGCATTAACTACTCATCTAATCTCACAAACGAAAATAAATGTCTGTGTTGCATTTTTTTTCTTCAATCGTTTTCGCTTGGAAAATCGTATAGCTATTCGTGTAGAAAAGGCGTATGAAGATTCGCTCGAAGGTATCAACTTAATTCAATGCACCTCATTTCAACTCGCTAAATTATAGCATGCAAACAAAGAAATCGCAGATGATCATTTCATACAATTTCGTAAATAGTTTGACGTGAAAAGAAATAAAGCATTGGTTTTTTAAAAATATTTATTGAATAGTCAATGCGAAATTGTAAGAAAAATAACAGATCTTTCCCACAATATTGTGATTTTTTTTATTTCAAAATGTGTAGAACAATTTATAAAATCATCATCTGTTCAGTGTTGATTCGGATTTTTTGTTTGCATGCTATAATTTAGTCAGTAAAAATTGGTTCCATTAAATTGAATTGATACCCCCAAGCGAATCTCCATACATTTTGTACACGCATCGCCATACGATTCTCCAATGGATGACGATTTAAAAAAAATCAAAACTTTACAATTTGTTTTTGTTTGTGAGATTTGATGAGTATTTAATGGAAAATTACATACAAACAAAAATAGTGAGAAAAATAACAATTTTCGTTCATCTTAACCATGTATTCGGCAAAAAAAATACCTGGCAATATCGATCGTTTTCGCAATATTTGCAAGCCGGTGGTGGATTTGCCAAAACGCCGGAAAAAGTTAAAAATTTTTTTTTTAAATCAGTATTTAGCTCAAAAAAATGTAATCGTTCAAATACTAAAAGGAAGTTATAGAGGAGTTATTCGAGTTTCTGAAACCCACCTTCCGTTCGTTGTACGATCATTACTTCAAGAGATATCGATGATCAACGCAAGAGCTGAATTTTCGTTCGATTGGCGGGATCTCAGCGACAATTGATCGTACAAAGAGCAAAAAATACCAAATTAAAGCCAAATAATTAGTACCCAATATTAATTGAGGCAGAGCATTTTTTTAGCTCGTGGACGATGTTGAAAGACGAAAAAATGAAGCTTTTCTAATCGCTCCATTTTTTATCTCAGCACCGAAGTCACCATAAAAAACCTGAAAAATTTGCTCACAAATGCTTGTTCGTGAGCACTTTTTGGCTTCTCGCAACGTCAGCTGCGGCGTTTTCTCGGTGTCGTTTGCGGTCCCATGACAGCTGCGATGCGAACACAGCAGCGGAAGCTCCAGCGCCTGCTCTCTCCGCTGAATCAGTGCGCAGGTTCCGCCGTTCCCGAGATACTGCGGAAGTCAAACTCAACGTTTGAACTATCGTTCGATTTCGAAATTTTGATATTGTTTTTCTCAGTGATAACATTTTTTGAGCGACTTCTATTCGGATCTTCCTTGTTCAAAATCGAATCGACTTCGCTTCGGTCGGCCCGGAATGCCATTTTTATTTATTTTTTAACTTTTTTTTCCATGAATCTTTATTTTTTCACATGGGCTCTATATTTTTTTTCGAAAAGTTCCCGAAAAGACCATCCAAAAAGCGCACCTCAACTGAATTTGAATGGCCACCTAAATGGATTTAAAAATAGGTGGACATCCCCAAATCGTCACCCTGTATATAGGTATTTATTCCGGGTACGAGAATAAAAATTTATGAATTATTTGTAAAAAAAACCGCATAATGAAAAAAAACCTGAAAAAAATTGTATTGACATATACAGGGTGAGGCACTAACAGTTGCCACGGTGTATTCAACGTGGCAACTGTTTTTGTGGCGACGTCACAACATTTTTTTGTGACGTCGATAATTACAGAGATATTTCTCTGTAATTATCGACGTCACAAAAAAATGTTTAAAACAAAAGTTGTACCGTACGAAAGCGGTCATCGAATGCGACATTTTTTATCTCAGTGGAGGCGCTGTCGCACAGTAAAGG
The DNA here is from genome assembly GCA_963210295.1 of Ophion ellenae. Classification (NCBI taxonomy): domain Eukaryota; kingdom Metazoa; phylum Arthropoda; class Insecta; order Hymenoptera; family Ichneumonidae; genus Ophion; species Ophion ellenae. The sequence continues at coordinate 13,235,101 of OY723390.1, read as the reverse complement.
TCACCTCTACTTTTTTAAACGGGACGGTACATTTTTTTCAACTATCTTGTAGAGCATCGAAAACTGTATAAAAAACATTCAGGGATCAAAGTCGTTCAAGGTCATTTAAGATCAAAAAGTGACATGAACTTAATTTTTATGCGGAATTATTTTTATTCAGAGTAGATGTTCAAAGTGATTGCCATTGGAATCAATGCAGTATTGCAATCTCCTCATGACGAATTTCTTATCACTTCGGCACTTATCACCGAAGTCTTGCCATTGTGTTGTATGTAAACAACGGCATCAAACCTACAATGTACACGCAACATTGTACAATGTTTCGCCCAAACAAACTCAAGATAACGATAGTAAGAATGGTGAGATTAGTATTAATGAATCAAGCGAATGTAAATGATGTATTCTTTTGAAGAGCAAACTGATATGCGTCTAATTTACGGAGAATGTCAGAAAAATGCAGTGAGAGCTAGAGACTTATACGCTGAAAGATTTCCTGAACGTTGTTATCCTACACGCCGTACGTTTCAAATGTTGTACACTAAACTGAGGACAACTGTTTGCTTAACCCGTCGGGAAAGTATCCGACAAAAGCGAGTTACTAACGAAGAAACGGAAATTGGTATTCTTGCCGCCGTTCATCGAGACCCTTGTGCGAGTTCTCGTCAAATTGCGAGGGAATCTGGCGTAAGCCAAAGAAGTATTCTACGTGTTCTACATCGTCATAAATATCATCCTTACCACATCAGTCTCGACCAGGAATTAACTGGTACGGATTTCATGAATCGCACTAAATTTTGCCGATGGGCTCAACGCCAGATTCAGAGAGATGACTCATTTATGAATCGGATTTTATTTACTGATGAGGCAACATTCACGAATCTTGGAAATATTAACTTGCATAATATGCATTTGTGGTCAACTGAAAATCCACATTGGCTGCGGCAAGTTGCACACCAAAGACCGTGGTCAGTTAATGTATGGTGTGGGATTATTGGGGATAGAATCATATGCCCTTATTTCATCGAAGGGAATCTTGATAGTAGGAAGTACACCACATTCCTTCAATAAACATTAGGTCCGTTATTGGAAGAAATACCTTTAGAAACAAGAACCAGAATGTGGGATCAACACAATGGATGCTCGGCATATTTTTCGCTGATAGCTAGAAATTAATTGCAAAAGAGATTTCCAAATCGTTGGATTGGACGCGGAGGAGCTGTATCGTGGCCGGCTCGCTCGCCAGACTTGACGCCTCTGGACTTTTTTCTTGTGGGGATACTTGAAAGATCTTGTTCATAAAGAACGACCAACTACGCCGGATGATATGCGAGAGAGAATTCTTCGAGCCTGTGATTCGATAAGTGCCGAAGTGATATGAAATTCTACACAATCCGTGATGATGAGATTGCAATACTGCATTGATTCCAATGGCAATCACTTTGAACATCTACTGTGAATGATGGTAATTTCACATAAAAATTAAGTTCATGTCACTTTTTAATCTTAAATGACCTTGAACGACTTTGACCCCTAAATGTTTTTTATTTAGATTTCGATGCTCTACAAGATAGTTGAAAAATGTACCGTCCCATTTAAAAAAGTGGAGGTGACCTTTACTGTGCGACAGCGCCTCCACTGAGACAAAAAAATGGTCGCATTTGATGACCCCTTTCGTACGATACAACTTCTGTTTCGAACATTTTTTTGTGGCGTCGATAATTACAGAGATATTCAAGGTGGTAATAGTTAGTGTCTCACCCTGTATAAAGGTAGGTTTACACTACGACACTTTGGTGTATACACTCAATGTATACATCGAGTGTCTGTGTGTGAACCCCACTGTCTGATCTCGCGACATTTATTGCGACATCTCGCTAGGTGTGGCGCCGAGCGCCGTGTGATCAGGTTGTGTCGGAGTGTCTGCCGCAGTGTTCAAGTTTTCGAACCGGCGCGAAATTTTCCAGACACTCGCGACCCGCGTTAAATCGAAATGGCCATTAGGTAGAGCAAGGAGAGCATTACAAATTTGATATCTTTTGTGGAAGGACTGCCTGAACTTTGGCAAATATGTTGCGCTGATTATAAAAATAGAGTAAAAAACAGGCAGCACTTCGATGCTTAGCGGAACAGTTTGGCACAATATCGGCTAAAGTCGGCAAAAAAATTCATAATTTAAGAACACAGCTTAAGGGGCTATACCAGTGTGAACGCAGGAAATTTGGGTGATTTTCAGGATTTTTTGGAAGAAAAATACTCAATTGAATATTTTGGAAAATTAAAAATATATTTGGCCTATATTACATAATTTTTTGATAGAAAAATATTGAGATCCAAGCGACTTATGCGCTACCTTCGCAGACGCAAAAAAAAAAGTTCCTCCACTGCTGACATGATTCCGGCTGATTGAGTAGCTGAAACCGAAAAACGAAAAAAATGTCGTTAAACTGGAAGGTATCTCCTGTACAATGACGTAGGATTTTTGAAAAATATCAAAATCTAACAAAATGGCGTGGTTATGAAAAAAGTCTGTTTTCTTGCCTATAAAATGGTCGTTTTTTTCAATGCCAAATCGTCAATTCGATTAAAGTAAATATATTCAAGAGTACTCAGTTCAATTTTCAAGTCAATCGGATCTCTTTGAGTTACAATGTCACCAAATTTGACAAAATCTAATTTCGAGAAAAATGCGTTCAAAGACTTAACTATCGATTTTGGCAAGATAAAATGATATGGATGTATATAATATAAATGATAATGATATTCTTGAAAGAATAAACTGTCGAAAAAGGCAAAAAATCGATCTTCTTAACGTGTCACAGTGGTATAGCCCCCGAACAACAGTGCACAAAATTACGGCTGCCCCCGCACGGCATTTCTCCATGGCGTCCGAGCGGGTACTGCAGACGTGTCAGTAGTTTTGTGTGTGAACATCTGAGACACTTGTGTAGCGACATCACAGTACAGACACTTTCTGGGACACCGAAACCGTCTTATGTGTGAACAGAACGGACATTAGTGTCGGACATTTGTATCGCAATAAGTATCGTAGTCTATGCAGATCTTAATACTAAAGAATATATTCTATAAGATTCATGGAGCTGTCACCTGTACCTCCTTAAAAATTACCGGCGAATAAACTTTACCATGATTTTTACTTGAGCCATTGATGTATACATATATACAACACCGTTGACATTATTTCAGCTCTAAAACTTCACTGTCTAGATTTGTTTGCACGATATAAATTTTCACGGGGGTCCGAAGGGAAATACAGCTCATGGAAAAAAGAAATGTCTTATATGATTCTTTAACTTTTGAGACGAGTGCCAATCAATAAATAGCCATGATAGCTTAGGAGAAAAACTAAATTGAATTGGTATGAAAGGTCCCATATCATTAGGAGAGTCGAGGGATAACTCTGTGTTGAGTTTGCATAAAATGTTCCATACATATACGGGTATAATATACGCACCGATACGTAAACACCGTTCACTGGAGATATTGTATACGATGTTGTGCGGTGAAAAGGTCGATGGTAAGCCATCGGTTTGTTTTCGCGAACACAAATAATGAAGAGTCCGTGGGCGCTTACGTGGTATGTCACTCGTATCTTCACGATTCTCCAAAATCGATAGCTCCTGAAAACTCATAGATATTGATGAAATTTTTCGACGACTGTCATACACTTGTATAATTTTGGAAGCTGTTAAAATTTCAGAAGAATGAAAATATAATTTCAAAAAGCTTAATGTATAAAATGTACCTAAATCCATATCTCAATTCTGTTACTACAAGTACGCTTTGTTGAAAAAAGTGAGGCAAGCTTCTTGACAGATAAAACCTGGATAGTTAGCGTAAATGGACGAAGAAAAACAAATTTTTACTCCGTTATATTGAAACTGTGCGATAATGAGCAAAGAATTATCACTATTACAGCCGTAATAAGATTTACGAAATCGAGAGAACATATTGAACAAAATGGCCAATCTCTTTTTGTCAAAGTCCAAATTCAAATCAACGTAAGGATAGGAATCCGAGTTGAGATAAAGTTTACCATTGGCGAGTTTGCAGTCGTCGAATAATGTAATGTCCTTTGCCATAGAATTTTTTTTGCCAGTCTGCAGCGCAAACATTACATATCTTGGTTTCTCTAGCTGGGGAGCAGCTTTTACAGTCCATGAAGTGGATGCAGTGGATACTGCATCCCAAGTATAGATAGATCCCAAGGATAGTATAGATCCCAAGAGCGAAAGCTCATATTCAAGTATCGCCCACTCTCCAATGTTCCAAGTAATGACAATTTAGTTATCTCGTTTAATATTACGTGAGGTATACGCCATTGTATCTTGAGCAATTAAACTTCTACCTCTACTAATGGATGCTGACCGAATACGCAATTGTTATCATTGCGTGAACGTATCAGAATTAGCTCATGACGAGCATTGATAACAACGCGCTTGTAATCTTCGCAGAATCCTAGCAATATGTTGAAAGGTACACAAAAATTGAAGTATGTTCCCCCATTATTATGTGTTACATCCCACGCAGCATTTTTCAAAGCATGACTCCTCTCAGGACTTAGAGAGGTGTAGTTTTTAATCGTGGTTGTTATTCCAACGTTTCGATTGCGATCAATCTCCACACCATCGAGCTCATAACGAACCTAATCGGTAGGGGGAAGTCGCTGTCGACGAATGTTTTGTGGGGGCGGGGGTCAGGTAGTGGTGAGTGAACGTTGAAAGCCCATAAATCTCCTAATTTATCATAGACAAAAAAAGATTAGCATCGATGCAATGTTTTTTTTTCTACACTATTTAGCCTGTGTGAAAATAAAACTAACACACACGATGTGTACGTGTAATGGCCATATATGGGTAGGGAAATTTCGTTAATTTGATGCGATACATGAAGGGGACGGCTTTTCAAAGCCGTTTATTTATGTGATGGAGGTGTGATGCGCTTGGTATCGTTTCCGAATTCTTTAAAATGATTGTATGCGTGTCCACTCATGTCACGACTCTCGCCGACACCGGAGACAGATACTGACATGTCGGGATTTCTTAGAAAAACTATAAACTTCAGAGATCTATCGCCAAAGGGTTTTTGACCCCAGATAGGTCTCCGGAGCACAGCTGCACTCGGGAAAAAAATGTTTCGATGTATGGAGGACTCGTTTTCATTTCGAAATATAACGTCGAGATGTTCAGATTTGCGAGTATGTACGCAGTGCATCCGGCCAAGCACCCCCTGGACTTGACCAAAAACGAGCTCGAACAGGTTCCAAAGGTCTTGCTCCTAAAATATTGGAGTGAATATGTTGGCTTATTGTGGGATCGTTTGCCAGAACATCATCGGAACGATAGTGAAGTGATATCATATCTTCTATGCACAGAGCATTGTAATACACCACAGATGAAAGATCACATCGATGGCCCCTGCTTCAACGTCGGGAATGTGAAAAATGCTGTGGAAATTCTCCACGTACGAGGTTCTTCAAACGTGTTTAACCCGTTTTTTGGAAGTGTGAAAAAATGTCGGTGAAATTCTCCACGTACGAGGTTCTTCGAAAGTATTTGAACCCGTTTTTCATGATTGGAAAAGTAGGGAGAAGTTTAAAAATTTAAGTGAAAGGGTTATGAGGGAGCTTATAATTTCGTAGTCCAAGCTCGGACTGCAGTATTTCATCGCGACATCAACATCTCTCCAAAAAGAACTTTGAAAGTGCGGGGGAAATGGATCTCTCAAGTATCAACAAAGTCAGCGTGATGGCGGAATTCCTTCCAACGAAGAAGCGCATTTCTCGAATCCCTTCGCAAAGATGGTAGGGGCTCCTTGCAAGATTTCTCGAATTGTCTTTCTAGCTACCTCGTAAGGTATACCGCTGTGTTCCCATCGGATTCCATGGAAATTGCGTTGCTTATACTTGGTCGGTAAAGAGTCCCATGCAAATGGTGCATCGAAGGTGAGCGTCAGCGGATCAGCATCCTTGTCGTGGAGTTTCATGATGGACATCACCTTTAGGATAAATTTGTTGATGGGTCTCTTGAAGCCCTTTACATCGACGATAAGCTCCATATTGACTGACGTGGACGCGAATTTTATGCAATACGTGTTTGTAGTCTTCGGGCGCTGCTTGTACAATGGCATTGTCGTCGGTCTTTGATCTCGTGAGAATCAACTCGTGCTTGGCATTTACGACAATTTTCCGATAATCTTCGGCAAACCCGAGGAGCATGCCATTGTACAAACAGCGCCCGAAGACTACAAACTCGTATTGCATAAAATAGAATGGCTCGTACCGTATGGAACAGTCTCGAATCAGCGAAAAATTCAGCTGATAAAGATTCTCGCCAAAGACGCACCAATCTCCATGAGTTTCCGAACACGGGAACTGTTGAATATCCATTGCCACCTGTCACCTCTAAGCACGTGTGGTCTGTGAAATCCTCGAATCAGCTGGAGAAGCCACGTTATGTCATACTCGCGCTGCAGCTGGGACGGAAAAATAAAAAACAACAAAAGGCGAGCCACTTTGATCATTGTAACCTGAGCGATGGTAAACTTTACTTCAACTTATAGTGTTCTCCATATGGAAATTTGAATTTAAACATTGATCAAAATCAATATGCTGTACTCTACGAGATGTATGCACACTTTCAACCGACCTATTACAACAAAGAGGCCGAACCATGGTTGAGCAGGATTGAATTTTTAGAAAAAGCCCCCCCCCCCCTCCTCGTTGTCATCGGCTGCTCAAAGCAAAACGATTCTCTCAAGTTCGGCCCTGTTGGCGTGCGCCTTGAGTTCGAATTGAAAAATAATATTGCGCTACAAACTTCAGTATACTGCATGATCCTCCATGATCGTATTGTCGAGTACAATCCAATCAGCGGTGGGGTTAAAAAATTGGTATAAAATCATGCCGATAATTCGCGTCCACGTCAGTCAACATGGAGCTTATCGTCGATGTACAGGGCTTCAAGAGACTCATCAACAAATTTGCCCTGAAGGAGATGTCCATCATCAAACTCCACGACAAGGATGCTGAACCGCTGACGCTCGCCTTCGACGCACCATTTGCATGGGCCTCTTTACCGGCCAAGTATAAAATGACAAACAAGTGGTTGTAACGAAATTTCCATGGAATCCGATGGGAACACAGCGGTATACCTTACGCGGCAGCTAGAAAGACAATTCGAGAAATCTTGCAAGGAGCCCCTACCATCTTTGCGAAGGGATTCGAGAAATGCGCATGGCTATCAAGATTCACGAATCCTGCGACAAACGTCATCGACTTGGAGACTCTGGACTGTCCATCGCTGCAGAAGTTGCCGAAAATCACAAACTCCAAATGCCCCCTTCATTCCTTCAACACGAAATACAACTGCGCCCATGATAATGTAAAATCGCTGAAAAGCTGGTTGAGTGTATACGAAGCGTCCTGTGAGCGAGGGATTTTTTTAAAATGAATAAAAAACATTTTGATAAAAATATATACCATTTGTATTCTTCATTTACGCTACGACGAAAATTGCTTTACATTTCTCCTTCTCATTCTCCGTCTGTGATCCGGACGGCTGTTCCGCTCAACGATGCTGCACCAACATATTTGCTCTTATCCACCATACTCAAAAACGATGGAACTTGACGCTGTTGTATTTTCCACAACTGCATGTAGAGTTGACTATTACGCGCCAATTGCATCATACTCGCGATGATGCGGACAGTCGGTCGACGATGGTGTTCGAACGAATTTCGTCTTTTCCACTATGTGCGTGCTCAGATTTAGAAAAAGTTTATGCTGTTGTATTTTCCACCTTCGTATGTCATCCAGAGATTATGATCACGTGCCGCCTGCCGCATTCGCTCGAACATTTCCAAATCTTCATCGAAGGCCTTCCCAAGTCGCGCTTGTAACAAGACAGCGAATTCATCCGCGATGTCCGCGATGTAGCGTTTCCCAAACTTGGTTTGTACCGCCCTCATGTCAGAGATTCGATGATCCGAGTGAACGCGGAGCTCTGACAGCTTCTTCGTTGGGAGGAATTCCGCCATCACGCTGACTTTGTTGATACTTGAGAGATCCATTTTCCCAGCACTTTCAAAGTTCTTTTTGGAGAGATGTTGATGTCGCGATGGAATACTGCAGTCTGAGCTTGGACTACGAAATTATAAGCTCCCTCATAACCCTCCCACTTAAGGGGTTACCCCCACTTGCGATTTTGAAAAAATCGATTTCCTTTATTGCATTTTTTAAAAGTATGAGTATCTCAGAATAAGTCCTGAAAATTTCAAGTCGATCCGAACAAAATTGACTGAGATATGAGCGTTGAAAGAGAAGAATCCGTTGTGTAAACGACTGGCTAGTCTGCCGTCTGGCGCGCTCGACCCTCCCTCCGACCTTCAATGAATTGTTCGATGAAAAGGGTCGTATACCTGGCATTCACAACATTCATATAATAGACTGGAATTTATAAAAACGTATTTTCGTTGTCTGTTGTGGTCTAAACTCGTCAGTGTAGCTCGAAAGTTCGACTATATAAGACGTATATTCCGCCGTTCATAATATTATAAGCGCAGTTTTTATTCATTTTACATTCAAAAATGGATCGAAAAAAAGGTTCGCGACAAACAAGAAACAGTGATAATTTACGGAAATCTCGACCAAAAAAAAGGAAGGGTATGTTTAACCCCAACCTGGCCGAAACGGAAACTGAAAGTTTCAGCACGTCTGCGAAGAAACTGAAACATAATATTGATATAACTGATGCCGCTTGCAAAACGGAAATTTGGTGTTGCCTTCGTAACATTCTTCCTTCACGAGTGCTCTCAGCCGCACGTCTCTCTGCCAGTGCAATCCGTGCTTCGTCCATTTTATCAGCGTATTCGTGCGCGTTGTGTCCACAGCTCACTCCGATTGAGTGAAATAAAATAATAATGATTTTGAACCTTCGTTGAATAGTCCAACGGCAATATAAGCTGCTAAATTTACAACGATTGCTCCACTCGAGACGATTTTCGGGCTGATTTTCCAAATAAGTTGGTTGACGCTTTCGTTGTCATTTTGATTGAAGCCACCAACGCATCTTTCGAGTACAGTTTCCTTACTTAGATCGTTGTATATAGGTCTGATAGCATCCAATACATTTGATGGGAGTGGTTTGTAATCGTGTTGGAAAGCCTCGTTTCTCGGCTGAGCTCGTTGATACGAACACCACGATTCTTCACCGGTTGGACATCTCTCATGGTGTGGATTTGCATCGGTTGAACTGTAATGATCGAAGGTCGCCCATATTGCCTCATGCATATCGTGAACAGAAGCAGAATGGCGTCGAATAGCAAGTCCATAGTACACAGTGAGCTTGTCAATAAATTTTCCTGTCAGCTGTCCTTTACCACCAAGCTTTTTGTTTTTTTTTTTACTAAATTACGAAGGCGGGATCCCATACGCTTTTGGACGTGACCGATGCATTCTTATTTTATAACTTCTACGTCGTCATAAGGATGAGAATTTACTAGTCCAGTGTACGTTTTCGAATCTCCGTCTCCAATATAGTAACGGTACAGGACATTATATTTTTCTATTGAAGGCTTGAAGATTTCGCTAATGGAGTCCACCTCCATTTTTCCCGAGGAGCCTTCGTGATTTGCACTGCAGTTATCTTCGTGTGCTTCGTACCATTCTTCGTATTTCGCATCATTTAGCTTATGTTTCCACGATTCACACATTTTACAATACGCACTTTTTACCACAAGATCAAGTACTTTTCCACTGTAGTAGCCTATGACTGATGTGACTCCGAACAACGACGTATATCCTCGCTTCCTCCAGGATCCATCTCCGGAAATTGTTAATTGAGGAGTTGCATCGCCGTCTGCATTAGGTGTATCTTCAATTTCTTCTCGTACGGCTTTTTTAAATATTACATCTGCACATGTTTTCAGACTGATAAATACTTTTCAAAATTATTGATTATGTAGTCTCGGTAAGAAACCTTGGCATGTCCATAAGTCCGCAAAATTTTTGTGCTCCAGCCAATCCTATGCCGAGAACTCGCATGGTGAATATAAATCGACGATTTATTTCATACGAATGTTCCAAAAAAGGAGAAGATGGTATCAAATTATCTGCACATGAGTCACATTTCACAACGGTTTTGAAGCCTAGTCCTCTTGCACTTACCGTTTCAAATGTAATATTTCCATTACACGTTTTGCACTTCACTACATTTGAAATAGCAGCAAACACAACCCAAAAGTTCAAAATCCGATATTCAATATTGGGACTTTGATTCACAGTCATATCAATATTATTTTTCAGTTTCTTCGCAGACGTGGTGAAACTTTCAGTTTCCGTTTCGGCCAGGTTGGGGTTAAACATACCCTTCCTTTTTTTTGGTCGAGATTTCCGTAAATTATCACTGCTTCTTGTTTGTCGCGAACCTTTTTTTCGATCCATTTTTGAATGTAAAATGAATAAAAACTGCGCTTATAATATTATGAACAGCGGAATATACGTCTTATATAGTCGAACTTTCGAGCTACACTGACGAGTTTAGACCATAGCAGACAACGAAAATACGTTTTTATAAATTCCAGTCTATTATATGAACGTTGTGAATACCAGGTATACGACCCTTTTTATCGAACAATGCATTGAAGGTCGGAGGGAGGGTCGAGCCCGCCAGACGGCAGACTAGCCGGTCGTTTACACAACGGATTCTTCTTTTTCAACGCTCATATCTCAGTCAATTTTGTTCGGATCGACTTGAAATTTTCAGGACATATTCTGAGATACTTATACTTGAAAAAAATGCAATAAAAAAACTCGATTTTTTCAAAATCGCAAGTGGCGGTTATCCCCTTCAACTGCTCTACCTGTCGGTTGGCACGCGGAGTACTATCAGCGACAAGGACATGTTCAATCCATTCTTCACCTGGAAATTCCTTGAATTGGTCAGACGTAATCGCAGTTCCGCGGTCACTTATAATACGGCGTGGTTTACTGTACGCCTGACAATAATTTTGAAGATGTCTAATCGACTCTTCAGAAGCCGTTGACTTACACGCATCCTATTTTATGAATTTCGTGAACCCATCGACAATCGAAAGAATATGTTTTGTGACGGGGAATTATTTTTACTTACCATGGAATCGCGAACGTGAATACGAGAGCTAGGTGCGGGAACCGTCACCTTCGGCCGTCCACCCCGCGTGGGTGCATCCGCACTACCCGGGGCGCCAGAGAATTTTATTCGACCGAATTTCTCAACCGGTATACCCAGGGGCCAGGGGGATCCGCCCTGACCCACCATTGGAGCTGGAGACCTCCCTGATGTTTGTTTCGCCGTAATCGTGTAACCGGACTAACTGGATGCACTTACCCGAGGAGACGGTAGCGGTAGAGCACGGCCGCTCAGGCTGTGAGTCATGGTAGAGGCGTCGGGATTCACCAGGAGTAGCGTACGAGTCGTCAGATACGCGGGAACAATAAAAAATGACAAAAAAAACAAATTGTTTTATTTTATTTTGCGGGAGTTGGTAGTTTTCAAACCACGGGAACTTATCTCCGTCTGGAAGGACCCGCCTTCCGGGCACGAGATCGCGAGCAGGACCCGTGGATAAACACGTCTGTCTCACACAGCGTCAGGAGCGAAACTCCGACGGACCTCGTTCGAGAGCAAAATCGATCGTCAACTATACCTCGCGCGGCGAAGGCCAGCGAGCGAGATCATTGTCGAGCGCGATTATCGAACAAAATGTAATTACGCTCGCGCGCTCATCTCATGCGAGAAAGCTACTTCGAGCGAGAACATTTTCTTATAATATTTGTGAGCTGAAATATTATTTCGGGAGCTAGAATATCCTGGAAGAATATTCCTTTCGGAACCTATATTTCCTGCCCGAGTATCCCGCAAGCGGAACAGTATCAGATCGGGACCTTCCCTCCTAGGTAACATGGAGGCTCTCGGGGGTCACCATGCGAGAGCGGGCAAAGCTTCTCTCTAGAAGCGCGGGGCGAAGGTCTCCCGCCTCCACCCGTAACCCAAACGGCCCGCTCTTCAGCACGATGCACCACTGCAACGGGGCGCCGGCATTTCAGCCAGGCGTGCACCGATTCCTCGAAAGCCTCGTTGGGTGCGTCCCTCGGCCGGGATTGCTCGGTACGTTGAGCGACACGCTGCTCGACCGGGTTTCGCACGCCAACCTCACCAGAACAACGACAAAACCCAAACCTAAAACGTTACAAAAACAAACATACTGGTGGAAAGGCCCGTAACATATACGAAGGGGTTGTAACCCGGGCATCGAGAGCACGACTAAGTCGTCGGTAGCCTTTCTGTGACGTGACTTAAAAGAATCACGTCTCAAGTCCCCACCCCTTAAGGGTGTTCACGATCAGGGAAGTACGCGATCTCTGCTGAGTAAGAGCCTTAGCTGAGATGCACACGTTAGCAATCCTTGTCCCTCCCATTTGTAGTCGGTAGCTCAAAACGGTGGGAAGGACCGAGATCTACTGCGGCAAACCAAGTACCCGCAGCGCGAGAAAGAAAACCAGAACACAAACAATTATTCGTATTCAATAACTAAATTTGTATCTCTCCCGTTACAGTCGGTAGCCTTAAGGTAGGAGAGATCGGGATCTACCGTGGGCGACTAATCGCCCCACAGCACGAGAATATAAAATCGCACAAAACAAAAAAAAAAATATTTTTGCGTAAACGATAGCATGGTCGTCTCTTCCCGTTACAATTCGGTAGCTATAATATGGGAAAGAGACCGAGATCTGCCGTGGACGAATAACCGCCTCGCGACGCGAGAAATAAATTGGACCAAACGATCCACAAGTAGCACCACCAAGGACGGAACAATCGAACCAGAATCGGACTTACCAAATCAGCTGGAGTGTCCTTACTTCGGTGGTGTCTCCGGGAACTCTACGGGAACTGCTCCAAATTTTTCATTTCATTCTCCGGGGTAATTGGTGCCGAAAACCAAGTCGGCTCGTCGCGACTCACGGGAACGGTGAGGTTTATTTCCCTCACCGGGGAATCAGGGGCTTAGCCCCCTATCGCGGGACCTGCAGGACATCATGGTCCTGCACGAGAACTGGGGCTGGAGGCCGCTCAAGGCGTGAACTGCGGGGCGTTGCCGCCCCGCGCGAGAACCCGCGCTACCGCCTGTATTGCGAGAACTGTGGGGCGTTGCCGCCTCACACGAGAGCTAGGGCCAAAGACCCACATATCGAGAACTCGGGCCAACTCGAATCCTCCGAAAATCGGGGAATCGGGGCTCCGATGCGAGAGCTCGCAGGGGTCGGCTTAGGGTTTAACCGCATGGGCCTGCGAGTTACCCCGCCTGCGCTTGCCACCCCTACGCCGCCTCCGGGCCTTCTTGCCCGAAGGGCCGGGAACGGGCTCGACCGGTGTCGCCGGTGGGGAGGCCGGCGGCGGCGGCCGCACGTTGCGGGCTTCCGCTCGCGCTAGCCGCATCACCTTCAGCTCTTCCCGCGGGACGTTGCGGCCGGCCTGCGAGATGTACGGGCCCGCCTCCCGCCAACCCTCACTACAACGCGGGCACGTTCGCAGGGTTTTGCCCTTTCGTCCGCACCGACGGCAGAAGGTGGCTGTCGGAAGGCCCCGCGGGCAGTCACTATAGCGGTGACCCACCTCACCGCAACTGTAACATGCCCGCTCGAGAGCGGGTCTCCGCCGACGAGATGGCCCGCCGCCTGGGGGTCGGCGGTCGGTCGCCGGGGCCGTCACCCGCGCCACCGTAGGGGGTTCAGGTGCCGTCCCCGGGCCCGCCGGGCCTCCGTCCGCGGGCAACGGGAGCTCATGGGCATCCTCAGCCTCATGGTCCTCCGCGACCATCGAGACCGGAGAGTACACCGGTTGGCTGGCCCGCCCGGGACCCATGGCGTCGTGGGCTAAGTCTCGGATGGCCTTAATGAGGCCCTCCGCCGACTCGCCGTCCCGAGGCTCCGAGTCTCGGAGCGTAGCCACGCACGCCCGGAGCATCTCCCCCGGGGCCCACGATAAGGGTGGGGGCGACAGAATGGACGCCTCCGACCGCGGGAGCGTGGCGCCAAACCGGACCAAGTGGTCGAGCCATGGTCCGCCCGTCGCCTCCTCGCCCTCCAAATCCACAACTTCCCGCTCGGGAGTGGTTGCACCGGAAGACATATTCGGTATCCTGCAATCAAAAATAATGATTAGTGCGATATCATGGGGTTCAATAGGGTTTTAAGTCCTGCACGGAAACTTTCCCTTTCGATCGCCCATCGAGATCGGTTAGTTCGTACACTACCCACGAGAGCCGTTTCGAGATCAACAGAGGCCCCTCATACGGGGGCTCGAGAGCAGCAGTCAATCTCTTGGCTGCAGACGAGAACCGATGCGCACGGCGCAACACGAGATCACCAACCTGGAACGTACGATCTCGGCGATGGAGATTATACTGTTCCGATTGCTTCTGGAACGCTTTATTGAGAGCATGCGTAAGAGCCGTCCTCAACGTGTCGAGTCGGGCCATACGCCTCACCCACTCCTCAGGAGGACGTGGAGCGATGTCGGGATCGCCCTCGGCCTCCCGTCGCGGCGATGTCGCTGGCGAGGGTTCGCGGCCGAAGTTCGCGAATGCAGGCGTAGCCTGTAGAGAGCTATGATGCGCCGTATTGTACGCAAACCGGAATTCATGCAGGTGTGCGTCCCATTCCCGATGGCTACCCTCCAGGAAGGCGCGAATCATGATTTTCACCACGCGATTTACCCGCTCGGTAAGATTGGCCTGGGGGTGATACGGCGGGGTGGTGCTATGCCGTATCCCCACGCGTTCAGTCAACTCGCGTATGTCGCGGTTGACGAACTCCGTGCCATTGTCCTTGATCAGTACTTTGGGCGCTCCCCAACGGGCGACGACCAGGCCATCGAGATCCTTTGCGATAGCTTTTCCGTTTGCCCTGCAAAGGGGCTGGACCTCTCTATCCACTTGGTGTAGAGATCCTGGATTACGAGAACATATGAGTGGCCAGATCGCCCGGGAGTGATCGGCCCCATAATGTCGGTAGCACGACCTTCCACGCATCGAGATCCTCAAACTCGAGATCCGCTAAATAGGAGGGACGATGATAGTACAGTCGACCCTCAACTATCTACCAATCCGGGAACTTATCCGGGACCCGCTCGACATTGCGGACCCGGCGACGGTACCATTGATCCCGAGTGTCCTGGATGCACGCCAAGGCGTCATCGTGACCCTCAGGGATCCTCGAGAGCGCATCGGGAATGTGGTGCAGTGCGCCTTTCCGATGGATTATGGTGAAACTGTACTCCAGTAACTCCAATGCCCATCGCGCTAACCGACCAGTGGGGTTCTTCAAATTGTGCAGCCATTTAAGGCTGCTGTGATCAGAGATCACAGTGAAGCTGTACCCCTTCAGGTAGCAACGGAATTTCCGTATGGACCAGAGCACAGCGAGGCACTCTTGCTCCGTCACGGAGTATTTCCGTTCCGGCGCAGTAAGAGCGCGGCTCGCGTAAGCGATAACTCGTTCGTGCCCATCAATCACCTGCGTGAGGACGGCACCGAGACCCACGCCGCTAGCATCAGTCTGCAGCGTGAACGGGAGCGAGAAGTCGGGACAGGCGAGCGTCGGAGCGCTAGTCAAGCACCGCTTCAATTTATCGAGAGCATTCTGTTGTTCGGGATCCCATCGCCACTCGACGTCTTTCTTAGTAAGGCGAGTCAGAGGTTCGGCGATGGTCGCGAACTCCGGTATAAAGCGACGGTACCACGACGCCATGCCGAGGAACCGACGCAGTTGCCGGATGTTCCGCGGTTCGGGATAATCAAGTACGGGAGCCAATTTGTCGGGATCAATCTCTAGGCCTTGGCGGTTCACCAAGAAGCCGAGATAGCGAACCTGGGGGAGGCAAAATTCGCTTTTCTCGCGGTTAATTGCCAGCCCCGCTTCCGAGATCTTAGCGAGAACCTTCCGAAGCCACACAAGGTGCTCGTCGAAAGTCCTGGTGACAATGATGATGTCATCCAGGTAAACGAAAACGTGTGGATACATATCCACACCAATAAGCCGGTCCAGCATCCGCTGGAACGTTGCGGGAGCATTTGTTAGACCGTAAGGCATCCGCTTGAATTGAAACAAGCATCGGCCTGGCACAACAAAAGCGGTAACTTCGCGAGAAGCGGGATCCATTGGCACTTGCCAATACGCCTGACTCAAATCGAGAGTCGAGATGTAATTAGCTTGTCTCAACTCATCGAGAATACCGGTCATGTTCGGGATGGGGTAAGCATCCTTCTTCGTGACCGCGTTAACCCTTCTATAATCGATGCAGAAACGGTATTTACCGTTCGGCTTCTTAACCATAACGACTGGGCTAGCCCAGTCGCTACTTGACGGTTCGATTATTTCAGTCGAGAGTATCCGATCCACCTCCGCCCACATAATGTCGCGGATGACCGGAGTCACGGGATATGGCCGCTGCTTCACCGGGGAGCTGTCCCCCACATCGATGCTATGTGCAACGAGTGAGGTAACTGCCGACTCAGCCGGTATCTGTGGCACGTGAGCATTGAGGAGCTCGTCTAGACGAGCTACCTCATCGGGATCCGGCGTACACAACCCACAACACATAGTAATGCGGGGCGTGCCGGCTTCCGGGCTGAAGGCGTACAGGGTCTCTGGTGTGTCGCGAAACCACCAGGACTCACTGTAAAAGTCCCCCACCATCCGGGCTGCCCGTAAGCTATCTAATCCAAGGATTAGATTTTCCGAGAGCGAGTGCAGGTGATGCGCGAGAATCGTGACCGGACGGCCATTAAGGAGCAAAGGCACACGGGATGCTAGGTGCACGGTTTCGATTTGACCATTCGCGACCACTACTGATCGCGGTGGGATCCTTATCGTTTCCGTGCCGAGACCTGCCAACCATTCAATGAGAACGGGGCCGATAAAGGTCTTAGTTGCGCCTGAGTCCACGAGAGCTCTTACGGGTTTTCGCTCTGGTCAGAAGCCGAATTTACGACGACCTGCTCGAGAGGAGAGTCCTCCTCTGGAGGGGTCGGGTCGGTAGCTTGTCGACTACGTAGCTGTCGCCTTCGCCGTTTCTTACGTTCGGTAGCCTGTTGGCGTGGCGTCGCTACACGGGAGCTGCGCGAGAAGGTTTGATGGTCGAGGCTAGTCCCGGGAGGCGGAGGAGATTTCTTCACTCGCCCCCTCGACCGTTTCCCCGATTGCAGAAGGGGCAACGGCTCGCGGACACGCCCGACTGACCACAACGGTAACAAAAGAGGCGCCGAGGGTCCGGGCACTCTCTGTGTCGGTGGCCCGTTTGTCCGCAATTCCAGCAGCAGGGCAACTCGATGGTTCGGTAACGGGGGTGGTCCCTGGAGGACCACTCGGTAACTTAGACGCGGCGTTATCGGCCTTGTCCTTCCGGAACTGGCCCTTGGGAGGCCTCGAGAATGACCGGCGAGGCGGGGTAGACCGGGACGGACTGTGCCCCTGCGTCGCCTTAACGTGACCCGATGCCCGTTTGTTGCGCTGGGGCAACAGCGCATCGAGCATCTCCGGAGCGTCCTCCTCGCAAGAGGAGGCTGTTTCGTGAGTGATCGCTGCCGGGCTCTGCATGAGGTAGAAGCCGGAGCGACGGGATACACGCGGCTTCTACCGCGGCTCACGGTAAGCGTACGCCGGGCAGAGGGAGGCCTCTGGCTTCGGTGGTACGCGGTGCGTGCTCATGCTGCTCAGGATTCTCTCCTGACGTGCAGCCACACGTTCGAGATCTTTCATCGTCCAGTGGTCCTGCAAAGGAGTGACCAGACGGAATGACGGTAGCATGTTACGATGAGCGGAGCGTACCTGCTCTCGCTCCGTCCAGGCTGGATCCAGACGGGAGAATAGGCCGCTCATGCAGCTCAAGTAGACGAGAGCAGACTCCGACTCGCCTTGAGTCCGGCACGAAATCTCTTCGCGGAGCGCGATCTGGTAATCGGGGTCCGCGAAACGCTCGCGAAATGCGACCTTCGCGGCCTGCCAATTCGAGAGCGTGCCTTGGGCTTGGCGGTACCAAGTCCGCGCTATACCCTTAAGGTAAAATGAGAGCGTTAGGAACAGGCCCTCATCCCGAATACGGGCCAGGACGCACCCCTCGTCGATGAGTGAGAGGAAGTCCTCTACGTCCTCACCGTGACGACCCGAGAACGTGGCCTCCCATCGGCGTACCTCTGGGAGGACTCGGTGAGGAGATAAAAATCTCCTACCCCGACGCGGAACCAGTTCGTCACTCGACGACTCGAGATCACTCCGGTTTAAGGGTACAACCCTACGACCGGGTCCGGTAGGTTGGGGTCTTCCGCCCCCTCGGGAGCTTTGGGCGAGAGGGGGCCAGTCCCCTGTCAGCCTCACCGAAGAGCGCCGGTCCCTGTCGGCGACGGAGACCGGGTCGCTCCACCAGGAGCTTCGGGGCCGCGCCGGGCGTCGCCCATCGGCGGCCCAGGTGCTGTCTATTCGGGTCGGCAGCCCTACGGCGCGGGCCCGTGGGCCCAGCGTCAGGTCCCCAATTGGGATCACGTCATCTGACGAATTGTTAGCGTTTACCGGGAGCCGTGACGGGACCTTCGGTATCGCGCCTCCGGTCGCCATGAAGAGTGTCCTTGGAGTACTCGGGGTTTGGTGGCGTACCGACTTTAAACGGTAGCTAGGGAGATTTCGCCCCCCGAGAACGAGGAAATTCTATTTCCTCTCGTCGAGGGAATTCGATGGGGCGAGAGCGAGCGAGGGAAATTTTTTTCGGAAAAAAAAGAAAAAATAATAATAAAAAAAAAGTTCCAATAATAATTTCCCTCGATCCGAATTATTTTATTCGGATTCGCGAGAGCGAGGGAGTTTTATTCCCTCCCGTCGAAGGAATTCGACGGGGCGAGAGCGAGTGAGGGAAATTTTCCAAAAGAAAATGATAATTAAAAAAAAAAAAAGTTTTAATAATAATTTCCCTCGGTCCGAATTATTCTATTCGGATCCGCGAGAGCGAAGGAATTTTATTCCCTCCCGTCGAGGGAATTCGACGGCGCGAGAGCGAGTGAGGGAAATTGAAAAAAAAATTAAAAAAAATTTCAATAACAATTTCCCTCGATCCGAATTGTTCTATTCGGATCCGCGAGAGCGAGGGAATTTTATTCCCTCCCGTCGAGGGAATTCGACGGCGAGAGAGCGAGTGAGGGAAATTTTTCAAAAAAAGAAGAAAAAAAAATAATAAAAAAAAATTTATTGATAATTTCCCTCGATCCGAATTGTTCTATTCGGATCCACGAGAGCGAGGGAATTTTATTCCCTCCCGTCGAGGGAATTCGACGGGGCGAGAGCGAGCGAGGAAAATTTTCAAAAAAAAGAGAAAGAAAATTTTTTTTTAAACATTTCGATAATAATTTCCCTCAATCCGAATTATTTTATTCGGATCCGCGAGAGCGAAGGAATTGTATTCCCTCCCGTCGAGGGAATTCGACGGGGCGAGAGCAAGCGAAGGAAATTTTCAAAAAAAGAGAAAGAAAAAAAAATTTCAATAATAATTTCCCTCGATCCGAATTATTGTATTCGGATCCGCGAGAGCGAGGGAATTTCATTTCCTCCCGTCGAGGGAATTCGACGGCGCGAGAGCGAGTGAGGGAAATTTTTCAAAAAAAAGAAGAAAAATAATAATAAAAAAAATTTCAATAATAATTTCCCTCGATCCGAATTGTTCTATTCGGATCCGCGAGAGCAAGGGCATTTTATTCCCTCCCGTCGGGGGAATTTGACGGGGTGAGAGCGAGCGAGGGAAATTTTCAAAAAAAAAGAGAAAGAAAAAAAAATTTTTTTTAAATTTCAATAATAATTTCCCTCGATCCGAATTATTTTATTCGGATCCGCGAGAGCGAGGGAATTTCATTCCCTCCCGTCGAGGGAATTCGACGGCGCGAGAGCGAGTGAGGGAAATTTTTCAAAAAAAAGAAAAAAAAATAATAATAAAAAAATTTCAATAATAATTTCCCTCGATCCGAATTACTCTATTCGGATCCGCGAGAGCGAGGGAATTTTATTCCCTCCCGTCGAGGGAATTTCGCGGGTGCACCTTTTCTTTTTCTGGGTTTTCTACGGCGTGAGAAAACCCGACGGGAACACCAGCGGGGTGGGAAGGCCACTCCGCGAGGGAGGTCCTTTCCCGATCGCGGTTACGCGCACTCCGCTACGAGAACCCTCTCGTTTTTTTCTATCCGACGGGCGATCGAAGAAGGTGGGTCGAGAACGGAGCTAAACAAAAAAAAATAACTCGCGAGAACACTACGAGAACTTACGTTTTCTTTAGAATATTCGAGAGCTCGTCGAAGGATGTCGCAGATTTTCCGATGTTGATCGTTCGAGAAATCGCGTACTAATGAGCGCGATCGGGCGCGGTGGGTGGGCGGATGTAGCAGAGCTATAAGGGATCAGTCGTTATCGCTGCTATAAACAGTGCCCGCTGCTCCTACAAATATCCCATAATCTCAGCAATTGCTTCACAAAAAGTGGGCGGTTGGGTAATAAAGTTATCGATGCTAATCAATTACACCCCGTCGTGCGTTTCACGTGCGACAGCAACGGTTGGACAACGCTAAACACTCCGTCGTGTTTGGATTTTGGCGAACGTCTCTCTACGATCACAGCGTATCTCAACGGCAAGGGAAACACTCCTACGGTCCACACCGTGGTTTCCTGCGATAGTTACAATTTAGAATACGGTGAACATCTCAACCGGCCCACCGTAACTATCCAAAACTGTAACGACTACGGAGTAAACGCTATACACCATGCGGCGCTATTCTTCACCTTCATAAAAGATGACTTCGTCGTGCTGCAGCTATTGGAGGAACGCATAAACGGCTACATGGCATGGCTTCATCGTTCCACCGAGGACGTGACAAAGTGTGAAAAGGCACTTGTCAGCGTAATCGCAGCCGAAATATTCAGCATGACAGCGCGTCGTTTACGACGATGGATTCGTAAAAGGAAGACGAAAATTTAGGAATGCGTTCAACGCACCCCATCCTGTATTCCCGGCGAACTCACCGCATGAGCCAGAACAAGCGTCACCGATAATCTCATAAACTATCAGTTGAAACGGTTAATTAACAGCGATATCATGTACATATCATAAAAATGTATACTTTGTGAATATATTTTAATAAAGCAAAAAAAGGGGGCCGCTATGGCGAACCCTCCACTCCGGCCATCCCCCTCCACACCACGCTGCCGGGGCCTGGGGGGAATCCCCACTCCATCCCCTCCACCTCGAATACCGAGGAGGGGGGAGGGGTGGAGGGGGGATAAGGACGACCATCCCCACTCCATCCCCACCACCTCGGCTACCGAGGAGTGGGGATGAGGAGTGGGGGTCGCCATAGTGGCCCTCATACTACTTAAGTATAATCCGATGCGCGCTGGGTGCTCCATATCGTTACGGCGGGAAATAATGATGAAGAGAGCTGTGATTAACGTCAAATCCAACGATAACGCATGTTTCGCGTGGGCAGTTGTCGCTGCTCTATACCCAGCCGAACGACACAGTGACCGTCCGTTATCTTACCCACATTACTCAAGTGCACTGAATCTACAGGGCATTCAATTCCCGGTAACCATACACCAAATAAAAAATTTGAGCTGAAAAACAATTTATCCATCAACGTGTACACCACCACCGCCGCCAAAAAGGACATCGCTCCAATACGCGTGACTCAAAATAAGAAAGAAAATCACATCAATTTGCTGTACATGCAAGATATTGAGGACAACAATGTGGGGCACTTCGTATGGATCAAGAATCTGTCGAGACTCGTATGGGCACAACTAACCAAAATGGAGCCTAAAAAATATATCTGTGATCGGTATGTAGTTACCATTATATATATATATATATATCGGTAATTATATATGCTAGACGAATTCAACAAAAAAAACAATCTTTTTTTTGCAGGTATTTGCACTACTTCGGTTCCGAGGAAAAATTGCAATCGCACGAGGTCGATTGTGGGGCGATAAACGACTGTGCAATTCGACTACCAAACGACACCAATAAGTGGCTCCAGTTCATCAACTTTAGCCGGAAAGAGCGACATCCTTTCATCGTTCATGCTGATTTGGAGTGTGTGCTGACAAAGACCGATGAGAAGACCCAAGCAAAATATATGTATCAACACCATGGTATCAACACCATGAAGTGTTTAGTATCGGATATTACGTGCGTTGTTCGTATGACGATTCATTGTCTTCATATCACTCGCGTCGCAGTGCTGATTGTATTTCGTGGTTTGTCGGAGAACTAAAAAATCTAGCATTGCGCATAAAAGAAATTTTCTTTGACAATGTCCCAATGATTTATCTGACACCGAGCGAGTGGGCAAGTTTTCGCAAAGCGACCCAATGTCATATATGCAGCAAACCATTCGCGCAAGACGATATACGCGTTCGAGATCATTGCTATCTGACTGGACGCTATAGAGGCCCTGCCTATTCTAATTGCAATTTAAACTACAAACTGTCATTCTTCAATCCAGCAGTTTTTCACAATTTATCGGGTTACGATGCACATTTTATCATCAAGGAAGTAGCCACAGCGTTCGGAGGAAAGACCGATGTGCTTCCAATCACAAAAGAGAAATACATCTTCTTCACGAAGCACATTCAAATCACAGACGATTCTAAACAGAAAATCCAATTGTGCTTCATCGATTCATACAAATTCCTCAATACCAGTCTCGACAAATTAGCCTCATTTTTGACCGACGACAAACACAACATTTTACGCATACAATTTTCAACTCTATCGACGGAAAATTTCAATTTGCTGACGCGAAAAGGGGTCTTCCTTTATGAGTATATTGACACCGTGTGCAGGTTAGACGACACTTGCTTACCACCACGTGACTCAATTTATAGTTCCCTGACAGATGCTACAGTATCGGAGAGCGAGTACGCACATACGGAGAACGTTTGGGGGCGGTTTTCCAATCGAACGCTGGGTGACTATAGTGATTTGTACTTGAAGACAGATGTCTTGGTATTAGGTGATATTTTCGAAAACTTTCGAAATACGTGCACTGAGAGCTATTGCCTAGATCCCGCGTATTACTACACATTGCCGGGGTATACCTAGGATGCAATGTTAAAACACTCAAATGTCAAGTTTGAATTACTAACTGACATCGACATGGTTTTATTCGTTGAGCGGGGTATACGCGGTGGTCTCAGTCAATGCTCAAACCGATATGCACACGCTAATAATAAGTACATGGAGTCTTTGATCCACCGAAGGCATCATCATACTTGATGTATTTTGACGTCAACAATTTGTATAGATGGGCAATGTGTCAACCATTGCCATATGCAGATTTTCGATGGGTCAACGACGTGTCCAAGTTTGATCCATTATCCATCGCGCTAGATTCACCTACAGGCTACATCCTTGAGGTCGACTTGGAATATCCCCATTCTCTACATGATGCGCACAAAGACCTACCGTTTTGCCCAATACACGAAAAACCACCGGGTGAGCAGCAGGAAAATCTGCTAGCAACCGCTGCGATAAAAAACGCTACATCATACTCTACAGAAATTTACAGCAATGTTTATGTCATGGACTTTACCTCGTGAAAGTCCATAGGGTATTACAATTCACACAATCCCCATGGCTACGTTCATATATCGAGTAAAATACTCAGTTTCGAACGCTGGCCAAAAACGATTTTGAAAAGAATTTATTCAAATTGATGAGTAATGCTGTGTTTGGCAAAACGATGGAGAATGTGCGCAATCATGTAGATGTAAAGCTTCTGACAGAATGGGAGGGCAGGTATGGCGCGGAGGCAATGTTTGCGAAGCCAAACTTCCACAGCCGAAGCGTTTTTTCCGAAAACCTCGTTGCCGTAGAATTGCGCAATCTCGAGGTGAAGTTCAACAAGCCGATATATGTGGGTATGTGCATACCCGACATATCCAAAACGTGCTTGTATGGATTTCATCACGAGTATATGGTACCATTGTATCGGAATAAATGTAAAGTGATGTATACCGATACAGATAGTCTCATATATGCCATTGAGAGCGAATATGTATATGCAGACATGAAGTGCAACATTAACAAATTTGATACGAGCGACCATTCAGCGGACAATAGGTATGATATGCCGCTTGTCAACAAAAAGGTACCCGGTCTCATGACAGACGAATGCAATGGTGCAATTATGACCGAGTTCATTGGACTTCGATCAAAAATGTATGCGACACGTGTGGAGGGTAAGAAGGATACTAAAAAAGTTAAAGGTGTCAAGAGCAGTGTTGTGGCTAGGACAATCACGTTTGACGATTATGCCCGATGCTTGAAAGAAGACATTGAAATGATGCGTAGTCAAACGTGTATTCGATCGAAGTTGCACAAGGTCTACACCATTCGTGAGACGAAAATCGCTTCAAGTCGTCGTGATCATAAACGGTATATCATACCTGGGACCCGCTGATACCCTACCATGGGGGCATTACAGAATACCGTCGTGAAAAGTTTTGTAATTTTTTTTTCCACAACCTTGCTGTGAAATTCTGTATATTTTTGTGAATATCGATGTACAGAACTCGTGAAAATTATGTATTCATTTTGTTCACTCGATGTTAAAATGATGTTTGTTGTATATATTTAATTGTGCAAGAATGGATTTATTATTTTCCGTAAATAAAGAAGCGGTCTTTCTATAATCACATCCGTTTATTCACTCTATCCATCTCCTCACGTTCCACGAAAAAAGGTGACGGCGAGAAGGGGGAAAGCAAGCCTGCTGTGGAGTCGGTTGGCGGCCTTGGAAGGATGCGGGGATGACCAGCAGGTCAGGAGTCATAAAACATACGTATTTGTCCATTTTCTTTATAATGGACTACAAATCGGATTTACTTATCCAACTATCGTGGCTATTGTCGAAACCTAACCACTTCACAAACATTTGATTACCGCGCTTCTTCAATACAGATTCAATGAGATAGATATCGGGGTGCTTGACCCTGAGAAGCTCTTGTTCGTAGAAACCACCAGCGATCGGTTCATGTTTACGGTCCTTCAAGTGGTACGTCACGGGATGAGTTTTTTTCACACGATAGATTGTAAATATTTCTGTTGTCCAGTTTAGGGTGTAACCCTTTTCGAAAACAGTCTTAAATTTGCTGATTCTCACTTTATCACCAACGGCGAAATTCGGCGATCTTTTCATTGGAGGCTTATTGAAAATCTGTTGCAATTGTTTCTTATTTTCCGCGTTGACATTTCTCGGCTTCATCTTAATGGTGCGGTGTACAGAATCGTTGTACTCGGCAATTAGATTATCAAGAATATGGATCCACTTATAATTACCACGAAGACTAAATTGCATCCACATCTTGTTCTTCAATGTACGATTGAAACGCTCGCAAATGGATGCCTTCAAGTTACTATATGTTGAATACATGTGAATATTGTACTTCTTCATGATGGCCTTAAAGTCACAATTGTAGAATTATTTTCCCCGAGTAACGTGTAAGTTCTGCGGTATGCGTTCCTTAACGGGGATCGACTTCATTGCTGCTGCTACATCTTTACCACTCTTACTCAGCATTGGCACGACCCAGGCGAATTTTGAGAAGGTATCGATGACGGTGAGGAGAAATTTGTGTTTGGAGTTGCGACGCGCGTATGATAACATATCGACGAGATCAGCTTGCCAGGTCTCGTCCAAGCCACGGATGTCCACATGTCGACGCGGATAGTTTCGTCGAGCAGGCTTATGTAGCTCCAGCACGAGAGCGCCCCTTTTTTCGTTAATTTTCCAGTCCACTCAGTCGTGCGTCCAATTCAGCGATGACGTTTGAATCACCAAATCTTGTAGAGCTTTGACATCGGCCTCGAGTGTCCTCGCAATGTCTCGTATCGTAGCTTCAAGTCCATTAACCAACAACTGACTACTCTCATTCATTTCTTTGCGTATGTTCTTAATGATAGTTCGAGATTTCTTTTGTAACGCACTTAGAGTGATGGCGTCATCTTCTCCTTCCGGATTTGCAATGATACACAATCGTTTCTGCCCCAAGTCATAATGACCATCTGTGGTAATTCTAAAGCCAATCCCGGGTCGACCTGGAGGACCTTGCTTACTGTGGAGTACACTCCTACTTGAATGACGTCCAAACACATCGACACTCATGATGAGAATGCGTGAATTCTCCGATGTCGAGTTAGTAAATAATTTCAGCTTCTCGCAATTCCTCAATAATCGATATAATTTCATTCGCATGCGATGAATTTCCGGCTGCTTGGGATGCCAGAAGTAAGCGAAGACGATCCACTAGCTTGTTTGGATTATCCCAATAAATATAGTCCAATAGGGTGTTTTTTCTAGCTAGCTTATACTTTGGCATACCCTGTCCCACATGATGATCGACTATATTTGCGATATATGTGTTAAATTTGTGGCTGGTGTTGCGTCGTTTAGCCTCACTAGGATTATACAATTTTTTGTGCGCATTCGTCGAGATTAAAATCTTTTCGTAGTTTTTCAAATCGTCCGGTGTGAGACGGGCATTGATCCATTGGATACGGCTTGCAAACAACACGATATTGCGTTTTCGAAAAATCCGGATAATCTTGAGGCGAGACATTTGGCGGATATAGTGTTGGCTGAATAGGCTAGGCAAAGTATTACCGCGAGAGATGCTAGTATCGGTGAAAAAGCCAGTGTTTGGGGTGTGGCAAATATTATGAAGACAAAGAGAAAATTTGGCATGGGAATGAAGGCCCGCAAGGGTGGCGTTTGTGTGAAAAAGATAATTGGCGCTGCAGAGGAGACAATGATTCAAAGTAATGATCCGCATGAGATTATCAAATCAGCTCTAAAGGGTGCTCGTGCAGCGGTAAAGTTGCAACGTGGTAAAGTGCGCACACCTCGCGTTCTACCTGTACCCCATAAAATTGGTGGTTTATTACCCTTCCTCGTGCCCATTTTTGCGGGTCTTAGCGCTGCGGGTGCTTTGTCGGGTGGTGCGGCTAGTATAGTTAAAGCTGTAAATGCTGCTCAAGCAGCTAAGCGTGAATTGGATGAAAGTAAGCGTCATAATCGAACAATTGAAGCAATTGCATTAGGTCGGGGTCTACATCTGAAGCCGTATAAGCAGGGATTGGGCCTTCACATGAAGCCAAAAAACTAGAAGTAACGCTACCACACCAACCCCTCAACGACCGCGACCTACTCAAATATGCAAACATACTAAAGATTCCATATTTTCGTGGAGTTTACATGCGCGATACATTGCCAGCGAGAGAACCTCTCAAATGTGAGGCAGCAATTGTAAATTAGGATGAAAATGTCGGTCCTGGAACACACTGGGTCGCTTACAAAAAGAACGGATCGAAAGTCATGTATTTTGATAGTTTCGGCAATTTTCCACCACCATCCGAGCTCACGAGATATTTCCGTGTCGGTAGCGTTCATTATAATTATACTAGATATCAGGAATATGATACGATTGAATGTGGACATTTGTTCCTCAAGTTTCTTTGGCGGCAGCTGCAGCACAAAGACAAATATACACTATATATAGGAGGGAAATAACGGGGAGAATTCAGTTGTTAATTTACCAGCATCATGGACGAAAGTTTAACATTGACCATGTCTGGCTCATTGTCCATATTCTCGGTATTAAAAATAAATTATACTCTCGGTCTCGTGGAATTGTTAACCTTCAACTCTATTCCCAATATCGACGTTGACCACGATAACCTTTACGTGGGAGATGAGGTGTTAACGATACCTACGGGCAGTTATGAAATAGAGGATATTGAGACATTTGTACAAGCAGAGCTCGCGCGTAAAAACATCAGCATCAGCATTAAACCCAACAATGACACGCTACGCAGTGAGATCGAGTGTGATCGTGATGTCAATTTTGAGCCAAAAGATTCTATTGGTCATCTACTAGGCTTCACCGCACGCAAATTGGAAGCCAATAAAAGACACGAATCCGATCTTCCAGTAGCCATTCTCAAAGTGAACGCCCTGCGCGTTGAGTGCAACATTACCGCTGGCGCCTATATTAACGAACAAAAAGTACACACAATTCACGATTTTTTTCCATCTGCGCCACCGGGCTATACAATAATTGAAGTTCCCTCCCACGTAATTTATCTGCCAATCACGAGCCGAACGATTGACACGATACAGCTTCGCATAGCGGATCAAGACGGTGATTTGGTAAATTTCCGCGGTGAAGTGATCACCATACGCCTGCATATAAAGTCGTGATGGGCATTGTTTTCAACAGATCTTCCAATAACAATAAACGGTCATGGATAAAAACAATCAGTCGTCGGCCAGCGCCCAAAGTGCTAACACTTCAAAACGTGCTACTCTTGAAGAGTTTGCGTCTCAAAGTGCGTGGCGAAAGCGTGTAAAAAATTATTTAGTCTGTGCTCTGTGCATCTGTTACGTGAAAGGGAAGAAGAAATCGTAAACATTCCCGTGGTCTTTGATGAATCCATCATCCATTGTGAGATTCACGCTCATCAGCCATATGCATCTTCGACCTTCAATAACAGCGATGAAGTCCGTATTGCCATCCAACACCAAGACCTCTCCATCCTGCCAAGCGAGAGTTCACTACAAATATGTGGAGAATTATCCAAGCGAGATGGGACGCCAACCACTGCTACAAGTCTCGTCAACAATGCCATTTGTCATTTGTTTAAGGAAGTGCGATATTAATTGAATGCCATAGAAATCGATCGTAATAAGAATGTCAGCATTACGAGTGTAATTAAGGGATATTCATCTCTCTCACCGGCCAAAAGTTCTATGCTTGAGAACACTGGATGGCGCGATGTCGAAGAGACCAAACAGATTGTAGATGTATCGGGAAACTGTGATGTCTGTATACCGCTCAGCATGCTCCTCGGATTTGCCGAAGATTATCGGAAAATTGTCGTAAATGCCAAGCACGAGTTGATTCTCACGAGATCAAAGACCGTTGACAATGCCATTGTACAAACAGCGCCCGAAGACTACAAACTCGTATTGCATAGAATAGAATGGCTCGTGCCGTATGTGTCAGTCTCGGATCAGCGAAAAATTCAACTGTTAAAGTTTCTCGCCAAAGACGCACCAATCTCCATGAGTTTCCGAACATGGGAACTGTATGAATATCCATTGCTGCCTGCCACCTCCAAGCACGTGTGGTCTGTGAAAACTTCGAATCAGCTGGAGAAGCCACGATATGTCATACTCGCGTTGCAGACGCAACGGAAAAATATGAAACAACACAATGCGAGCCACTTTGATCATTGTAACCTGAGCGACGTCAAACTATACCTCAACTCGCAATGTTTTCCATATGGAAATTTGAATTTGAAGATTGATCAAAATCAATATGCTCTTCTCTATGAGATGTATGCAAACTTTCAACTGGCATATTACAACAAAGAGGCTGAACCATGGCTGAGTAGGATGGAATTTTTAGAAAGAGCCCCCCTCGTTGTCATTGCCTGCTCAAAACAAAACGATTCGCTGAAGTCCGGTCCTGTTGATGTGCGCCTTGAGTTTGAATTGAAAAACAATATTCCACCGCACACTTCAGCGTATTGCATGATCCTCCATGTCATCCTCCCTCGTATTGTCGAGTACAATCCAATCAGTGGTGGCATTAAAAAATTGGTATAAAATCACGCCAATGATTCGCGCCCACTTCAGTCATCATGGAGCTTATCGTCGACGTGCAAGGGTTCAAGAGACCCCTCAACGAATTTGTCCTAAAGGAGATGTCCATCGTCAAACTTTATGAGAAGAACGCTGAACCGCTGACATTCTTCTTCGATGCACCATTCGCCTGGGACGCTTTACCGGCCAAGTACAAAATGACAAACAAGTGGCTGGAACGCAATTTTTATGGAATACGATGGGAACACAGCGGACCATACGAGGCAGCTAGAACGACAATTCGAGGAATCTTGGATGGAGCTCCTACGATCTATGCCAAGGGATTCGAGAAGTGCTCATGGCTATCGAGATTCACGGATTCAGCAACAAAAGTCATCGATCTGGCGACTCTGGACTGTCCATCGCTGCAGAAGTTGCCGAAAATCGCAATCGTTAAATGTCCACATCATTCCTTCAATACCAAATACAATTGCGCCGAAGCGAATGTAAAGTCGTTGAAAAGCTGGCTCTCTGTGTACGACGCGTTGTGTGAGCCAGGGATATTTTTTAAATGAATAAAAACATTTTGAACAAATATCGTTCTCCATTTATTTCCTATATCTACAGCGAATACAGTTTGATGACACTTTTTTTTTACATTATATTCGATGAAAAAGTTTTTTGTACGTTTTTACATAGCACCAAGCGTTGAAAACTCTACGATGATGACTGTGATGCAAACAGTCGGTGCACTCTACGATGGTGACGATGCTGGCTGCTGTTGAACTCGTTGTTTCCACCGGGCCTTCGTGAGCGTTCTTTTCCACCATACTCAGACTCGAGCGTCGAAAACTCTACGATGATGATGACTGTGATGCAAACAGTCCTTGCACTCTACGCTGGTGATGATGCTCGCTGCTGTTGAACTCGTTGTTTCCACCGGGCCTTCACGAGCGTTCTTTTCTATCATACTCAGACTCGATGGAACTTGATGCTGTTGTATTTTCCACCAATGTACTTCATGTAGAGTTGACCATTGCGCGCCAGTTGCAGCATACTCTCGAATATTTTCAGATCTTGATCGAAGGCCTTTACCAGCCGTGTTGGCGATGAGACGGAGAACTGATTTGCAACGTCCACGATGTAGCGTTTTCCAAACTTGGTTTGTACAGCTCTCATGTCCGTCATTTGATGATCCGAATGGACGTGGAGTTCTGACAGCTTCTTCGTTGGGAGGAATTCCGCCATCAGGCTGACTTTGTTGATATTTGAGAGATCCATTTTAAAAGTTCTCTCTTTTTAAAAGTTCTTTTCGGAGAAGTTGATGGTGCGATGGAATAGTGCAGTCTGAGCTCGGTCCACGAAATCATAAGCTCCCTCGTAACCCCTCCACTCAAATTTTAAAAACTTCTCCCCACTTATCCAATTATAGGCATGTGTAACAGTCTCAAACACGTTCGTATAACCCCGCACGTAGAGAATTTCCCCCCTCGCAACACTTTTCACAGTCCCGACGTTGAGGTGGGGGACCATCCATGTGATCCTTCATCTGTGGCGTATTATAATGCTCCATGCATGGAAGATACGACATCACTTCACTATCGTTCCGATGATGCTCCGGCGAACGATCCCACAGTAAACCAATAAAGTTACCCCAATACTTTAGGAGCAAGCCTTTGAAACCTGTTCGAGCTCGTTTTTAGTCAAGTGCAGGGGGTGCTTGGCCGGATGCACTGCGTACATACTCGCACCTATGAACATCTTGACGTAATCTTGTGGAATGAAACCTCGACGGATTGAAACTTGTTTTGGAATAACGCTGCAGCTGCATGCAATAAATAAAACATTTTATGGGCTTTGATGAGCCACCCTTCATATGGAAACTATCGTTATCTCACTCTCGAAAATTGTCCTAGCTATAAATGGGAGTTTCCCACACACACGCACACACACACACACACCCACAAACACACACACACATGCACCCATTTGTCTAAGTTGTTTTTTTTATATATAAACTGCTGTGAATAGTCTAGACAAAAATGCTCCGCTTACATCTATAATGTTGATAATAAATTATCAGATTTTATGAGTTTTCAAGGACTCGCGACTCTATGATGCCCCCTCCCCCACAGAGTCGAACGCGGCTTCCCCCTCTCGACCGTGGGTCCAGCTATCGCCTGGAAGGCATCGTCACCAAAAACTAGCATCCCCACTCTCTAACACGAACCCCTCCCCTTTCCCTCCGCCGGAACCGCGCACTCGGCTGCTGCATGCAGGATCCCCCCTCCACCATGCATACCGCGGCTTCCCCGCGCTTGACTCCCCCGCCCGCTCACCCCTGAGATCCCTGGGTTAGAACCGCTCTAGTTTCTCTACTTTTACATTTCGTGTGTCGTCTGCTATTGGCTTCCGTCATATTTGGCGCATAAGTTCAGACTGCGCGTCGTGGTTCTGCAGAAATGCAACGTTTAACACATGACGACGTGCGTATTATGCCGTTTTGCGCATCATTCGCTAAGGCTGCTTGTTAACCAATCGTGTTTGAGACTCGTGACAAGCCCGCCGATTTGGCATTTCCCGCTTCATCTCCTGTCGCTCCACGGATTACATGCCGAAGCATGAAGCTTGCCGACGTTCGTGAGACTTGTACTTCTTTGTGCGAGCGATGATGATAAAAATCATCGCGCTCGATAATATTATTCATTGACGATTACGGTGACCTTTTTCTTTAAAGAAACAAAGAACAAAACCGAAAAATTTGTCTCAATCATTGTTCACGGAAAGTTGCAACTGCGTCCAGTTATGTCAACCTTCGTTTTTTTGTATTCATTGACCAATAGCCGCGTGATTATGTATACTTATGATAACAAAATGCCCATTGCAAAATCGCCAAAAATATTTTTAGAACTAAATTAAAGCTAAAGGCGTCCTTTAAAAGAATCTTAGCTGGCAAGATCAGTTTTGTTCAAAGTACTGCATGTGACTTTGAAAAGCACAAAAATCGTGAAAAACCGACATTTTCAAAATAACGTGCCGGGTACAATTTTTTTTTCAAAATACAAAATAAAAAATCATAATGAAGCTTGCATTGTCCTCTTCGAAACCCTGTTTGGTAAGTTGGTGTATATTTTTGCCCGCCGAGATATTCGATTTTTTGTCCAGATAGAAAATTTGCAGAGTGGCCAAGGCTGTATTTTCTTTCGACTCACACTTGGCCAATACTTTTGGCCAAGGCTGTATTTATTTCGACTTACACGTAGTGTGTTTGAGATTTTGTTGTCTATTTTTTATTTTGTTCGATTGAAATGTACTTCTTCAGGATCTTCAGTGCCACCGACGTTCCGGGCGGATAAACTCCTGTCAACTAGTAAACATTTTTTTCTCATTTCTTTCTTTCTCCAATGCGGTGGCAAGTAATCAACCTAAGGCATATGCATAACCTTGAAATTGAAAAAAAAATGGTTTATTTTATTTTCTTATTGCGTATAGTATTGACCATCATTTGGTTCAAAGAAATTGGAAAAATTCCAAAAATTGACCGAGTTATGACAATTTTCGTCCAGCAGGTCAGAACGTCCCGTTGCGGGACGGCTCTCGAGCGGCGTGGTGCTTTGTATAGCTTGTAAGGGCATTGACATGACTTTGTCCAAAATAGCTTATCATCCCAAAACCCCAGACGAAAATAAATATTAAAAATCGATCTGTTATTTTATCTTCAAGGTTATGCATACCCCTTAAGGAGTATTTATATGTAGAAAACTTTTCATATATAATTAGTGGTTATTCTAATGAACATAAAGTAATGATTTCAAATCAAAGAAGGCTTCCATCGCTGTAAGCAATCTTTGGGTTCGTATTATTCACCTCTTCGCCATCGACGTTGGTCCGATCTTTCAAGTTTTTGCCGTTTCTGTGTCGTTGTTCTCCACACGAGACTGCTATCAGGGTGTGGCTAAAATTACAAACAATAGCGAAGATTAAGGCGTCTGTCATTTTGTTGTGAACATTAGTTTAAAGCGTATGAATGTATACAAATTACTACCTTGGTGATATGATATTCGTATCTGTTTTGCCTAAAATGTAAGTTCTCATGGCTCGTCCGACTTCGCCGAAACTGGGACTGTAAAACAATTATTGTCAATCAATACAGTCCGTTATAAAAAGTCTTAGCACTTTAGACCCTAAAAAAGCTATTTTCATAATTTTTTTTGATAGGTTTATATTACAGATATTGATATAAAAATTGTTATAGTCAATAACACCACTTTCGCAATACATCTAAAAAAAAACGTTTGTACTTATGCAACCCAAGCCAACTTTAACCGCCTTTTCTCGAAACAACGTATTTCGACGGCATGTTGACAACATGTTCGAAACTACTGAATCGATCCTTATGAAATTTTGACCACATATTTTTTACACTTATAGATATTGACTATTTTTTCCCGAAAAACGGTGAAAAAACTTTTTTTTCGTTTTTACGAAAAATGTTCGTCATTTTGTCGTTTCTGCATATATCAAGAATTGACTGATATGCGCTATTGCCTTAAACATACTGAATCTAAAACCGATCGATTTTTTCGTTTCGGATGAACCATCTCCGAGATTTCATCAACAGCGCAGACCTACAAATGGTTCAGGACATTTCTTAAACTACCATTTTCGTCTATAAATAGTGACTCGAAGAAATATTTTTTTAAAATGAATTTCTAAAATGTATTTAAGAAGCGTATTTCAAACTTCTATATCAATATCTATAATATAATACTATAAAAAAGAGCCGTTCTTTAGCGTCTAAAGTGGGAAGACCCATTAATACTGGAGTAAAAGTATACATAACGATTTACATTTACTTAGAATTTGGATCTTTCTGGCCCTCCTCGGCGAATCTCGTGGACATCAGAAAAGTTTATGATGGAGCTGCGATGTCTGTTGACGAAATTTCACAAATAATCGTGACGTTTTTTGCTTGGTGACGCCACAAAAGCGAAACGCGAAATTTTCTTTAGTTTTGTTGCCGTAACCCCTTTATGACCCGGATCGGCATATTCGGGGCGGTAATATCGGGTATGTTCGATCGAGGCCCCGAGAAAACATTCCGAGCACCGAATTCATGTTTGTTGAATAAACAATGCTCCGACCGTCGTTCTCGCACCATCGTCAAACTTCCATACACAATCTGACCGGTAGTAAAATAAAAGCAAAGACGAATTCTGGGCAGTAATATCGGGAATGTCCGATTGAGGCCCCGAGTACCATTCCCAGCACCGATTTTATGTATGTTAAATGAACAATGCTCCTACCGTCGTTCTCGCAGCATCGTCAGGCTTCTCGACCCAATCTGACCGGAAGTAAGATAAAATCGGAGACGAATTCGGGGCAGTCATATCGGGAATGTCCGATCGAGGCCCCGAGAGATATTCCGAGCACCAATTTTATCTTTGTTAAATAAACAATGCTCCTACCGTGGTTATCGCAGCATCGCCAGACTTTTCGAGGCAATCTGACCGGAAGTAAGATTAAATCGGAGACGAATTCGGGGCAGTAATATCGGCAATGTCCGATCGAGGCCCCGAGAACCATTCCGAGAAGCGATTTCATCTTTGTTAAATAAAAAATCTGACCGGGAGTGAGATAAAATCGGAGACGAATTCGGGGCAGTAATATCGAGAATGTCCAATCGAGGCCCCACGAACCATTCCGAGGACCGATTTTATCTTTGTTAAATAAACAATGCTGCTACCGTAGTTCTCACAGCATCGTAAGACTTCTCGACCCATTCTGACCGGAAGTAAGAGAAAATCAGAGACAAATTCGGGGCAGTAATATCGGGAACTTTCGATCAAGGCCACGAGAACCACTTCGAGCACCGATTTTATCTTTGTTAAATAAACAATGCGCCTATTGTCGTTCTCGCAGCATCGTCAGGCTTCTCGACCCAATCTGAAGGGGAGAAAGATGGAATCCGAGAAAAATTCGGGGCAGTTATATCGGGAATGTCCGATCGAGGCCGCCAGAACCAATCCGAGCGCCGGTTTCATCTTCGTCAAATAAACAATGCTCCTACCGTCGTTCTCGCCGCATCGTCAGACTTCTCGACCCATTCTGACTGGAAGTAGGATAAAATCGGAGACAAATTCGGGGCAGTAATATCGGGAATGTCCGATCGAGGCCCCGAGAACCATTCCGAGCAACAATTTTGTCTTTGTTAAATGAACAATGGTCCTATCGTCGTTCTCGCAACATCGTCAGACTTCTCGACCCATTCCGACCGGAAGTAGGATAATATTGGAGCCGAATTCGAGGCAGTAATATCGGGAATATCCGATCGAGTCCCCAAGAACCATTCCGAGCACCGATTTTATCTTTGTTAAATAAACAATGCTCCTAACGTCGTTCTCGCAGCATCGTCAGAGTTGTCGACGCAATCTGACCTGAAGTAAGATAGAATCGGAGACCAATTCAGGGCAGAAATATCGGAAATGTTCGCTCGAAGCCCCGAGAACCATTCCGAGCACGGATTTTATGTTTGTTAAATAAACAATGCTCCTACCGTCGTTCTCGCAGCATCGTCAGACTTCTCGACCCATTCAGACCGGAAGTAAGATAAAATCGGAACGGAATTCGAGGCAATATTATCGGGAATGTCCGATCGACGCCCGAGAACCATTCCGAGCACCGATTTTATCTTCGTTGAATAAACAATGATCCTAACGTCGTTCTCGGAGCATCGTCAGACTTCTCGACCCATTATGACCGGAAGTAAGATAAAATCGGAGACGAATTCAGGGCAGTAATATCGAGAATGTCAGATCGAGGCCCCGGGAACCATTGCGAGCACCGATTTCATCTTTGTTAAATAAACGATGCTTCTACCGTCGTTCTCGGATCATCATCGGACTTCTCGACCCAATCTGACCGACAGTAAGACAAAATCGGAGACGAATTCGGGGTAGAAATATTGGGTATGTCCGATCGACGCCGCTAGAAACATTCCGAGCAACGATGTTATCTTTGTTAAAAAAACCATGCTCCTAGCGTCGTTGACGCAGCAGCGTCAGACTTCGCGACCCATTCTGAACGGAAGTAAGATAAAATCGGAGACGAATTCGGGGCAGTAATATGGGGAATGTCCGATCGAGGGCCCGAGAACCATTCCGAGAACCGAGTTTAACTTTGTTAAATAATCAACCTGACCGGAAGTGAGTCAAAATCGGAGACGAATTTGGGGCAGTACTATCGGGAATGTCCGATCGAGGCCCCACGAACCATTCCGAGGACCGATTATATCTTTGTTACATAAACAATGCTGCTACCGTTGTTCTCGCACCATCGCAAGACTTCTCGACACATTCTGACCGGATGTAAGATAAAATCAGAGACGAATTCGGGGCAGTAATATCGGGAATGTCCGATCGAGGCCCCGAGAACCATTTCGAGCACCGATTTTATCTTTGTTTAATAAACATTGCTCCTACCGTCGTTCTCGCAGCATCGTCAGGCTTCTTAACCCAATCTGAGGGGCGGTAAGATAAAATCCGAGACGAATTCGGGGCAGTTATAGCGGGAATGTCCGATCGAGGCCCCGAGAACCATTCTGAGCAACTATTTTATCTTTGTTAAATTTACAAAGCTCTTACCGTCGTTGACGCAGCAGCGTCAGATTTCTCGACTCATTCTGATCGGAAGTAAGATAAAATCGGAGACGAATTCGGGGCAGTAATATCGGGAATGTCTGATCGAGGCCGCCAGAACCAATCCAAGACCCGATTTTATATTTGTTAAATGAACAATGCTCCTACCGTCGTTCTGTCAGCATCGTCAGGCTACTCGAACCAATCTGACCGGAACAAAGATAAAATCGGAGATGAATTCGGGGCAGTAATATGGGGATTTTCCCATCGAGGCCCCGAGAACTATTCAAGGCACCGATTTGATCATTCTGAAATAAACAATGCTCCTACCGTCGTTTTCGCAGCATCGGCAGATTTTTCGACGCATGCTGAATAGAAGTAAGATCAAATTCGAGACGAATTCGGGGCAGATATATCGGAATGTCTGATCGAGGCCCCGAGAACCATTCCGAGCAACGATTTTATGTTTGTTAAATAAACAATGCTTCTACCGTCGTTGACGGAGCAGCGTCAGACTTCTTGACCCAATCTGACCGGAAATGAGATAAAATCGGAGATGAATTCAGGGCAGTAATATCGGAAATGTCCGATCGAGGCCCCGAGAACCATTCCGAGAAACGATTTTATCTTTGTTAAAGAAACAATGCTCCTAACGTCGTTGACGCAGCACCGTCAGACGTCTCGACCCATTCTGACAGGAAGTAAGATACAATCGGAGACGAATTCGGGGCAGTAATATCGCGAATGTCCGATCGAGGCCGCCAGAACCACTCCGAGCGCCGATTTTATCTTTGTTAAATCAACAATGCTCCTACCGTCGTTTTCTCAGCATCGTCAGACTTCTCGACCCATTGTGACCGGAAGTCAGATAAAATCGGAGACGAATAGGGGGAAGTAATATCGGGAATGTGCGATCAAGGCCCCGAGAACGATTCCGAGCACCGATTTTATCTTTGTTATATAAACAATGCTCCTACCGTCGTTCTCGCAGCATCGTCAGACTTCTCGACCCAATCTGACCTGAAATAAGATGAAATAGGAGACGAATTCGGGGCAGTAATGTTGGGAATCTTCGCTCGAGGCCTCGAGAACCAATCCGAGCACCGATTTTATCTTTGTCAAATAAACAATGCTCCTACAGTCGGTCTCGCAGCATCGTGAGACTTCTCGACACATTCCGACCTGAAGTAATATAAAATCGGTGACCAATTGGGGCAGTAATATCGGAAATGGTCGCTCGAGGCCCCGAGAACCATTCCGAGCACCGATTTTATCTTTGTTAAATAAACAATGCTCCTACCGTCGTTCTCGCAGCATCGTCAGATCTTCTCGACCCATTCCGACCGGAAGTAAGATAAAATCGGAGCCGAATTCGAGGCAGTAATATCGGGAATGTCCGATCGAGGCCCCGAGAACCATTCCGACCACCGAATTTATCTTCGTTAAATATACAATGATCCTAACGTCGTTCTTGCAGCATCGTGAGACTTCTCGACCCATTTTGACCGGAAGTAAGATAAAATCGGGGATGATTTCGGGGCAGTAATATCGGGAATGTCCGATCGAGGCCCCGGAAACCATTCCGAGCACCGATTTTATGTTTGTTAAATAAACAATGCTCCTACCGTCGTTCTCGCAGCATCGTCAGACTTCTCGACCCAATTTGACCGGGAGTAAGATAAAATCGGAGACAAATTCGGGGTAGTAATATCGGGAATGTCCGATCGAGGCCCCCAGAAACATTCCGAGCAAAGATTTTATCTTTGTTAAATAAACAATGCTGCTAGCGTCGTTGACGCAGCAGCGTCAGACTTCTAGAACCATTATGACCGAAAGTAAGATAAAATCGGAGACGAATTCGGCGCAGTCATATCGGGAATGTCCGATCGAGGCCCCGAGAAATATTCCGAGCACCAATGTTATCTTTGTTAAATAAACAATGCTCCTACCGTCGTTATCGCAGCATCGCCAGACTTTGCGACGCAATCTGACCGAAAGTAAGATGAAATCCGAGATGAATTCGGGGCAGTCATATCGGGAATGTCCGATCGAGGCCCCGAGAAATATTCCAAGCACCAATTTTATCTTTGTTAAAGAAACAATGCTCCTAGCGTCGTTGACGCAGCAGCGTCAGACGTCTCGACTCATTCTGACAGGAAGGAAGATACAATCGGAGACGAATTCGGTGCAGTCATATCGGGAATGTCCGATCGAGGCCCCGAGAAATATTCCGAGGACCAATGTTATCTTTGTTAAATAAACAATGCTCCTATCGTCGTTATCGCAGCATCGCCAGACTTTGCGACGCAATCTGACCGAAAGTAAGATGAAATCCGAGATGAATTCGGGGCAGTCATATCGGGAATGTCCGATCGAGGCCCCGAGAAATATTCCAAGCACCAATTTTATCTTTGTTAAAGAAACAATGCTCCTAGCGTCGTTGACGCAGCAGCGTCAGAGGTCTCGACTCATTCTGACAGGAAGGAAGATACAATCGGAGACGAATTCGGGGCAGTTATATCGGGAATGTGCGATCAAGGCCCCGAGAACGATTTCGAGCACCGATTTTATCTTTGTTAAATAAACAATGCTCCTACCGTCGTTCTCGCAGCATCGTCAGACTTTTCGACCCATTCCGACCGGAAGTAAGATAAAATCGGATCCGAATTCGAGGCAGTAATATCAGGAATGTCCGATCGAGGCCCCGAGAACCATTCCGACCACCGGATTTATCTTCGTTAAATAAACAATGATCCTAACGTCGTTCTCGCAGCATCGTCAGACTTCGCGACCCATTTTGACCGGAAGTAAGACATAATCAGAGACGAATTCGGGGCAGTAATATCGGGAATGTCCGATCGAGGCCCCGGAAACCATTCCGAGCACCAATTTTATCTTTGTTAAATAATCAATACTCCTAGCGTCGTTGACGCAGCAGTGTCAGACTTCTCGAATCATTCTGACCGAAAATAAGATAAAATCGGAGACGAATTCGGGGCAGTAATATCGGGAATGTCCGATCGAGGGCCCGAGAACCATTCCGAACAACGATTGTGTCTTTGTTAAATAAACAATGGTCCTATGGTCGTTCTCGCACCTTCGTCAAACTTCCATACACAATCTGACCGGAAGTAAAATAACAGCATAGACGAATTCTGGGCAGTAATATCGGGAATGTCCGATCGAGGCCCCGAGTACCATTCCCAGCACCGATTTTATGTATGTTAAATGAACAATGCTCCTACCGTCGTTCTCGCAGCATCGTCAGGCTTCTCGACCCAATCTGACCGGAAGTAAGATTAAATCGGAGACGAATTCGGGGACGTCGTATCGGGAATGTCCGATCGAGGCCCCGAGAAATATTCCGAGCACCAATTTTATCTTTGTTAAATAAACAATGCTCCTACCGTGGTTATCGCAGCATCGCCAGACTTCTCGACGCAATCTGACCGGAAGTAAGATTGAATCGGAGACGAATTCGGTGCAGTAATATCGAGAATGTCCAATCGAGGCGACACGAACCATTTCGAGGACCGATTTTATCTTTGTTAAATAAACAATGCTCCTACCGACGTTCTCGCAGCATCGTAAGACTTCTCGACCCATTCTGACCGGAAGTAAGATAAAATCAGAGAGAAATTTGGGGCAGTACTATCGGGAACTTCCTATCGAAGCCGCCAGAACCATTCCGAGCGCCGATTTTATCTTTGTTAAATCATCAATGTTCCTACCAACGTTTTCTCAGCGTCGTCAGACTTCTCGACCGATTCTGACCGGAAGGAAGATGAAATCGGAGACGAACTCGGGGCAGTAATATCGGGAATGTGCGATCAAGGCCCCGAGAACGATTTCGAGCACCGATTATATCTTTGTTAAATAAACAATGCTCCTACCGTCGTTCTCGCAGCATCGTCAGACTTCTCGACCCAATCTGACCTGAAATAAGATAAAATCGGAGACGAATTCGAGGCAGTAATATCGGGAGTGTTCGCTCGAGCCCCCGAGAACCATTCCGACCACCGAATTTATCTTCGTTAAATAAACATTGATCCTAACGTAGTTCTCGCCGCATCGTCAGACTTCGCGACCCATTTTGACCGGAAGTAAGATATAATCAGAGACGAATTCGGGGCAGTAATGTCGGAAATGTCCGATCGAGGCCCCGGAAACCACTCCGAGCACCGATTTTATCTTTGTTAAATAAACAATGCTCCTACCGTCGTTCTCGCAGCATCGTCAGACTTCTCGACACAATGTGACCGGAAGTAAGATAAAATCGAAGACGAATTCGGGGTAGTACTATCGGGAATGTCCGATCGAGGCCCCGAGAAACATTCCGAGCAACGATTTTATCTTTGTTAAATAAACAATGCTCCTACCGTCGTTCTGGCAGCATCGTCAGACTTCTCGACACAATCTGACCGGAAGTAAGATAAAATCGGAGACGAATTCGGGGTAGTACTATCGGGAATGTCCGATCGAGGCCCCGAGAATTATTCCGAGCACCAATTTTATCTTTGTTAAATAAACAATGCTCCTACCGTGGTTATCGCAGCATCGCCAGACTTCTCAACGCAATCTGACCGGGAGTAAGATTAAATCGGAGACGAATTCGGTGCAGTAATATCGAGAATGTCCGATCGAGGCCCCGAGAAATATTACGAGGACCAATGTTATCTTTGTTAAATAAACAATGCTCCTATCGTCGTTATCGCAGCATCGCCAGACTTTGCGACGCAATCTGACCGAAAGTAAGATGAAATCCGAGATGAATTCGGGGCAGTCATATCGGGAATGTCCGATCGAGGCCCCGAGAAATATTCCAAGCACCAATTTTACCTTTGTTAAAGAAACAATGCTCCTAGCGTCGTTGACGCAGCAGCGTCAGAGGTCTCGACTCATTCTGACAGGAAGGAAGATACAATCGGAGACGAATTCGGGGTAGTTATATCGGGAATGTGCGATCAAGGCCCCGACAACGATTTCGAGCACCGATTTTATCTTTGTTAAATAAACAATGCTCCTACCGTCGTTCTCGCAGCATCGTCAGACTTCTCGACCCATTCCGACCGGAAGTAAGATAAAATCGGATCCGAATTCGAGGCAGTAATATCAGGAATGTCTGATCGAGGCCCCGAGAACCATTCCGACCACCGGATTTATCTTCGTTAAATAAACAATGATCCTAACGTCGTTCTCGCAGCATCGTCAGACTTCGCGACCCATTTTGACCGGAAGTAAGACATAATCAGAGACGAATTCGGGGCAGTAATATCGGGAATGTCCGATCGAGGCCCCG
The DNA here is from genome assembly GCA_963210295.1 of Ophion ellenae. Lineage (NCBI taxonomy): Eukaryota > Metazoa > Arthropoda > Insecta > Hymenoptera > Ichneumonidae > Ophion > Ophion ellenae. The sequence goes on along the minus strand of OY723390.1, from coordinate 13,192,432 downwards.
GAAACCATTCCGAGCACCAATTTTATCTTTGTTAAATAAACAATACTCCTAGCGTCGTTGACGCAGCAGTGTCAGACTTCTCGAATCATTCTGACCGAAAATAAGATAAAATCGGAGACGAATTCGGGGCAGTAATATCGGGAATGTCCGATCGAGGGCCCGAGAACCATTCCGAACAACGATTGTGTCTTTGTTAAATAAACAATGGTCCTATGGTCGTTCTCGCACCTTCGTCAAACTTCCATACACAATCTGACCGGAAGTAAAATAACAGCATAGACGAATTCTGGGCAGTAATATCGGGAATGTCCGATCGAGGCCCCGAGTACCATTCCCAGCACCGATTTTATGTATGTTAAATGAACAATGCTCCTACCGTCGTTCTCGCAGCATCGTCAGGCTTCTCGACCCAATCTGACCGGAAGTAAGATTAAATCGGAGACGAATTCGGGGACGTCTTATCGGGAATGTCCGATCGAGGCCCCGAGAAATATTCCGAGCACCAATTTTATCTTTGTTAAATAAACAATGCTCCTACCGTGGTTATCGCAGCATCGCCAGACTTCTCGACGCAATCTGACCGGAAGTAAGATTGAATCGGAGACGAATTCGGTGCAGTAATATCGAGAATGTCCAATCGAGGCGACACGAACCATTTCGAGGACCGATTTTATCTTTGTTAAATAAACAATGCTCCTACCGACGTTCTCGCAGCATCGTAAGACTTCTCGACCCATTCTGACCGGAAGTAAGATAAAATCGGAGAGAAATTTGGGGCAGTACTATCGGGAACTTCCTATCGAAGCCGCCAGAACCATTCCGAGCGCCGATTTTATCTTTGTTAAATCAACAATGTTCCTACCAACGTTTTCTCAGCGTCGTCAGACTTCTCGACCGATTCTGACCGGAAGGAAGATGAAATCGGAGACGAACTCGGGGCAGTAATATCGGGAATGTGCGATCAAGGCCCCGAGAACGATTTCGAGCACCGATTATATCTTTGTTAAATAAACAATGCTCCTACCGTCGTTCTCGCAGCATCGTCAGACTTCTCGACCCAATCTGACCTGAAATAAGATAAAATCGGAGACGAATTCGAGGCAGTAATATCGGGAGTGTTCGCTCGAGCCCCCGAGAACCATTCCGACCACCGAATTTATCTTCGTTAAATAAACATTGATCCTAACGTAGTTCTCGCCGCATCGTCAGACTTCGCGACCCATTTTGACCGGAAGTAAGATATAATCAGAGACGAATTCGGGGCAGTAATGTCGGAAATGTCCGATCGAGGCCCCGGAAACCACTCCGAGCACCGATTTTATCTTTGTTAAATAAACAATGCTCCTACCGTCGTTCTCGCAGCATCGTCAAACTTCTCGACACAATGTGACCGGAAGTAAGATAAAATCGAAGACGAATTCGGGGTAGTACTATCGGGAATGTCCGATCGAGGCCCCGAGAAACATTCCGAGCAACGATTTTATCTTTGTTAAATAAACAATGCTCCTACCGTCGTTCTGGCAGCATCGTCAGACTTCTCGACACAATCTGACCGGAAGTAAGATAAAATCGGAGACGAATTCGGGGTAGTACTATCGGGAATGTCCGATCGAGGCCCCGAGAATTATTCCGAGCACCAATTTTATCTTTGTTAAATAAACAATGCTCCTACCGTGGTTATCGCAGCATCGCCAGACTTCTCAACGCAATCTGACCGGGAGTAAGATTAAATCGGAGACGAATTCGGTGCAGTAATATCGAGAATGTCCGATCGAGGCCCCGAGAAATATTCCGAGGACCAATGTTATCTTTGTTAAATAAACAATGCTCCTATCGTCGTTATCGCAGCATCGCCAGACTTTGCGACGCAATCTGACCGAAAGTAAGATGAAATCCGAGATGAATTCGGGGCAGTCATATCGGGAATGTCCGATCGAGGCCCCGAGAAATATTCCAAGCACCAATTTTATCTTTGTTAAAGAAACAATGCTCCTAGCGTCGTGGACGCAGCAGCGTCAGAGGTCTCGACTCATTCTGACAGGAAGGAAGATACAATCGGAGACGAATTCGGGGCAGTTATATCGGGAATGTGCGATCAAGGCCCCGAGAACGATTTCGAGCACCGATTTTATCTTTGTTAAATAAACAATGCTCCTACCGTCGTTTTCGCAGCATCGTCAGACTTCTCGACCCATTCCGACCGGAAGTAAGATAAAATCGGATCCGAATTCGAGGCAGTAATATCAGGAATGTCCGATCGAGGCCCCGAGAACCATTCCGACCACCGGATTTATCTTCGTTAAATAAACCATGATCCTAACGTCGTTCTCGCAGCATCGTCAGACTTCGCGACCCATTTTGACGGGAGTAAGACATAATCAGAGACGAATTCGGCGCAGTAATATCGGGAATGTCCGATCGAGGCCCCGGAAACCATTCCGAGCACCAATTTTATCTTTGTTAAATAAACAATACTCCTAGCGTCGTTGACGCAGCAGTGTCAGACTTCTCGAATCATTCTGACCGAAAATAAGATAAAATCGGAGACGAATTCGGGGCAGTAATATCGGGAATGTCCGATCGAGGGCCCGAGAACCATTCCGAACAACGATTGTGTCTTTGTTAAATAAACAATGGTCCTATGGTCGTTCTCGCACCTTCGTCAAACTTCCATACACAATCTGACCGGAAGTAAAATAACAGCATAGACGAATTCTGGGCAGTAATATCGGGAATGTCCGATCGAGGCCCCGAGTACCATTCCCAGCACCGATTTTATGTATGTTGAATGAACAATGCTCCTCCCGTCGTTCTCGCAGCATCGTCAGGCTTCTCGACCCAATCTGACCGGAAGTAAGATTAAATCGGAGACGAATTCGGGGACGTCTTATCGGGAATGTCCGATCGAGGCCCCGAGAAATATTCCGAGCACCAATTTTATCTTTGTTAAATAAACAATGCTCCTACCGTGGTTATCGCAGCATCGCCAGACTTCTCGACGCAATCTGACCGGAAGTAAGATTGAATCGGAGACGAATTCGGTGCAGTAATATCGAGAATGTCCAATCGAGGCGACACGAACCATTTCGAGGACCGATTTTATCTTTGTTAAATAAACAATGCTCCTACCGTCGTTCTCGCAGCATCGTAAGACTTCTCGACCCATTCTGACCGGAAGTAAGATAAAATCAGAGATAAATTTGGGGCAGTAAAATCGGGAACTTCCGATCAAGGCCACGAGAACCATTTCGAGCACCGATTTCATCTTTGTCAAATAAACAATGCTCCTACCGTCGTTCTCGCAGCATCGTCAGGCTTCTCCACCCAATCTGAATGGGAGAAAGTTGAAATCCGAGACAAGTTCGGGGCAGTTATATCGGGAATGTCCGATCGAGGCCCCGAGAACTATTCCGAACAACGATGTTATCTCTGTTGAATAAACAATACTCCTACCGTCGTTCTCGCAGCATCCGCAGATGTCGCGACGCATGCTGACAAGAAGGAAGATAAAATCCGAGACGAAGTCGGGGCAAATATATCGGGAATGTCTGATCGAGGCCCCGAGAACCATTCCGAGCAGCGATTTTATCTTTGTTAAATAAACAATGCTCCTAGCGTCGTTGACGCAGCAGCGTCAGACTTCTCGAATCATTCTGACCGAAAGTAAGATAAAATCGGAGACGAATTCGGGGCAGTAATATCGGGAATGTCCGATCGAGGGCCCGAGAACCATTGCGAGCAATGATTGTGTGTTTGTTAAATAAACAATGGTCCAATGGTCGTTCTCGCAGGATCGTTAGACTTCTCGACCTATTCTGACCGGAAGTAAGATTAAATCGAAGACGAATTCGGGGCGGTAATATCGGGAATGTTCGATCGAGGCCCCGAGAACCATTCCGACCACCGAATTTATGTTCGTTAAATAAACAATGATCCTAATGTCGTTCTCGCAGCATCGTCAGACTTCTCGACCCATTTTGACCGGAAGTAAGATAAAATCAGAGACGCATTCGGGGCAGTAATATCGGGAATGTCCGATCGAGGTCCCGGAAACCATTCCGAGCACCGATTTTATCGTTGTTAAATTAACAATGCTCCTACCGTCGTTCTCGTAGCGTCGTCAGACTTCTCGACCCAATCTGACCGGAAGTAAGATAAAATCGGAGACGAATTCGGGGTAGTAATATCGGGAATGTCCGATCGAGGCCCCGAGAATCATTCCGAGCAACGATTTTATCTTTGTTATATAAACAATGCTCCTAGCGTTGTTGACGAAGCAGCGTCAGACTTCTCGAATCATTCTGACCGAAAGTAAGATAAAATCGGAGACGAATTCGGGGCAGTAATATCGGGAATGTCCGATCGAGGGCCCGAGAACCATTCCGAACAACGATTGTGTCTTTGTTAAATAAACGATGGTCCTATGGTCGTTCTCGCAGGATCGTCAGACTTTTCGACCTATTTTGACCGGAAGTAAGATTAAATCGAAGACGAATTCGGCCCGGTAATATCGGGAATGTTCGATCGAGGCCCTGAGAAAACATTCCGAGCACCGAATTCATCTTTGTTTAATAAACAATGCTCCGACCGTCGATCTCGCACCTTCGTCGAACTTCCATACACAATCTGACCGGAAGTAAAATAAAAGCAAATACGAATTCTGAGCAGTAATATCGGGAATGTCCGATCGAGGCCCCGAGAACCAGTCCGAGAAGCGATTTTATCTTGGTTAAAAAAAAATCTGACCGGAAGTGAGATAAAATTGGAGACGAATTCGGGGCAGTAATATCGAGAGGGTCCAATCGAGGCGACACGAACCATTCCGAAGACCGATTTTATCTTTGTTAAATAAACAATGCTTCTACCGTCGTTCTCACAGCATCGTAAGACTTCTCGACCCATTCTGACCGGAAGTACGATAAAATCAAAGACAAATTCGGGGCAGTAATATCGGGAACTTCCGATCAAGGCCACGTGAACCATTTCGAGCACCGATTTCATCTTTGTTAAATAAACAATGCTCCTACCGTCGTTCTCGCAGCATCGTCAGGCTTCTCCACCCAATCTGAATGGGAGAAAGTTGAAATCCGAGACAAGTTCGGGGCAGTTATATCGGGAATGTCCGATCGAGGCCCCGAGAACTATTCCGAACAACGATTTTATCTTTGTTGAATAAACAATGCTCCTACCGTCGTTCTCGCAGCATCGGCAGATTTCTCGACGCATGCTGACAAGAAGTAAGATAAAATCCGAGACGAATTCGGGGCAGATATATCGGGAATGTCTGATCGAGGCCCCGAGAACCATTCCGAGCAACGATTTTATCATTGTGAAAATAAACAATGCTCCTACTGTCGTGGACGCAGCAGCGTCAGACTTTTTGACCCATTCTGACCAGAAGTAAGATAAAATCGGAGACGAACTCAGGGCAGTGATATCGGGAATGTCCGATAGAGGTCCCGAGAACCATTCCGAGCAACGATTTGATCTTTGTTAAATAACCAATGCGTCTACCGTCGTTGACGCAGCAGCGTCAGACTTTTTGAGCCAATCTGACAGGCAACAAGATGAAATCGGAGACGAATTCAAGGCAGTAATATCGGAAATGTCCGATCGCGGCCCCGAGAACTATTCCGAGCTACGATTTTATCTTTGTTAAAGAAACAATGCTCCTACCGTCGTTGACGCAGCAGCGTCCGACGTCTTGACCCATTCTGACCGGGAGTAAGATACAATTGGAGACGAATTCGGGGCAGTAATATCGCGAATGTCCGATTGAGGCCGCCAGAACCATTCCGAGCGCCAATTTTATCTTTGTTAAATAAACAATGCTCCTACCGTCGTTCTCGCTGCATCGTCAGACTTCTCGACCCAATCTGACCTGAAATCAGATAAAATCGGAAACAAATTCGGGGCAGTATTATCGGGAATCTTCGCTCGAGGCCTCGAGAACGTATCCGAGGACCGATTTTATCTTTGTCAAATAAACAATGCTCTTAGCGTCGTTCTCGCGGCATCGTCAGACGTCTCGACCCAATCCGACCTGACGTAAGATAAAATCGGTGACCAATCGGGGCAGTTATATTGTAAACGTTCGCTCGAGGCCCCGAGAACCATTCCGAGCACCGATTTTATCTTTGTTAAATAAACAATGCTCCTACCGTCGTTCTCGATTCATCGTCAGACTTCTCGTCGCAATCTGACCAAAAAGATAATAAAATCGGATACGAATTCGGGGCAGTAATATCGGCGATTTACGATCGAGGCCCCAAGAACCATTCCGAGCACCGATTTTATCGTCGTTAAATAAACAATGCTCCTACCATCGTTTTCGCAGCATCGTCAGACTTCTCGACCCATTCTGACCGGAAGTAACATAATATGCGAGACGAATTCGGTGCAGTTATATCGGGAATGTCCGATCGAGGCCGCCAGAACTATTCCCAGCACCGATTTTATCTTCGTTAAATAACCACTGCTCCTACCGTCGTTCTTGCCGCATCGTCAGATTTCTCGACCCATTCTGACCGGAAGTAAGATAAAATCCGAGACGAATTCGGGGCATTTATATCGGGAATGTCCGATCGAGGCCGCCAGAACCATTCCGAGCACGGATTTTATCTTCGTTAGATAAACAATGCTCCTACCTTCGTTCTCGCACCATCGTCAGACTTCTTGACCCAATCTGACCGGAAGGAAAATAAAATCGCAGATGAATTCGGGGCAGTAATATCGGGAATTTCCGATCAAGGCCCCGAGACCTATTCCGAGCACTGATTTTATCTTTGTTAAATAAACAATGCTCCTGCCGTCGTTCTCGCAGCATCGGCAGATTTCTTGACCCATTCTGACCGGAAAAACGATAAAATCCGAGACGAATTCGGGGCAGTTATATCGGAAATGTCCGATCGAGGCCGCCCGAACCATTCCGAGCACCGATTTAATCTTCGTTATATAAACAATCCTCCTACCGTCGTTCTCGCAGCATCGTGTGACTTCTCGACCCATTCTGACCGGGAATAAGAAAAAATCCGAGACGATTTCGGGGCAGTTGTATCGGTAATGTCCCATCCAGGCCCCGAGAACCATTCCGAGCAACGATTTTATTTTGTTAAATAAGCAATGCTCCTGTCGTCGTTGAGGCAGTAGCGTCAGACTTCTCGACCCATTCTGACCGGAAAGGAGATAAAATCGGAGACGAATCCGGGGCAGTTATATCGAGAATGTGTTATATAGGCCGCCAGAACCATCCGGAGCACCGATTTAATCTTCGTTAAATAAACAATACTCCTACCGTCGTTCTCGCAGCATCGTCAGCGATCCCGACCCATTCTGACCAGAAGTAAGATAAAATCCGAGACGAATTCGGGGCAGTTGTTCCGGGACTGTCCGATCGAGGCCCCGAGAACTATTCCGAGCAACGATTTTATTTTGTTAAATACGCAATGCTCCTACCGTTGTTGACGCAGCAGCGCACAGTGGGGCAGAATCCCAAAAAGCTGGCCAAAAGTCAAATTTTTGAGTTGTATATATTCGTCTATATATGTTCAGATCTTGTTTACTGATAGTCCTAGGACGAAATTCCGGACCGGGCAGGTTTATACCTGCTCTAGGGTCGCCTCGACATCAGTCGACATTCAGCCGCCGTTCGGTACGCATTAAACAAGCGTACGCTCCGAAAAATTCTTGCCTGTTTCGAAGTGCTGTGAAACGGACGAAACTGTCTCAATTTTAATTCTGCAAAATGGAAAAACTTTCTGAAGGTATGCAGAAAATATAATTATGCACAGTTATTGCTTATTTTATGTTTGAAATATCTAAATTTTGCAACACGTAAACATAAAAAATTATACATTTTTTTTCGAAATTCGATTTTCTAAAGTAGTTTTAAAAATGTCTTCGCGAGTCTCGACCTTGTTTCAACAAGAAACTGATAGTGTACAGTACTAAATATAATATACTAAAAAACTGGCTGCTCAGGAGTGCTCAACGAATAGTTAGACTATTTTTTAGGGAGAAATACGTGGCGCGACATTAACGGACGTGTGAATGTAATCCATTGATTATTACGTTACAGCGCGTTGGTATATTTTCTGTCTATTAACATAGATTAATATTTATTTATCAATTCCATTTGTAGTATGTTCATTTATTGATTAATATTCATAGATCATTTAAATTTTAATACAGTAATTTATTATTCTAAATGTACGCTTTACGAAAATCTCAACATTTTATAAAATATTCCTGCAAGAACTCTCAGTAGCTAGAACTGTGTTTCCCCCATGTTTCCACGGCGTAACGGTTTTCGGCAGTAAAGGTGTATTAGTGTATACGTACATAGTGTATACGTAGTGTAGACGGCGATTCGACAAGGACTGACGAGGGGCTCCTAGAGCAGCCATGTATGAAAGAAAGGAGCCCGCCTGCTGTTCAGGCTTTATTATACCTGTTGTATACTGACACAGAGGTGATTCTCGTAAAGACAGATTTCATGTAATTTCGGTTTTTTTTCGTGCAGAATGTATGTATATATATTTGTTAATCATTTATATCATAAATATTCGTTTTCTATATAAATATAAAATCATTTATAGTAGTAATAAATTATTTTTGTACATTTCGAGTCAGAACACCGTATATAGTTTTGTTAAGTATGAAATGATTTCAAAATAATGTTATTCAATTTTCTACATGTTTATAATGGTATTTCACAGAGTCTTCCCAATTTTCAAATATGGAATTATCAAGAAGAGATGTTTTTTTCATGGTGAAAGACAGTTTAAAAAACGAACAGAAATTCGTTATTGGAGTTTTGAAAGATGCAATATTCAAGAAAACAGAACATGTGATACAAGTAGACGAGGATGAAAAGTCATTAGCGCTGTTATTTGCAAATTTTCGATCCAGATGGAAAGCAGCAAATAGAGGCCAAGAAAAGTTTCTAAAAAATAATGAAGAATGGTTGAATGGGACCATATGTTTTTCAACATTATCCGATACTGAATGCACAACATCAACATCTGAGAAGATTGTGAAGAATGATGAAAAAGGAACATCTGGACGACCTTCAAAATCCTTTGCTTCATCCAGCGATAGATCTAAGAGGCGAAAGACTGAAGAAATACGTTCTACTTTATCTACAGAAGAATTGACGTATGCTGCTCATATGAGTTTAAGGACTTCTGGTCAAGTGGATGCTGCTCAAGTTCTTAAAGATGTCACATTAACCAGCCCAACAAGAGCCTCAAAATATATAGCTGCTGTTCGGTCAAAAAATGAGACACCTTTATCCCCAGACGAAGCACTTTCTTTGATGATCGAGAAAGGAGAATCAAAGCGGTCTTATCAGCTATCAAGAAATGCAGCTAGAGCACGTAAATGCAAATTATACCCATCATACCATGAAGTAGAAAAAGCAAAAAATCGTTGTTGTCCATCAGTTGTGTACATGAATATTACTGAGTCGTGCGCACAAATTAAACTACAGGCTTTACTTGATCATACCACATCCAGAATTATACAACTTCAGGCTGATGTCATCGTTACTCTAAATTCTGAAATTCTGCAAAAATTAGTACTGCACTGTAAATGGGGATGTGATGGAAGCAACGGTCAAAGTGTTTATAAGCAAAAATTTGATGAGGCTGGAAAATCTGATGAAAGCATTTTTTATACTTCTCTGGTACCTTTGCAATTAATCTACAACAATCACGAGACGGATGAAGGAACTATTGTGTGGAAAAATTCTAGACCTTCATCTCCTCGATTCTGCAGACCAATACGATTGCAGTTTGTACATGAAGATGTACAATCAACATTGAAAGAAGTTACCGACATTGAACAGCAGATTGCGGGTCTTGCACCATACACTACTGAACAAAATGAAAAATCAATTTCAGTAACCTATTGTATGTCGTTTACGATGATAGACGGCAAAGTCTGTAACGCTGTAACGGGTACCACTTCTGCACAACGCTGCTTCCTGTGCAAAGGCACCTCTAAAGATTTTAATAACATCGACGAAATTATAAAAATGGACATTACTACAGATAATTTAAGATTTGGCATATCTACATTACATGCGTGGATTCGTTTTTTCGAGTGCTGTTTGCATTTGTCGTATAAGCTCACAACTCAAAAGTGGCAAGCTCGTGAAGAGGAAGTGAAAAAGATTGTGAAAGTACGCAAGGAAGACATACAGACCCAATTTAAGACAACACTGGGGCTTATCGTTGATCGACCAAAGCCAGGATATGGCAGCTCAAAAGATGAAAATAGCGCCCGCCGCTTTTTCGAAAATGCTAATATATCTGCTGAAATAACAGGAGTCGATGAAAATTTAATTCACCGATTTCATGTTATGTTGCAGGCAATTTCGAGCGGGTATGATATAGACGAAGAAAAATTCAAAGACTATTGTGTAAATACTGCCCGTTTATTCGTTGCTTTATATCCATGGTATTACATGCCAACATCTGTGCACAAAGTGTTGATGCACGGAGCAGAAATTGTAAAATATGCCCTTTTACCGATCGGACAACTTTCTGAAGAGGCCCAAGAGTCACGCAATAAGGACATAAAGAACTACAGGTTACATCATTCAAGAAAATGCTCTCGAGAATCGAATATGAGAGACATTTTCTATAGGCTCTTAGTATCATCAGATCCATTTCTCTCAAGCATCAGGAAATTGCCCCAGAGACCGGCGAAATCTTTACATAAAGAAGCTATAGAAATGTTAAAACAACCTGAAGTCACCAGACAAGAGATAAGGAACGATTCCGATTTGGATACAAGTGGGTCAACATCAGAATCCGAATCGAATGATTCCAACATTGAAGATGACATACAAGATTTTTGTTACTAGAAGTAAATAACAGATATTTGATTTATTGCAAATTTTGTACTCAAGAAATTGTTCAAAATTAAAAACATAGCTCAAGAGATTTTCTACTCATTTAAAGCTAAAAATATTATGAAACATTTTCCATTAAAAAACATTTAAAAATTGAAAATTTTTGTGGAATCGTCTATATATCGCGTCTGCTCTTTTGAAAATTGACATTCCTATAACAAATTCGTAATCAGCGAACCCAAAAACCCTTAAGAAATATGATTGGGTATTTTTTACTGAATTATTTGACTAATTGGTTGAATTATGTCCGCCATTTTGGGTCCGCCATTTTGAAAATCGTAATTCTGATAACAGATTCGTATTCAGCGACCCCGAAAACCCCCGAGAAGAGAATTGGAGATCATTTTGGACACTTTCCGAATTTTGGCCAGCTTTTTGGGATTCTGCCCCACTGTGCACCGTCAGACTTCTCGACCCATTCTGACCGCAAGTAAGATAAAATCGGAGACGAGTTCGGGGCAGTTATATCGGGAATGTCTGTTCAAGGCCGCCAGACCCAATCCGAGCGACCATTTTATCTTCGTCAAATAAACAATGCTCCTTCCGTCGTTCTCGCGGCATCGTCAGAATTCTCGATCCATTCTGACCGGAAGTGAGATAAAATCCGACACAATTTCGGGGCAGTAATATAGGAAACATCGGATCAAGGCCCCGAGAACCATTTCGAGCACCGATTTTATCTATGTTAAATAAACAATGCTCCTACCGTCGTTCTCTCAGCATCGTCAGGCTTCTCGACCCAATCTGACCGGAAGTACGATAAAATCGGAGACGAATTTAGGGCAGTCATATCGGCTATTCCCGATCGAGGCCCCCAAGAACTATTCCGAGCACTGATTTTATCTTTGTTAAATAAACAATGCTCCTACCGTCATTTTTGCCGCATTGTCAGACTTCTCGATCCATTCTGAACCGAAGTAAGATCAAATCGGAGATGAATTCGTGGCAGTAATATCGGGGATGTCCGATCGTGGCCCCACGGACCATTCCGAGCACCGATTTCATCTTAGTTAAATAAACAATCCGACCGGAAGTGAGATAGAATCGAAGACGAAGTCGGGCAGTATTATCGGCGATGTCCGATCGAGACACGGAGAACCATTCCGAGCACCGATTTTATTTTCGTTAAATAAACAATGCTCCTACCGTCGTTCTCGCTGTATCGTCAGACGTGTCGACCCATTCTGACCGGAAGTAAGATAAAATTGGACATGAATTCGGGGCAGTAATATCAGGAACATCCGATCAAGGCTCCGAGAACCATTCCGAGCACTGATTTTATCTTTGGTCAATAAACAATGCTCCTACCGTCGTTCTCGATGCATCGTCAGACTTCTCGACCCATTTTGACCAGAAGAATAATAAAATCGGCAACGAATTCGGGGCAGTAATATCGGCGATGTCCGATCGAAGCCCCAAGAACCATTCCGAGCACCGATTTTATCTTCGTTAAATAAACAATGCTCCTATCGTCGTTCTCGCAACATCATCAGACTACTCGACCCACTCTGACCGGAAGTAAGATAAAATCAGAGACGAATTCGGGGCACTTATATCGGGAATGTCCGATTGAGGCCGCCAGAACCATTCCGAGCACCGATTTTATCTTCGTTAAATAAACAATGCGCCTACCGTCGTTCTCGCAGCATCGTCAGACTTCTCGACCCATTCTGACTGGAAGTAAGATAAAATCGAAGACGAATTTGGGGCAGTTATATCGGAAATGTCAGAACGAGGCCGCCAGAACCATTCCGAGCACCGATTTTATCTTCGTTAAATAAACAATGCTCCTACCGTCGTTCTCGCAGCATCGGCAGACTTCTCGACCCAATCTGACCTTAAGGAAGATACAATCGCAGAGGATTTCGGGGCCGTAATATGGCGAATTTCCGATCGAGGCCCCAAGACCTATTCCGAGCACCGATTTTATCTTTGTTAAATAAACCATGCTCCTACCGTCGTTGACGCAGCAGCGTCAGACTTCTTGACCCATTCTGACCTGAAGTAAGATGAAAGCGGAGACGATTCCAGGGCGGTAAATCGGGAATGTCGGATCGAGGCCCCGAGAACCATTCCGGGCAGCGATTTTATGTTTGTTAAATAAAGTATGCTCCTACCGTCGTTGACGCAGCAGCGTGAGAATTCTCGACCCACTCTGACCGGAAGTAGAATAACATCGGAGACATATTCGGGTCAGTTATATCGGGAACATCCCATCGAGGCCCCGAGAAACATTCCGAGCACCGATTTTATCTTTGTTGAATAAACAATGCTCCTATCGTCGTTCTCGAAGCATCGTCAGACTTCTCGACTCATTCTGACCGGAAGTAAGATAAAATTGGAGACGTATTCGGGGCAGTAATATCGGCAAAGACCGATCGAGGCCCCGAGAACCATTACGAGCACCGATTTTATCTTTGTTGAATAAACAATGCTGCTACCGTCGTTCTCGCAGCATCGTCGTCTTCTCGATCCAATCTGACCGGAAGTAAGATTAAATCATGGACGAATTCAGGGCAGTAATATCGCGAATTTCCGATCGAGGCCCCGAAAACCATTCCGAGCACCGATTTTATCTTTGTTATATAAACTAGGCCCCTACCGTCGTTCTCGCAGCATTGTCAGACTTCTCGACCCAATATGACCTGAACTAAGATAAAATCGGAGACCAATTCGGTGGAGGAATATCAGCAATGATGGCTCGAGGCCCCGAGAACCATTCCGAGCGCCGATCTTGTCTTTCTTAAATAAACAATGCTCCTTCCGTCATTCTCGTAGCATCGTCAAACGTCTCGACCCAATCTGACCTGAAGTAAGATAAAATCGGTGACTAATTCGGGGCAGTAATATCGGGAATGTCCAATGGAGGCCCCAAGGACATTCCAAGCACCGATTTTGTCTTTGTCAAATAAACAATTGTCGTATCGTCGTTCTCGCAATATGGTCAGACTTCTCGACCCATTCCGACCGGAAGTAAGATCAAATCGGCGACGAATTCGGGGCAGTTATATCGAGAATGTCCGATCGAGGCCCCGACACCCATTCCGAGCAACTATTTTATTTTGTGAAATAAGTAATGCTCCTATCGTCGTTGACGCAGCAGCGTCAGACTTATCGACCTATTCTGACTTGAAGTAAGATAAAATCGGAGATGAATTCGGGGCAGTTATATCGGGTATATCTGTTTAAGCCCGCCAGACCCAATCCGAGCACCGATTTTACCTTCGTTATATAAACAATGCTCCTACCGTCGTTCTCGCGGCATCGTCAGACTTCTCGACCCATTCTGACCGGAAGTAAAATAAAATCGGACACAATTTCCGGGCAGTAATATCGGAAATGTCGGGTCGAGGCCCATTCCGAGCACCGATTTAATTTTGCTTAAATATACCATGCTCCTACCGTCGTTCTCGCAGCATCGTCAGACTTCTCGACCCATTCTGACCCGGAGTATGATCAAATCGGAGATGAATTCTGGGCAGTAATATCGGGAATGTCCGATCGAGGCCACCAGAACCAATCCGAGCACCGATTTTATCTTCGGTAAATAAACAATGCTCCTACCATCGTTCTTGCAGCGACGTCAGACTTACCGACCCATTCTGAACCGAAGTAAGATAAAACCCGACACGAATTCGGGGCATTTTCATCGGGAATGTCCGATCGAGGCCCCGATAACCATTCCGAGCAACGATTTTATTTGGTTAAATAAGAAATGCTACTACCGTCGTTGACGCAGCAGCGTCAGACTTCTCGACCCATTCTGACTGGAAGTAAGATAAAATCAGACACAATTTTGGGGCCGTAATATCGGGAACATCCGATCGAGGCCCCGAGAACCATTTCAAGCACCGATTTTATCTATGCTAAATAAACAATGCTCATACCGTCGTTCTCTCAGCATCAGAAGGCTTTTCGACCCAATCTGACCGGAAGTTAGATAAAATCGGAGACGAATTCAGGGCAGTAATGTCGGGAATTTACGATCGAGGCACCCGAGAACTATTCCGAGCACCGATTTCATCTTTGTTAAATAAACACTGCTCCTACTGTCGTGCTCGCAGCATCCTCGGACTTCTCGACCCATTCTAACCGGAAGTAAGATTAAATTGGAGACGAATTCGGGGCAGTAATATCGGGACTGTCCGATCGAGTCCCCGAGAACCATTTGGAGCACCGATTTTATCTTCGTTAAATAAACAATGCACCTACCGTCATTTTCGCAGCATTGTCAGACTTCTCGACCCATTCTGACCCGAAGTAAGATCAAATCGGAGATGAATTCGGGGCAGTAATATCGGGGATGTCCGATCGAGGCCCTAAGAACCATTCCGAGCACCGATTTCATTTTTGTTGAATAAACAATCTGACCGGAAGTAAGATAGAATCGAAGACGAAGTCGGGGCAGTATTATCGGCGATGTCCGATCGAGACCCCGAGAACGATTCCGAGCACCGATTTTATCTTCGTTAAATAAACAATGCTCCTACCGTTGTTCTGGAAGTATCGTCAGACTTCTCGACCCATTCTGACCCGAAGTAAGATCAAATGGGAGAGGAATTCGCGGCAGTAATATCGGGAATGGCCGATCGAGTCCCCAAGCACTATCCCCAGCACCGGATTTATCTTTGTTAAATAAACACCTTGACCGGAAGTAAGATAAAATCGAAGACGAATTCGGGGCAGTAATATCGGGAATGTCCGATCGAGGCCACCAAAACCAATCCGAGCACCGATTTTATCTTCGATAAATACACAATGCTCCTACCGTCGTTCTCGCAGTATCGTCAGATTTCTCGACACATTCTGACCGGAAGTAAGATAAAATCGGACACGAGTTCGCGGCAGTAATATCAGGAACATCCGATCGAGGCCCCGAGAACCATCCCGAGCACCGATTTTATCTTTGTTATATACACAATGCTCCTACCGCCGTTCTCGATGCATCGTCAGACTTCTCGACCCATTCTGACCAGAAGTATAATAAAATCGGAGACGAATTCCGGGCAATAATATCGGCGATGTCTGATCGAGGCCCCAAGAACCATTCCGAGCACCGATTTTGTCTTCCTCAAATAAACAATGCTCTTATCTTCGTTCTCGCAGCCTCGTCAGACTTCTCTACCCATTCTGACCGGGAGTAAGATAATATGAGAGACGAATTCGGTGCAGTTAAATCCGGAATGTCCGAACGAGGCCGCCAGAACTATTCCGAGCACCGATTTTATCTTCGGCAAATAACCAATGCTCCTACCGTCGTACTTGCAGCATCGTCAGATTTCTCGACCCATTCTGACCGGAAGTAAGATAAAATCCGAGATGAATTCGGGGCATTCATATCGGGAATGTCCGATCGAGGCCGCCAGAACCATTCCGAGCACCGATTTTATCTTCGTTAAATAAACAATGCTCCTACCATCGTTCTCGCAGCATCGTCAGACTTCACGACACAATCTGACCGGAAGGAAGATAAAATCGCAGATGAATTCGAGGCAGTAATATGGGGAATTTCCGATCGAGGCCCCGAGACCTATTCCGAGCACCGATATTATTTTTGTTAAATAAACAATGCTCCTACCGTCGTTCTCGCAGCATCGGCAGATGTCTCAACCCATTCTGACCGGAAGTAGGATAAAATCCGAGACGAATTCGTGGCAGTTATATCGGGAATTTCCGATCGAGGCCCCGAGAACCATTCCGAGCAACGATTTTATCTTTGTTAAATAAACAATGCTCCTACCGTCGTTGACGCAGCAGCGTCAGACTTCTTGACCCATTCTGACCGGAAGTAAGATAAAATCGGCGACGATTTCCGGGCGGTACTATCGGGACAGTCCGATCGAGGCCCCGAGAACCATTCCGAGCAGCGATTTTATCTTTGTTAAATAAAGTATGCTCCTACTGTCGTTGACGCAGCAGCGTGAGAATTCTCGACCCATTCTGACCCGAAGTAGGATAGAATCCAAGACGAAACCGGGGCAGTTATATCGGGAATGTCCGATCGAGGCCCCGAGAACCATTCCGATCACCGATTTTATCTTTGTTAAATAAACAATGCTCCTACCGTCGTTCTCGCAGCATTGTCAGACTTCTCGACCCAATATGACCTGAAGGAAGATAAAATCGGAAACCAATTCAGTGGAGGAATATCAGAAACGTTGGCTCGAGGCCCCGAGAACCAATCCGAGCGCCGATCTTATCTTTGTTAAATAAACAATGCTCCTACTGTCGTTCTCGCAGCATCGTCCTCGGACTTCTCGACCTAATCTGACCGCAAGTAGAATAAAATCGGAGACGAATTCGGGGCAGTAATATAGGGAATGTCCGATCGAGGCACCGAGAACCATTCCGAGCAGCGAATTTATCTTCGTTAAATAAACAATGCTCCAACCGTCGTTCTCGCCGCATCGTCAGACTTCTCGACCCAATTTGACCTGAAGTAAGATAAAATCGGAGACTAATTCCGGGCAGTAATATCGGGGATGTCCGATCGAGGCCCCAAAAACCATTCCGAGCACCGATTTGATCTTAGTTAAATAAACAATCTGACCGTATGTAAGATACAATCGGGGACGAATTCGGGGCAGTAATATCGCGAATTTCCGATCGAGGGCCTGAAAACCATTCCGAGCACCGATTTTATCTGTGCTAAATAAACAATGCCCCTACCGTCGTTCTCGCAGCATTGTCAGACTTCTCAACCCAATCTGACCGGAAGTACGATAAATTGGGAGTTAATTCACGGCAGTAATATCGGGAATGTCCGATCGAGGCCCCGAGAACCATTCCGAACAACGATTTTATCTTTGTTAAATAAACAATGCTCCTACCGTCGTTCTCGCAGCACCGTCAGACTCCTCGACCCATTCCGACCGGAAGTATGATAAAATTGGCGACGAATTCGCGGCAGTGATATCAGGAATGTCCGATCAACGGCCCGAGAACCATTTGCAGCACCGATTTTATCTTCGTTAAATAATCAATGCTCCTACCGTCATTTTCGCACCATTGTCAGACTTCTCGACCCATTCTCACCCGAAGTAAGATCAAATCGGAGATTAATTCGGGGCAGTAGTATCGGGGATGTCCGATCGACCCCCCAAGAACCATTCCGAGCACCGATTTCATTTTTGTTAAATAAACAATGCTCCTTCCATCGTTCTCGTAGTATCGTCAGACTTCTCGACCGATTCTGACCCGAAGTAAGACAAAACCGAAGAGGAATTCGCGGCAGTTATATCGGGAATGGCCGATCGACTCCCCAAGAACTATTCTGAGCACCGATTTTATCTATGTTAAATAAACAATTTGACCGGAAGTAAGATAAAATCGAAGTCGAATTCGGGGCATTAATATCGGGAATGTCCCATCGAGGCCACCAGAACCATTCCGAGCACCGATTTTATCTTCGTTAAATAAACAATGCTCCTACCGTCGTTCTCGATGCATCGTCAGACTTCTCGACCCATTCTGACCAGAAGTATAATAAAGTCGGAGACGAATTCGGGGCAGTAATATCTGCGATGTCCGATCGACGCCCCAAGAACCATTCAGAGCGCCGATTTTATCTTCGTTAAATATTCAATGCTCCTATCGTCGTTCTCGCAGTATCTTCAGACTTCTCGACCCATTCTGACCGGAAGTAAGATAAAATCCGAGACGAATTCGGGGCAGTTATATCGAGAATGTCCGATTGAGGCGGCCAGAACCATTCCGAGCACCGATTTTATCTTCGTTAAATAAACAATGCTCCTACCGTCGTTCTCACAGCATCGTCAGACTTCTCGACCCATTCTGACCGGAAGGGAGATAAAATCGGAGACGAATTCGGGGCAGTTATATCGAGAATGTCCGATATAGGCCGCCAGAAACAATCCGAGCACCGATTTTATCTTCGTTAAATAAACAATGCCCCTACCGTCGTTCTCGCGGCATCGTCAGACTTCTCGACCCATACTGACCGGAAGTAAAATCGAATCGGACACAAATTCCGGGCAGTTATATCGGGAACATCCGATCGAGGCCCCGAGAACCATTTCGAGCACCGATTTTCTCTTTGTTAAATAAACAATGCTACTACCGTCGTTCTCTCAGCATCGTCAGGCTTCTCGACCCAATCTGACCGGAAGGAAGATAAAATCGCAGATGAATTCGGGGCAGTAATATGGGGAATTTCCGATCGAGGTCTCGAGACCTACTCCAAGCACCGATTTTATCTTTGTTAAATAAACAATGGTCCTACCGTCGTTCTCGCATCATGGGCACATTTCTCGACCCTTTCTGACCGGAAGTAAGATAAAATCCGAGACGAATTCGGGGCAGTTATATCGGGAGTGTCCGATCGAGGCCCCGAGAACCATTCCGAGCAACGATTTTATTTGGTTAAATAAGCAATGCTCCTACCGTCGTTGACGCAGCAGCGTCAGACTTCTCGACCCATTCTGACCGCAAGTAAGATAAAATCGGAGACGAGTTCGGGGCAGTTATATCGGGAATGTCTGTTCAAGGCCGCTAGACCCAATCCGAGCACCGATTTTATCTTCGTTAAATAAACAATGCTCCTTCCGTCGTTCTCGCGGCATCGTCAGACTTCTCGACCCATTCTGACCGCAAGTAAGATAAAATCGGAGACGAGTTCGGGGCAGTTATATCGGGAATGTCTGTTCAAGGCCGCCAGACCCAATCCGAGCACCGATTTTATCTTCGTTAAATAAACAATGCTCCTGCCGTCGTTCTCGCGGCATCGTCAGACTTCTCGACCCATTCTGACCGGAAGTGAGATAAAATCGGACACAATTTCGGGGCAGTAATATCGGAAACATCCGATCGAGGCCCCGAGAACCGTTTCGAGCACCGATTTTATCTATGTTAAATAAACAATGCTCCTACCGTCGTTCTCTCAGCATCGTCAGGCTTCTCGACCCAACCTGAGCGGAAGTCCGATAAAATCGGAGACGAATTCACGGCAGTCCTATCGGCAATTCCCGATCGAGGCCCCCGAGAACTATTCCGAGCACCGATTTTATCGTTGTTAAATGAACAATGCTCCTACCGTCATTTTCGCTGCATTGTCAGACTTCTCCACCCATTCTGACTGGGAGTAAGATAAAATCCGAGAAGAATTCGGGGCAGTTATATCGGGAATGTCAGAACGAGGCCGCCAGAACCATACCGAGCACCGATTTTATTTTCGTTAATTAAACAATGCTCCTACCGTCGTTCTCGCAGCATCGTCAGACTTCTCGACCCAATCTGACCTTAAGGAAGATAAAATCGCAGATTAATTCGGGGCAGTTCAATGGGGAATTTCCGATTGAGGCCCCAAGACCTATTCCGAGCACCGATTTTATGTTTGTTAAATAAACAATGCTCCTACCGTCGTTGACGCAGCAGCATGAGAATTCTCGACCCATTCTGACCGGAAGTAAGATAAAATCGTAGACGTATTCGGGGCAATTATATAGGGAACATCCCATCGAGGCCCCGAGAATCATTCCGAGCACCGATTTCTTCTTTGTTAAATAAACAATGCTCCTACCGTCGTTCTCGCAGCATCGTCAGTCTTCTCTATCCAATCTGACTGGAAGTAAGATAAAATCGGGGATGAATTCAGTGCAGTAATATCGCAAATTTCCGATCGAGGCCCCGAGAACCATTCCGAGCGCCGATCTCATCTTTGTTAAATAAACAATGCTCCTACTGTCGTTCTCGCAACATCGTCGTCGCACTTCTCGACCTACTCTGACCGGAAGTAGAATAAAATCGGAGACGAATTCGGGGCAGTAATATCGGGAATGTTCGATCGAGGCACCGAGAACCATTCCGAGCACCGATCTATCTTTGTTAAATAAACAATGCTCCTACCGTGGTTCTCGCAGCTTCGTCAGACTTCTCGACCCAATCTGACCTGAAGTAAGATAAAATCGGAGACTCATTCGGGGCAGTAATATCGGGAATGTCCTATCGAGGCCCCAAGGACCATTCCGAGCACCGATTTTATCTTTGTCAAATAAAGAATTGTCGTATCGTCGTTCTCGTAAAATCGTCAGACTTCTCGACCCATTCTGACCGGAAGTAAGATTAAATCGGAGACGAATTCGCGGCAGTACCATCGGGAATGGTCGATCGAGGCCCCGAGAACCATTCCGAGCACCGATTTTATCTTTGTTAAATAAACAATCCTCCTACCGTCGTTCTCGCAGCATCGTCAGACTTCTCGACCCATTCTGACCCGAAGTGAGATAAAATCGGAGACGAATTCAGGGCATTAATATCGGGAATGTCCAATCCAGGCCCCAATAACTATTCCGAGCACCGATTTTATGTTTGTTAAACAAACAATGCTTCTATCGTCGTTTGCGCAGCATCATCTTGGATCGCCTCGATCCAATCGGACCGATTGAGTGGAGAATTTTTACCCGCATTTTGCGAACCATCGCTAGCGAAAACTTTTTCCCATTTTTCTGACAGAGCTCGAATACCGTCACGGTAGAAGGGTTCATCTTTTGAGGCTATCGACGAACCAAGCCATTTTGAGATGTCTTCATATGAGCGGAACCGCTGATTAGCCAGACCATGTGCCATCGAACGGAACAAGTAATAATCGGACAGTGCAATATCTGCGGAATATGGCGGGTGGGTTAGGACTTCCCATTTGAGCGTTTCCAAGTAAGTTTTAAGGGGTTTGGCAACGTGAGGCCGAACATTGTCATGCTGTAGACTTACTTTTTTGTGCCTCTGCTCGTATTCTGGCCGCTTCTCGCGCAGTGCTCGGCTCAATCGCATCAATTAAGTTCGATATCGTTCCCTAGTGATGGTTTCGTTCGGTTTCAACAGCTCATAATTAATAACCCCGCCCTGGTCCCACCAAATACACAGCAAAACCTTTGCAGCATGAATATTTCGCCGAGCCTACGACGTAGAAGCATGACTGGGCAGACCCCATAATTTTGATCTCTTTGGGTTGCTGTAATGAATCCATTTTTCATCTCCTGTAA